>OY735229.1:29724456-29766956 GCA_963457665.1 Thysanoteuthis rhombus | reverse complement strand
CAGAGGCAGTTTTGGAGAATGACAACCACAAACTACTGTGGGACTTCGACATCCAAACTGACCACCTCATCCAGGCAAGAAGGCCGGACTTAGTAATAGTAGACAAAAAAAGGAGGGCCTGCCAAATAGTAGACGTTGCTGTACCTGCAGACCATAGAGTAAAGAAGAAGGAGGGTGAGAAAAGGGAAAAATACCAGGACCTAGCAAGGGAGTTAAAGAAAATGTGGAACATGAAAACCAGGGTAGTACCGGTCATAGTGGGAGCACTAGGAACTGTCCCCAAAACGCTGAGGGAGAGACTGGAGGAGATCGGGATTAGGGGGAGGATAGAGACCGTACAGACCACAGCACTGCTGGGCACTGGACGGATACTGAGGAAGGTGCTAGAGATATAAGGACTGCAACGAATCGTAGCTCTGTCATGATATGCGAAAGAGAGAGGAGACGTTAGCTGAAGACCTGAGGAGACTTATTGTCACTCAGCCTTCAGCGATAACCACTGGGCAACCGGTGTGAAACTGTAAATCGCAAAATTACTGCGATCTATGAGTACGAGGAGAGGAGGGCTGGAGACTTGAGGAGACTTGCTGTCACTCAAACTCCAGCGGTTACCACCAGGCAACTGGTGTGAGATTCCTAATAATGATAATAATAATGATAATAATAATAATGAGAACTGGCGAAAATTTTTAAAAAAAGATGAAGGAACTGAAAAAAATCTAAGCCACATGGAAAAGCCTGTTTTGTCAACCATTATTAACTGTTGGTTGGTACTTTTTAAAAAATCTTAATTTCAGTTGCTTTTCATTGCAACACTACATAACCTTAATTTGTATCAATTTAAAAAAAATTCAAATTGAATTAAAATTCGCCACCACAGTCAATAATTAAACAACCATGGCGTTATATTTTGAAGTCATGTAAAAAAATTCAATCGAAGAATAAATATGGCCCGAATGAATTCTAATTATGACATCATTGGCGTTTTCCATTGCAAAACATCTAAGCTATAATAAAAAAAACCATCTAGATTCTCCAGAATCTGAATATTATTAATATACCCGTCTAAAGCCCCCCAAAAGGTGAATACAGTCTTTTCCCCGACAAGGAAACAATAATTTTCATAGAAGGGGTCTAGGGATGTTCTGATGCCAAGTTTCAAGTCTGCAGACCAAACGGTATGGCCAGGAACGCTGGAACACACACAAATACAAACAAGAGATTAATTCAGCATTGGTTTATAATGCGAAATGAACCTCATCACTAAAAATCCTTTTTAGAGGGAAATTAAAAAGAAATCAAACACAATTCTTTTTTTTTTGTGGACATAATTTATAAACGTTTCGATTTTCTGTACTCTTGCTTCATTGGTGTGACCTGTACGTATGATCAAAAGCCAGCCAACCTGACCAACTTGAAATCCTAAGAAAGTTTTGCTGCCAGGTTTCTAATTATATTACCAAGTCATTCTTGTCTTATAAAGCATCGGAACACTGAAATCCCAAAGCCAGTAGGAAAGATATTGGGAAAATTAGAGATCTGAACATGGGCGTCCGCAGCCGCTTTTCCAGTAGTGGGCTGGGATGGGGTGGTTTGAGGTAGATATATCCCAGGAGTAGGTGATGGAGGCAAAGAAGACATGCCCAGATGCCACCCGTCTGAAACCAGACTAAGGAGTGATGTAGCTGTTACACGACGGTTCATAGTGGACCCCTTTAATACCCGGGCTCTATAATTTTCAAACACTTTCGCTCCTGTTTGCACCCCCAGTGGATACCCATTGAGACGAGTGAGACCTTAATATTGATGAAGTCAGTGAGGATGATGAGATCGCAGCTGGTTCGAAGAGACTTACTATCACTTGACCCCCAGTGATAACTCTCTCTAAAATCTCTATACACTTCTATTGTGACCATGAAAGTAAAAAGCGAAATATAACTACAAATCTTTAAAGCGAGGAGGGAAGAGATGAAGATAGAAGAGGATAATTACACTTACACCTTGATTAGTGCGGTTGATTTCCGTACGGTTTGAGATCGCACAGTTCAAAGTCTTATTATGATTTAATATGTTTTTTTTCTAGCTTATACTTGGTTACATTAATTTTGTAAGGAAATATATCAACTGTACTCAAGGCATTCCAATATTATGATAATGATTTAATAAATAAAAATGCATCAATTACTCGAGGACACCTGGTTAAAACTGTGGAAAATGAGTTTGTATATCATCAAGAGGCTAATGCCTGAGTATTCGAACGAGCCAAGCATAACGATGTGATTGACACAGGTTGATAAAAAAATGTTCACTCTAACCTTTTCATCAGTTGGGGGTTCGTTTAGTGTGAGCAATGGAGGACAAACATGCTCTTACACACAAATCATCAACCAATCAGAATTAGCTATAATTCCGTGTTCAGGAAACACGCAAGAAAGGAACACATCGATTGGTTTATCTGTGCGTTCTTCATCTTTTTTTTTTTCGATTCTTTTCTTCCGTCGATGTTGGCCCTGTGTTATCTGATGGCATTGAAGTGTAAGTTTTTCCTATTAATCCAGTTAACGTAGCAAGAAATCCGAATTGAAAACTGCTGAGAAGGCAGATTACAGAAGACGCTTGATTTTTTCCCTGTCATCAGTTTATGGAGTTGCGAAAACGGGAAAATAAGGCGACTCGGAATAAAGCAGTCGAGGGTAAAATTGTACGCGCGGAATTGATGTTAAGTAATTGTTGTCGATTCCCTCAGGCTACATTAAATCTTACGTGTGCTAGACTGACCGCCATGGAGAATAACCGACTGATTTTACGTTAAATCCTATATTATTTCTCACCTATGCCAACGAAATTTGAAAGGGTACATGTATTCCAAAATTTCTCAATATACTTAAATCAAACTTTCTGCGAGGGTGGGTCATTGGATAAGGGTGAATTGGTTAGATTTAGGGGCAGTCCCAGGAATTCTTTTCGATGTAGAGATAGTACATTCATGCTTGTCCACTCGATATCTCCGAAAATTCTCTATCAATGTCTATGGCATTTTGTGGAAAGGTAGGCCCTGAACTAAAGGAGAAGTGATTGGATTTAGGGGTGGATCTTGAAAATCAATTGAGAGATTTTTTGAGACAATAAATATAAAAACTCACAGTTACCTCCCCTGAATAGTAGTTGTATATGAACCTATTTGCATTCCGATGTATAGTTAGGTATGGCGTTGATTGAGATATGCACTCTGTGAGTGGGAATGGAGAAAATGCTTGAGCGTTCCCTGGCCCCCAAATGGTGTCAAGCTGATTCATCGGAAGTCGTGGCGGTGGAAGGTACAGGAGACCTCCTCTGTAATGGATTGCTGTAATACAAAAGCTGAACATTACTTCTGCTTTTCGCCTTTTTCGGAAAAGTGGCGAATGGCGAACTTTCGAAAAGCAGGGACTACCTGTGTTCCAAATTTATTTGATATCTTTTTTAGAAAAAAGAACTAAAACAAATCGTTACAATGGAAAAGTCTCATATTTCGAATGGTGGGTAGGAGATATTTTTATTGGCAAAATTGTTGCCTTTAAGTGGAAGAGTCCACAATTACGGACATAGAACCAAGAAAATCACACCGTTCATTATATAAGTAGAATATATATATATATATATATATATATATATATATATATATATATATATATATATATATATATATATATATATATATATATATATATATATATATATAAATAAGGGCAAGTCAAAAAATATTGCTACATATTCTTTGAAACTTTTTGGAAACATAAATATCAATCTGAGAAGCTATTGTTTGTCGATATATCAACTATCAAGGTCTTTACACCTCTGAAGGTAATGCTTCCATCTCTCTAACTTCGCCTTGTAAAATTTCTGCGTTCAATTTATACCATATCAAAATGGCATTCATTGCATCATGAATGTCTTCTTTCTAGATGTTTGAGTTTTAGGAACAAAAAAAAAAAAGACCCAAGATGAAAGTTCAGGGCCATAAAGTGAATTGGTTAAGGTTTCCTTGCGAAAAGACCTCACTACCCTCAAAGAATGAACTGGTTCACTGTTGTGACGGGAAAATTCCTCTGAGCAACTTACATAGCCGTTTTCTTGACAAAGTGGTTTTCGTTTTTGCTCAAAACATTTTTCATAATGAGTCGTTTTCTGTCCTCTTAGACAATCCATCAAGGCTACTCCTTTGAAATTCCAGAAAACAGTCACCATTACCTTCTGGGCTGACTTATCTGCATTGTAGATCCCCTCGTGAGGCACTGTTTTAATTGAACTTTGCTATTTGAATCGTATTGATAGATTCAAGACTGGATAGCGGGTACGATTCATTTAATGAAATCGTTCTGTTCTGATTTGCTAGAAAAAAGCTGATGGAAAGATCGGTACTTTAAGCAAGCTGATCTTCGTGCAACGCTTTTGGTTGGCACCCATCGAGCCGAAAGCTCCCCGAGGCCAAGATGTTTGCTTATGAACGAAAACAAGACAAGTGCATAACTGAGAGAGGTAGTCTAATGCCATCCATTTATCCCAGAGACCCGTTTTGTTTGGAATATATTCATCAATGTGGCATGAATTTTCGACTTACCCTCATATATATATATATATATATATATATATATATATATATATATATATATATATATATATGTAGTGACTCCTGCTTTTTGGCAGATGGCCTTTTTTCCTAATTGAAATTCGGTACTAATAATTATGACCTAATGATATATATACATACATATATACATATATATATATATATATATATATATATATATAGAGAGAGAGAGAGAGAGAGAGAGAGAAAGAAAGAGAGAGATCTGCACTTATACAGGTGTAGATGAAATGTGGTTGTGCTGCATACATACCTCATTCTCATAATCAAAGAGTTAAGAACCGACAAGTGGGAGCAAGGTGTCAGGAATCTTTATCAACGGCAGGGCTTTTAGTGTCAAGGAGTTGAACCTCTTCGTAAATAGCAAGGCATAGGAGACGGCGAATCAGGATGACTAGATTCTGCTTGACATTGAAACGACCTGGATTATATACATATACTTATATACAAAAATTAAAACTTGTGGAAAAACCTGATATGGTATTTCGATGCAAGTCTGTTCTTTTTGAAAAGGTTGATAGAAAAATAAGTTCCCCAGAGGAACAGATCTATTCATTCCATTGAAGAGATGCGTTAGATTTGCTTCGAAATACCGTATCGGGTTTTCTCCTAAGTTCATTTGTCTTCACTATATTTGGCATTAAAGCTCAGATATTTCCAAATAAAGTCATCGAGTTCTCTTCCTGATGATTTTGGGAAAAATTATCACTACCAAAATACCATATAACTGTTCACTCGTGGAAATAAGAACTGCCCGGATTTAACGGGTAATTATTCCAATTTATACATATGTTTGTATTAAGGATGTGAAGTGATCCGACAGAATGTATATATATATATATATATATATATATATATATATATATATATATATATGCCCGGCGACAAAGCTTGAAAAAAATACCACGGAAATTTAATAAGACAGTGCATAACGACTGGATGGAAAACGATTGGTATAAATGGACACTGACTGGAAAGCAAATTGCCAATATGCTTAAAAATTAAGTATACAATCAATGTATATTAGTGGAAATTTACAAAACTACTCAAACACAAACTTAAAATAGTACAGAGGGCAGTGGAAAGAGTAAAGTTAGGAATATTTCTTAGCGATAGGAAAAGATCAATGTAGATTCGAGAGAGGATCAGAGAGAAGGATATCTTACAACAAAAACAAAAATGGAGATGGGTTGGGTACATGGCAAAAAGAAAGGAAATCAGATGGTGCAGAGGGTTAACTGAATGGTGACCTCGGGACATTAGGCACAGTATGAAAAAACTGGAGACAAAATGGAAAGTCGAGATGGAAAAGATTAGCGCATCAGATATGGGAAAGGCCTCTGTTCAGCAAAAAAATCATAACGACTGCTGCTACATGGTTATCTCCCCTCCCAATATATATATATATATATATATATATATATATATATCCTGCTATATGGGTATCTTCCCCATTATATATATATATATATATATATATATATATATATATATATATACATATATATATATATATATATATATATATATATATATATATATACACACATATATATATATATATATACATATATATATATACATATATATATATATACACATATATATATATATATATATATATATATATATATATAATGTGTACAGTAGAGAGTGAGACAGACTCGGGAGTGAGGTGTTAGGAGGTAAGGTTTATTAATCCTTATAAGTAAAATGACCGTACATGTCTCGGGATTCTTCCCATCATCAGTGGTGTGTGCTGTGTGTATTAAAATGTCCCATGTGGAACCAGAGTCCACTGCCAGGAGCTATGCATTGTTGGTAAATTGTGTTGTCAAGGCTGCTCATCACAACATGGTCGGTGAGACTCAACCGTAAAAAAGACAAAATTACCCGCTTCGAGTCACATCTAGACTTCTTAAAGTCCTGCAAGGAGAATAAACTTACTCCCATAAATCTCAGGGTCTTCTTACACCCCTCCATAGGGAATCGGGATGTAGACTTCCTTGATTTATGGAATAACAAGATGCATACACTTTCTATGGAACTTATAGATGACACCATCCAATTTTGCCAAAAAAACATTACAGGCACTCTCACAGATATCAGCAATTTGGAAGAGAAATTACAACAACACACAAACACAGAGGAATATGATGGAATATACAGGATGCTATCAACATCAACATAGACGAAAGAACATCTAAGACACATTCAATAATGGAAGCTTCAAAGTCACCCGGACCCATAGGAAAAATTTCACCTTAGCCAGTTATAACCCCTGTCCCAATTATATATATATATATATATATATATATATATATATATATATATATATATATATATATATATATATATATATAATGGGGAAGATACCCATATAGAAGCATATATGATTTTCTTTTTATTGATTGCGTAAATGTACATTCATTCTTTTAGCTGATCAGCTTCTATTATTCCTGGATCTTGATCCATTAAATTGTTTCAACTGACAACTCTTTGTGAGAGGAAGCCCCTTCTTGGATTTCTCTTGCAATGTTCCTTGTATATTTCTTTTTATTTTGATTCCTCATAAAGAAGTTTTTGCCTTGAATGATGTTGATGCTTTTTATCATTTTAATTGTTTGTACCATCTTATCTTTTAATCTCTTTTCTTCTAATGTTAAAACAAATATGATACATAGTTTGAAAGTCAATGACACACACACACACACACACACACACGCATATATATATATATATATATATATATATATATATATATATATATATATATATATATATAAAATAAATTAGATATATATATATATATGGTGGGAGACAGATTTGACCATCGTTAAAAGTATATGTATATATATGTGTGTGCGGATGATTGAAATATTCATACATACATTCATATCGATCGACCTCTTTCTCTCACTCGATTGACACATGTAGATTAATATATATATATATATATATATATATATATATATATATATATATGCATAATATATATATATATATATGCATAATATATATATATATATGCATAATATATATATATATATATATATATATATATATATATATATATATATATATATATATATATATGTATGTGTGTGTGAGAATGTAAAGGTAATCCTGTCAAGCAGTAAAATAGGTTGCTGTAGAAGCAATGGCAAATATTAGTAAACATCTCGACACGCTCAGCATCAAAGAAAGGACATTAATAACCTGTTGAGAGCCCCCAACCCGACACTGGAGTTTTGCAGTAATTTCCATTGTATTATATACTACCCTGCGTGGAGTCAAAGTTTTCATATACTAGTAAAATATGGGATATGTTAAAAAATCAAAATATTATGTGACAATTGTTTGTAAGATGCATACTCCACTTTTGTTTTTACTTTGAAATTTATAAGTTTGGTTTGCATTTCAAGTAATTTTTGTTTAGACTCAATTTAACTTTTGTGAGAATTTCGTAGTTAATCTAGCTATAACAATATACCTTGTGTATTTATTCATCTATTCTCTGTTACACTGAGGGGTGTAATTCATTTATATTATCATTAAGTAGGTTACCATATGATGTCCTAGTAAAAATAGAATTTTATGTTCTGATGAAGTTGAAAAAGTGACGAATTTAAAGAATAATGAGGATATAATGAGTAATAAAAACAATCATAAAAATCCGTTTGTGTTCAACTGAATGCTATTGTCCAAGCCCACTGCAATGTAAATCTCAATTATCCTCGTATATAATATGTATATGATATGTCGAATATTTATACGTGCATAAGGAATGTTCATAAGTACGATTTCAAGTTATTATCAAAATATTCAATATAGATGTTACTAGTTTAAATCAGTTAAACCTGTATGGACAATTCTTATACATACTTGATTCAAACATTCGTCACCTTGTACGAGATCGAAGAGAAATTCACTAAAAGAAATTATAAACAATTCTTTTATGTCGTTTCAAATAAAACCTGCTTAAATGAAAGCTTGCTGTCCAAATATACATTATTTGAACTTGACACTTTTTTAGCCTTCACTTTCTAATGATTTTTTTTACAACGTTCTCAGCGAAAAAAAAAAAGTCTATAATAGCTTCGACATACACCGATTGACATGCCACCTGTTGGTATCCGATTAATTTATCGACTGAGAATCGTGGTGAATATCAGGTAATTTTTTTTTCAAATTGTTAATATCGATGAGCAGCGGTGTCATTAGTCTACCGACAATTAATGGCAATGTTTACCTTGATTAACCCTTTTAAACTCAAGCCTAATATTTCAGGCTGAAGGCTATTTCACTACATAACGTAAGCCCGATTTTTCGAGCCGAGCAATCTTTTACGATAATCCATAAGTCCATTTGATAACTTAGATGACACAACTCCCACGCCCCCAATAAGAGATATTTTTAGCTGACGCAGCAAACCAACCGTAAAAATGAAATGAAGTAAACAAAAACATTTCAGTTGTCAACGAACAAAAGCTTTTCTTGAATTAGAGCCTTTCCCTTCGGGAGCTCGGGTACAGGCCACCCGAGGGCGCAGGTGTCTAAGGGTTGAGAGGGTTAATCAACTAGGAAGCGCTCGGGGATCGCATACTTCTGTCAACTCTATTGAATGGAAATCAGTTCATATATAGGTAAAGTGCAGAGGAGGACACTATTAAAAGAGTCCGTAGATCCGCCTCAATATCTGATAAGCCCTCCCCCCCGCTTCGCACATGGCCCGCTCTTCCACTAATTGTCATTGAAATTCATCGTGGAATCATGGAGATATTGTGTGAAAAATATGAATGGACATACAAACACATGAAGAAAAAAGTGAAAAAGAGTTCCACCCAATCGAAAAAAAAACCTGTATCCACCCCGAAATTGTACATATACTCTCTTAGCCCATGGCATAATCTTTCACGAAATGTAATTAAAATTCATTGAGAACTTCTGGAGAAATTGCTGGGACAGGCATGAATGAATGTATGAATGTACGAAGAAAAAAAATAACTCCCAATCGAAAAAGATATGTCTGGATTCGTCTTAGAATTGAATCAGTTCTTTCCTATCCCACGGCTTATTCGTCGATTTCATAGAAATTCATTGAGAACATTCAGAGATATTGTGTATACATGAAACTGCGATGCTGAGGAATGATATCAGGATCCACCCCAACATTTTATCGAATCTTCCTCAGCCCATAGTAACCCTACTACAAAAAGTTATCAAAATTAATTGAGAACTTTTGGAAATATTTTGTGGGCAGACAGACAAACGCAAGTGAATTCACTTACCTCTACCAACTATGTAACAAAACTAGTTTCTGGTTCTTGCTGTAATAGTAGAATCCAGATTTCGATTAAATGAAACATTGTCAGCCATCATCTTGATTTTGATTTCATTTTATCTCAAAAACCGAGTTGAAACTGAATATTAATGATGGTGGACAATGTATCATTTAATAAAGAATAAATCCGGAATGTATTAATATTACAACCGGTGTACGTGGTAACAATAACAAACATGGCGCCCAACGATCTGGGAAAGATGGAAAAGGTTGGAGACCCATGATGTATGGAATTAGAAAAAACTAAGATATCTCGTAAGGTTGTTACGCTGAGCGTAAAACTGACAGAGAAACAGTTTTGACTAGTTTAATCATCATCATCATCATCATCATCATCATCATCATCATCATTATCAGTCTTTTAGCGTCCGTCGTTGGACATAGACCTTCCCCAGGATTTGCGTCACGGAGCCAGTACTTCCTGAACTTGTCTAGCTCGTCTCTCCATCTAACTTTTTGCCGGCCTCGGTTGCGCATGTGGTCTCGTGGGATCCATGTTGTGAGTCGTGATGTCCATTGATTGTCTGCCATTCTTGCAACATGGCCAGCCCACCGCCATTTGAGATTTTTAATGGATTCTATGACGTCCCTAACTCTTGTCTTTTCCCGGATGTACTGTGCTGTCTTGTGGTCTCTCCATGTGAGGCCCAGCATTATTCTTTCATGTGCACGTTGCATGGTTCTCAATTTACGGGTCTGTCTCTTGGTTAGGTTCCATGTTTTAGCTCTATAAGTGACTACTGGGAGGATGCATTTGTTATACACCCTTCTCTTTAGGATTAATGGGATCTTATTAATCGACTGAAAAAAAAAAATCAAATCCTCCCACTACCTGGTATATCGTCGGGGTATAATGTTGGATCCTTCACGATAAATCTCAGAAAAGATTGGGGTTACTTCCCTCTCTCTTCCAGATAACGTGCAGCATGTTGTACTGGGTTACGTCGCACTAGGATTAGAATGTGATCCCAAACTGTTCACATTTTTCAACTCAGCTCATCAGATATTACATGAAGTTTGTACATCTGAGAGTTTCTGTAGAATATCGTATTTGCTGTCGTGATCTATATGGATATCTGGGAGAGTTGTCGCTCACTGCAATTCTTTCAGTCCCAAAGCTATCTGTTTTGAGCTTCATGTCATGTGTTACAAATATACCGAGGAAAAAGACACAATGATCAGAATCGAAAACGTAAAGCTAAAGAAAGGGGACCACAACATCTACCAGGTACAACGAATGTCCACGATATCCCCAAAAGAAGGAACAAAACAAAGAATCACTTTCGGTTGTTAACCTTTCGACAGAGCCAGCTCAACATTCAAAAAAAAAAAATAATCATTATTAATGCTTGGAAGAACAGTCTGCAACCAATGCGTCCTCCCGACGAATCATCTTTGGAGCTGAAACATGAAACCTAACCAGGCCCGCAAACTAAGAACCAGTGCAACGTGCACGAGACAGCATTGTATATTGGAGAAAAGACAGGTGTCAGAGTTATTATAAAATCCATTGGAAAACTCAAATGGCAATGGGCAGGCCATATTGCAAGAATATCATACAACTGCTGGACATCACAACTCACAACGTAGATCCACAGAGATCAAGTGCGAAATTGGGACCGACAGAAAAAAGATGACAATATAGCCGGGAAGAAAAAGTTTGGGAAAGAAACAGATAGGATGATTGGTTTCAGAAAGTTCATGTAAGTTAACTATTCATTTTTATACTGTTTCTAGAGTTGAGAAATTAATGATGACTCTGTGTGTATGTGTGATTATGATTGTGCGCTGGGGAAGCGAATATTTTATTTTGATCGCTGTCGAAAGCAGATGAATACAGGCTAGGAAAATAAACCAGTTTCAGTCGTCAGGGATAGAGAAACTTTTGCAAGACAGTACAAAACTAAGAAGAGACAAGGGAAAAAAGTGTCAGTGTTGCACTATTTGCGAAATCGGTGTGAGTTGAATGTAGAACAACGAAGGAACCTTCCCATCACCAAATTTGACACCACAGGGGATCAGCGTCACTCGTAGCAGACAGATAGGGACAGAAAGCGAGATAGATATAGAGGGGGGTGCAACGGGCGATATCTAGTGTCCCTTTTTACTTGCTAACCCGTTTTTCGCATTTTAGTGTTGAGCTCAAACAACGCAGGTAAGTCCAAAAATATTACAAAGCTCTTGTCTTTCGACCCCTCCTCAATCTCTCTTACTCACTTTGTCAGCTACACACACGTTTGTCCTCTCCTCTCCTGAACATATCTGTCTCTCTCTAAAATACACATGCAAGTACATATCCAATCCTCTCGGATGTGAGAGTCAGGTTTTCGCCGGAAAAAAAGGTGAGAAGTTATGCAGTTTAAGCATGCGAGACATTACTTGGGAAAGAAACTAGGGGGCGTGTATCTAAATCTTTGGGTAAAACTTTTACTCACCGTGTTATTAGATGGTACACTGGGATATCTCCCTTGAAACGGGAGCACAGACACACACAACAACAACAATAACTACGACAACAACTAAACGTAGACGGACCCTATATAACATAAAAAGGCTTAGAGTTATGTGAATGTACGCACACATGCCTATACATACAACACAGTGTAAGGATTAACAGCCGTATTTTCGCATACCAACAAAATACGAAATAACGTAAACACGTTTGGTTGGTAAGATAGTTTTGTAAAACTGACCATCGGCTCCAGTGGTCAGTGTTCAAGCCAAGGTAAAAGTAGAAATTTGAAAATTTATTTTCAAAGCGGAGTGGGTTGAGATTTGGAGTGGACGAATATTTGGGAGAAAAAAATAGAATAAATATTTCGCTTTTTTGTGCTTTCAATCCATAAGACTTTAGTTTACCCCAGGAATTTATTTTCTGAAAAAAAATATTTTATGATTTTAGGGTGGGGGTTATATAAATGCAACTCTTATTCTAAATTGGACCAATACTTCCAATCCGTCGCGCGGAAGTAAGATTTTGATGCACACTCTGGACAGAAATGCTCAGGCTCACACGCAGCCTTGGGCTTGCCCGTGTAGGCCTGCACAACTTTTAGTTTCACCTTTATCAACGTTATATATATATATATATATATATATATATATATATATATATATATATATATATATATAGGTTATTACGAAAGTTATGTCGTTGTTTCTTGTGCTTAAATATAATGTCTGAAATGTCGTCCCTATCCTGCTGATACATAGCAAACAATTCATTGTTAGCCATATGACTGTTTATGGCAATTTGAAGCAGCTACAAAACGTGTCAAAGGTTGAAAAATCAGTCCCACATGATCTGCCCATTGCAATTCGCTAGCGACGTGCTGATTATTGTATTGCACATATTCCAAGTCGCTCAAGCGCCTTTTTTGGACTGAGGTCTTCCTGGGGATTACAAATGGACCCTTTTTTTACAATCTTGAGCAACATTTCCAGTGGTTTAGTCGCAATGATAGACCTGTGCCATAGCCAAGTGTTTGTTGAGATATGCAAGGAATCATCCATTACAAACTTTTAAACAATAACCAACCAGTCAAAGCTGTCAATAACTAAGAGAAAATAGTTTCTAAGGGAAAACTCCCATCATTAGTGAACTCAAAATAGGTCATTATTCATTACCGTAATACACATCCTCATATCGCTCTAATGACCAAACACCTCGTAAGAGTTTTCAGCTGGGAAGAAATGATTCATTTACCATACTACCCGGGCCTTGCTTCAATTGACTATCCATTTTTTTCAAGGAGTTTTAAAATCATTTTGATAGAAAAAAAATCACTTCAAGAGAAGATGTTGAAAAGATAGTTTTGTATTTCTGTTCAAAATACAAGAAATTTTACAAATCTGGTATCGAAAAACATGTTGATAGATGAAATAGGGTTATCGAAAGCGAAGGAGGATATATTAATGGTTGAGTGTATCTCTGGGTTCCACTGTATTTATGTTCCAAAATGAATTGAAAGATCGTAGTGAACTTTCAATTTATTTTGGAACACACACACACACACAGATATATATATACACACACACACGCACACAAAGAGATACATATACACACACACACACACACACACACACACACACATATATATATATATATATATATATATATATATATATATATATATATATATATATATTAGTAAAAATAACGCCCTTGCAATGGTTACAGCTTCACATATCACATCACTTACTTGGCGTGTTCGGTATGTGAAATAGACAGAGCAACCCAAGGTGGTGCCACTCACTCACTTCAGCTAGAGCGATTTTACCCATAGATTGGGGGGGGGGGTATTTATTCATGCCTTTTCCTAGGGACATTAGTGTTAAGTGAAAACAAACTGTCAGGGCCATCACACGCATACACATATATTTACAAATACACACACACACACACACACACACACACACACACACACACACATATATATATATACATACACGTACGAGGGTGGATTAATACGTCTATGAACTGATATGCAGTTATTAGCCGAATTTTGATCTGAGATTTCCACTGAATGATCACAATTCCACCCAGAATTAAGTGCATTGACAAGGAAGTGCTTTGACATGACTGCTTATTTATAAATTGATTTATTATCATATCACTTTATGGCTCCCTTTTGATGTGCCAGTACTGGGTTGACCCGTTGCACAGACGAACTGATCAGCTGCTTAGGGCTCAATGGCAATCAGAGGCCCCCAAGAGGCGGAGGGCTCCCCAAAACAAACCCCCTTTAGAGACCCTTTAAATCTAAACGAGTAAATAACCGGGGCAGTTGGAGCCCTTTAGTCCTGGATAGCAGTCTATCGTGGCATCCAGTTTCAGTAGAAACCAATTATGGATAAAACAGGTCTAGTTAGAAACTGTCACGTATTTTTGCATCATTTTGGCAGAAGTTTGGGGATGATTAATTGAAAAATGATAAATTTGAAAAAACAAAAAACAAAAACAAACAAACCAAAATCGTTTTTTTTTCTGGACATAAGGATCAAATGTTAAAATTTTCAGCGTCCCTGCTACAATGGTGCCTCTCATACGCGTCATACATACATTTATAGATATCCAGTCAGTCAGCCAGACCAACTTGAAAACTAGAAAAAAAAAACTGTCTGTTGACAGTTTCGGTTGGCGATTTCATTTGGTTGACAAAATTGCCTCTTGTGTCGTGGGTCGGAATCGAGTTAAGTGGAATAAAACGCGATTCATATAATAAAAATAATGGATGGAAAATTAATGGATGGAATTGAATAATACAAAAATATGAAACGATTCGAATCAATATAATATAAATATGAAATTAATATATGTATTAAACATCATTCTGATAATAATGATATGAAGATGAGTTTAGAATTAAAGTGCTGAATATTTCCAATGAAATCGGGCTAGTATCGTAAATGTATGTAATTCTGACTTCGAAATACAATTTAACGCACGAAAAAACAGGGTATGTATATGATCACGAAGTTAATTTTTTTGGACTCACTTGAAAATCGTAGAGAAGCGTGAAACAAATTAGTTGTGAGAATTCCTTGAGTATTTATAATTTGAAATTGAAAAATTATTATATGAAAAAAAAACAATGGGATGAAATTATTTCTAATAAATCAACAGATGTAAGAAAAATGATCGGATTTTAATTGATATCGTGATATATATGAAATTATTGTTTTCCGCTTGTTTCTTTGGTTTTCTGGTCAATAACCCTTGCTAGATCCCCCAGACACCACTCATTGATTCTAAGAAGGGAACTGAAGAGCGACACTTTGGGTTTTGGCAGATGGCACTCACTCTGGTTCTAGGCAGATCTGCCCGTAGATAATTCCATCATTTTTGATGGGTGATATACAAGTATATATATATATATATATATACGTGTGTGTGTGTGTGTGTGTGTGTGCGTGTGTGTGTGTGTGTGCGTGTGTGTGAAAACCCTTGCTTTAAGAGTAGTGTCAGCCATGCGCACCTCACCTTAAAATTCAGTTGCGCAGGCCTTTGCGCGATTCACGCTCAGGCCCCGCCAGCTTAGGATCTGTAAAGACGTGAAAAACCATCTAAGATCTTCGTCTGTGGGCACATGCACATACGCACGCACACACACACATGCACGCACACACACACACACACACACACACACATATGCATTGTCGTAATGAATGTCTATTTGTAGCACTTAAGAAGCATGCACCAAAACGAATATTGAACTTCCGTATCATCAAGACTCACCGTTTGTAATACTTTATATCTATCTTTTCATGAACTTTGTGTGGTTTCATAATTTAACTTTAATTAAGAGTTATTATTAAGGCACATACATGTGATATGATATGAAATAATTAGATGGAATATGATATATTTAGAAAGAGAAAAGAAGAGCGAGAAACGACAAACATTTTCATAGGGGTTCAGTACCCCTTATCCGAAATGTCTGGGACCAGAATTGTTTCAGATTTCGGATTTTTAATCATTTTTGAATATTTGCATATACCTAATGAAATATCACACCTACACCTCTGTCAAAAAGCTTGACTTCCTGCGCTGTAAATGAACATACGTTTTCTTCCTTTATTATCACTGTTACTTATAGGGCAATCTAAGCCTTCATTGAGATTTTCAAAAATATTTTTGTAAAGATGAGATAAGCAAAAATATAGAGATTAATGCATGTAGGTCTGGTGGTGACAATTTGTTTTGGTCAGGACTCGTTTCGTCTTTCACCATTTGCGATAGAAATATAGTTTTATATTTTCAGAGAGTCAAACAGAGAAACCAAGCTTTCACAGTATTAGTTAAATACCTTAGAAAATGACATTCTCTCTCGTTTTTGAATTATACTACAGTGAGGTCAGGTGTGAAATTTTCCGCTTGTCATGTTGGCTTTAAAAAGTTTCGGATTATGAAATAGTTTGGTTTTCAGAGTTTCAGATTAAGTACAAACAATTTATTTCAACTGCTTCTTTTATTCTTCTTTTTCCTTTGGAATTTTAATTTGCAAAAAATATTTCAACTTGTGAAAATGAAAATATATTTTAGTTGAATGATATAATATCATAAAGCCTAAAATCAACGATTTCCAAGAGAACTGCATAACGCAGAACAATTAAAAGAATTTTGACTGGGGATCATAATGAGGGATATAATTAGAGAAAAATACTTGATTATTGGTATCCCCTGCTTTACGTTAAATTTTGGCTTTTACGAAGAAAAAAGTTAAAAGCGAAAATAGCTTGTTTAGCAGAAAGTACTAACAGAGGCAGCGCTCACCATCTTCTCCTCTCACTTATACCCCCGTTTCCTATACCCCCTACACCGAACCACCAAAACTCAGCCTATCATACCATCATTATGTTTCCCATATTGGTAGTTACTTCTTCACTTCACGCCATTTCGGCTAATGAAATTTCTTGATATGAACACTATATTTTCAGATAGCTGTGAAACCTGTATAGAACGACTCAACGAATACGTCTCTCTTCACATTTTGTTATCTATTTAATCGTTGATACCCATATGAAGGGGTGTTGTGCTATCGGTGTTCACTGGAGAGCTGCTTCGACAGCTCTGTTAAAAAACAAAAACAAAAAAAAAGCAAAAACAAAATGGACTCTTCAAAAACTGCAATGTTTTTCATACAGCATTTGCCATTATTTATCTACATTTGTTCCTGTAATGAAATATTTATTTCCAATTGGTTTTTCAAGTTAAAACATAGAAAAACATAATGAGCACAAACCACCTCCACTGATAGATGAAAGTGTTACTTTTCTATGAGACTTCACCATATATATCGACAGCACTATACAAGCTGATAGACTAGATATAATAACAAGAGATTTCAAAGGACATGGATGTTATCTTACAGACATGATAATCATATCTGATAAAAGAAATAACAGTAAAAGAATTCGATAAACTTTCAAAATAAGAAGGAAAGAATGCAGCAGAGGGCACATCAGTATAGAAGACTCAGTCCAGATGACCAAAACGAATTCGGATCAATACGTGCAAGCTTACAGTGGAGATATTATGAAAAGCGCTTGAAACATCGCAATAGACAATAAAAAGGATAGCAAACAAAATAGTATCGAAAACAAGGAAAGAAAAATCTCTATGGAGAATTCAAAAGAAAATATCACCGACGGAATATCGTGGACAAAGCTACGCAAAAGACACCCGAAAATAGAAACAGAATCCTTTATCAGAACAAATTAAGTCACAGGAAAGCCATAAATTACATTGGGCCTTCGACATCTAAACCGACCATCTCATTCAAACAAGAAGACCAGATATGGTAGTTGTACACAAGAAAAAAAGAACCTGCTAAATCATAGACGTGCCTGAGCCTGTGGATCATTGAGTGATTACGGAATGGAGTGAAAAACTAGAAAAGTACCAGGACTTGGCCTGGGAACTGAGAAAAGTACGGAACATGAGGATCAGGGTAGTGCCAATGATAGTAAGCAAACTTTGAATTAGGCAGAAGTCATTGAAGTCAAGTTTGGAGGAGTTGACGATAAAAGGAAGGATTGAGACTCTGCAGACCTGATGATTACAGCAGGAATACCGCGGAAACAATGGTCGAGCATCCAGAAAGAAAATGCTACATGTGTTAGAGAGGTTGAGGCAGTGCAAACAACAGCGCTGCTGAGATATGTGAAGATGCTTAGAGGAAGACTGGATACCTGTGGAGACTTACTGTCACTCAGCCTTCAGCGATGACCACGAGCCATTTGGAGACAAACTGCAACTCACAGAGCCTCTGGGAATAATAAGAGGTGGGCTGGGGACTTGAAGAGACTTGATGTTACTCAGTCTCCCGCAATAACCACCGGACATCTGGCGTGAACATGCAAACGCATGAATAATACTAATGATGATAATGAACAACGAAATAACAACTTGAAATCTTGGAAGTCAGCTAGAAAAGCGAGTCGCACATGTTTGAAATTGAGACACCGGGAAATGTCGCAGAATGCCCCAAGAAAAAACTTGAATCAAAATAGAAATCATTATAAGAAAGAAAGACGGCAAAGACTATGAGGTCTATCTGGAAAGTATCCAGCCATTCAATACAAACAAAAACATAACTTACTTACGACAAGGGCGTCTTAGTCCCTTCAAAATATTTCTGTTGGCACCTCAAACTCTAATCTCACCATTTCACTTTTCAAAATAGTCTGCTACGTATTCTTTTGGAAAACTCTATCGGCTGCCACGTCACGTTCTCGTAATATAGACTAGTGGAGTCAGCATAGTTGGCCAAAAGGCCCTACATGAGACGTGAAGAACTGACAGGATTGATTATTCCAAAAGCAACGGTCAGATAACACACTCAAGCTCACCCAATGGCCTCTCACTTACGACAGAGTAACCATTCAGAAAGAGCGTATGTTTACGCATGTACATTAAGTTCATCTCTGCCAAGTTACATCAAGGCTGCACAACAGGTTCTCGATGCATTCAAACTGGCTGGATACAACCCGAATATACCCCGTATTCTTATGTGAAAAACGTAAAAGTGTGATTGATGTCCATATTCCTGCAGACTGCAAAGAGAAATTGAGACTGAAACGCAAGAAAAATATCTGGACCTTTCCAGGTAATCGAAAAAAAAATGTGGAACATGTAGGTGATAATCGTGTTCATCGTTATTGGTGCACTCAGGAAAATCTGAAAGAAACCTAGAAAGAGATTGGAAGAGAGAACGATCCAAGGAAGAATTGCGGCGTTTACCGTGGGAGAGGCGAACTGACCGTTTTCCAAAAAATGTTTGTTTTTGCAATGTATTCAGCCATCCCTGGTGATATAAACATACAGTTTGCCTCAAATGCTCTGTTTTGCTATTGTCTGCAATGTGATTCTTTACCTCATGCTAAAACTTAATTGCTAATGCTAATCGCTAGTCAATATCTTTCTATAATATATAAATACAATATCATAGTAAAAATGAATCCCAAAATTGTGGTCGGTATGCGGCTTTTGAAGTCACCAGACTCCGGAGCTTTTTTTCCTCAGAACCATGTTAGTTCACCCGTCCTCTGGTAGACATTTCAATTGAAATCATTACTGAGGAGAATGCTGAAGAGATTAGCTTTTACTTGATCTTCAGTTAGAGCCACGTGTTACTTTAAAAAAATCTTCCACTTGTACTCGAATCATGGTGGAGAGGTGGAGACGGTGGTTGCGTTATTTGGACAGTCCATTCTCTGTATCCTCTCTGTTTTTTCAATTGAGCAATTTTTTATTACCCACTTCCGGTTTGCTGAGCCTGTCGGTGCATCACTAGGACTCCGTTAATCATACATTTCAGGAACACTCTGTTCATTGCTCGAGGTATTGGACAGTCCATGTTTGAAATAATTGCACTCATTATTCTCTCTCAGATAGACATCGCAAAATTTACTGACAATAATAGAAAAAAGAAGTACAGAGAGAGAGAGAGAGAGAGAGAGAGAGAGAGAGAGAGAGAGAGAGATTATGGAATGAAGTCCATGAGAAAGAACGATTAGAATAGGTATTGTGGTGAATGTATCACCAAAAGAATTTGGTCTCCATGAAACACAACTGCCATCCAAAGGGAAGTTTTCATTGTCAGTGTTTTCTTTTTCTCGGTATGAACAGAAAATTTCGACACCTTTTTGAAGGTAGAAAGAAGCTCCAAACAGATATAATAAAATAATTTTATTGTTTGTGTGATTATTAAAAAGAAACATTACCAAAAAATTAAACAACTGTATAGAAATCTATAGAAGTGGAAATTTTGAAGGAAATTAACTGCGTGAAAAGTTATTTATATGTTAATAAAAATGGCATTATGTTTTGCATTTAGAAAATGAAATGATTCTCCATTCCAAATTTTCGGGAAGAGATTTTTTTCCATATGATTTTTACTCCACTTTATTAATTTGATATCATTTATAGATTCGCGCTTTCATTGATTTTTTAGAAACATATTATACAGATAAATGCCTCGGGAAATAAATTCTTTTCACCTTGTTTTAAGTGCTAGGAAAATTAGGATTAGAAACAGGAAAATTAGGTAAAATATTTTTTATCTTGGAATTTAGGCTTTTGACCCAGGAAAAAAAAATTACTCCATCCTTAAAAAAAAATGTTATCGATTCTCTGGACTATTTCAATATTTCAGAATGTACAATTTGAGTTCTTTCTCTATTTTGCTTTGGCAGAAATTTATTCAAAAATTATATATCAAGACTGAATCATATGAATATTGTGAAACGAAGAAAAGACTTTACTGGCTGTATTTTTCCTTCATTTCTTTAGTATTTGCTTCCTCGTTTTTTGTCATCATTTGTAGTTATTTTGATCTACGGCGTCTTGGTATCGCAGTTATTCCAGGATTGCACGATGTTATTTGCGAAAGCTCTACCCCCCACTTTTCTGTGATCGTCATACGTCGACTTTTCGTTCTATGTCAGTAAAGCGGAGGAAAAAAAGGGAGCAAATAGTAGAAATAACAGATGCTTGAATTGAAACAGCATTGATAATTACCATGAAATAAAAGATTGTTCAAAGCAAACAATGATCATCTCGCTTACGGTCCACCATCTGGTCTGAACGGGGTGTAGCTGTCAGCAGCGCCTGTCATCGCCCGACTATACAAAGATCATGCGTGCTGATTGATAAAGAGTAAAGAATGTATTTTTCATTGTTTTTAAAAAACATAAAACTATGAAATTCTATTGCATTGATTTGTTGAGCGATTTTGAAACAAGCAGTTTTTTTCTCAACAAATCGTCTTCAACGATTAATTCATTTTTGGTATATCTTCAACTATGGAGCTATATTTTTGAATAAAATGTTCAATTAGCTGTCATCAAATATGGCGAAATGATTGATTTAATGCCGATATAGATAAATATTGACTTTATAACAGTCCTATTGTATCTTTTTTCTTTCGAGCAAAACAAAGACGAAACTTATGAAACATTTTTAAAAAATTTAATTACGTTTTAAAGATAAGGTGTTGCGGTTTCCCGTTGAAAAGTTTTGTCTGTACCAACTTTTTACCTTGTTATTTGCACCAGTGATATATTTTAAAGTATAAAAATAAGACAGAAAACTGGCCTTGAAAAAATGTGAAAAAAATATGCATGATCAATGATATTGTTGCTCGCCATGTGATGGTTTTTAAATGCTGGGAATATACTTTTGCCATTGTGGGTAATGTCAGATTTCATCTTTTTGCTGATCTCAACTTCAGCTGTCTAAAGAGACGCTTGCAAATTTTAACCATTCTATTTTGGTAAGGAAAGTTCTCTGACTACACACTTGACTTTTGAACAGGTAACATACATCTGCTGTAAATTAAGGTATTTCTCACAATACTTTAAGTAAAAAAATTAGGAAAATTTTTTCAAAACCCATGCAAGAAATCGTTAAATCAAATAAATTTCATCATATCCTGTATTTCTGTTAATTCTGCATTTGAGCCTAACATACATGGGGAAAGGTTTTTTTTTATCACTGACCCCTGGCATTATCTCTACTCCACCAATCTCTCGTTTCCTTTAGCTGTTTCCTGCATTTATAACTTGAATAACTCTAGCTATAAAAACCAAACACTAAATTGTGCAGCTTTTGACTTGAAGCAAGTATTATTGGAAAGATAGGGTTATGATATGTATAATGTGAAATCATAACTAATGATCTCACAATTGAAATATATACCTTGAAAATCAGGAAAAAGGGGACAACAGGTCGAACATGACGGAGTATTGAAAAAGGAGAGCTACCAGGACCTTGTCCGATAACAGAAGAAACTGTGAAGCAAGAAACCAAGAGTCATACCCATGATTAGTGGTGCACTAGGACGGATTGAAGTAACTGAATATCGATGGAAGGATTAAAATTATTTAGACTCCAGGTCTAGTAATAAAAAAAGAAATGACATTAAGATGATTAAAAAAAAAGAATATCATTAAGGATTTCAGTTATTTCCTCTATCATATAAGTAAACAAGTAAACTCATATCATATATAAGGTAATTAACATACAGGTAAGGTATTTGATGTAAAGATATATACACTAAATAATCTGATACTTGGCAGTAGACACTGAGCATACAAAAAAACAAAAACAAAAAAAACCCCAAAACCACAACCCCCGGGAAATTGAGAAATAGGTATACGCCGTACCACACCCATCATTTCTAGTCTTGGTCTTGAGGCACACTCAATGAACCATTGTTTAACGTTTAATTAAACAAATAGAGAATCATTAAGACAAAAATGTTTAAGCAATAACGAGAGAGAGAGAGAGAGAGAGAGAGAGAGAGAGAGAGAGATCGGCTTAGTCCGTCAATAGAAATTGTCATGTAGCCAATGTCTTTTAGCAGCACGCCGTGTTAGAGTGATGAATTTAAAAAAATGGAAAAAGAGATATCCAATGAATGGGTTACTTATTTTACCTTTTTGGACTGTGATCACTAAAAAAATTCTCAATTCCCCCCCCCCCAAAAAAAACAAGTGACCATAAACTAAGGATTCAATTAAGCATAAATATACGTTTTAAATTGATCCCCTTAAAAAACAACTGGTGTGTGTGGGTGGATGTAAAAAAACGACAATTTTTTCTAGACCTCGTAAGTAGTGAATGCTCAAATTTCAGCCATTGAGATGGGATCACTTAATAATAATCTTCCCATTTTCAAGTATTCATGTTTAGAGCCGAGCGAAATAGTTTCACTTGCTTATAGTATTTTAATTATAGAAATTAAAGTATTTTTTGATATAAAGAAAGAACTACATTAAGTGGCAGGAGGTGTATAAAAACGTTTCTCTGTTGTGCTATTGAGTTTTTAAAACCATACAATTGTTTAATATATATATATGTACAAATATATATATATATATATATATATATATATATATATATATATATATGCACACACACATACATATGTATATCTGCACACACGCATATACATATATCTGCACATACACATATATATCTGCATACACGTATATCGGCATACACACATATATCTATCTGCACGCACGCACACTTATCTGTGCACACATATTTATATACATCTGTACACACACATACTCACACGCACACACACACACACACACAGACATATATATATATGTATATATATATGTATATATATATATGTATATATATATATATACAGATATAGATATAGATATCCTGATAATAATGATATGAAGCTGTGTTTATAATAAAAATGCTCAACATTTCATATACGATAAAATAATACTACAAATTTGTTTTGAGTCTGTCGGTGATTTTCAAATGACTTCTAATAAAATATATACATAACATCATTGTACCTGTAAAGAATAATGGGATTATTTATATTTGGTTTGGCCCCTCTGCTTTGGATCCCAGTATTTGTGTGCTCTGTCGATGATCAAGATGTCATTTCCCGGCCGCATGCCTACAATCAGAGTGTCGTTCCCTGAGTAATCATTGAAAATATATACATATGGATACACATTTGGTTTTATATCATATTTACATTATGTAAGTTTTATGTAATACATATTATATTCTGTTATCAATACATTTATACCCATGAAAAACTATTAGAGGAAAACAATCAAAATACGAAGTTTAATTCATTGAAACTTCTGTTTTGCAAATAACACAATAGATTACACTTACTCTTTTTGATTGCTAATTCATTATCTTTTTAAAAATATTTAGAATTTCAACTAAATCAAAATAACCAACATACATTATCTCTAACTTAAAGTAAATGTTGACAATCTAAAAAATGTTTTCATAAATACTAAATAAATAAGAAAAAGTCAATCAAAATGATGTATGATATTTTTATTCTCAACATAGATACACGTCTGTGTAGATTTACATAGCTGCTAACGAGATTGATAAATAAAAGATATATTTGTTGGGTGAAAAAAATTTCGACGTTTTAAAAAGTGAACATTCAGTAGATTCAAGTATTTGTAAAATCTACGATATTTTTGTGATATGGATAATTAATTGTGTGCATGCACCCATGGCATGAAGAGCCAATATATCGTACATTCTATAATAGATAGATGTTCAGTGAATTAAAACACACACACTTTACTTGAGAGAAATAAAAGTACAGTAGAATTTAAAATCGGTTTGAATACCGATCTATACAACAGCAAGTACATTGACTCATCAATGTACGCGAGACGAGTACAACGTTGGTAATATATAATAGATATATTGATGATAATAATAATGAAGAAAAAAAATTCTAATCGATAAAACACTATTATAAAATAATGTATAATAAATATACTACAAAAATATGAGAATATGAAATACAGTAGATGATAGAAATCTCAAAGAGTTTCGGACAGTTGAACTCCTTCTTGTTTGTATTGTCAACACGCCATTTAGGCCGATCCACTAAGTGTTGCTACCATTGGAGAGGAAAAAATCTGTTCACTACGATCACCTTCGGATAGTATACCCAAAGAATGGATCAACCGTCGTGTTAACAACACAAACGTGTTCAATCGCCCGAAAAACTCTCTATATAAAATCCATATAATTCTTCCATCAGTCACACCTGAAAGGAATGATAAATTTGAGACTAAAAAGGGACAGAGTTCGAGGAGAGGAACTGTGAATGGAATTCCAATACAAAGATCGCAAGGTGAGCGGAGGGAATGAGAAGCGGGATAGGGGGATGCCAAAAGGGATAAGATATAAAGATATTCACTAAAGGGCAACAACTGATGTTGGCTGTCGAGAGGAGAAAAAATCGAGAAAGTAAAATGAGGTGGAATTGAATTGTTTTTTCAAGTTTCTGCGAACAGAGTTTTCAGATGTTTTAGTGCTTTAGATTTCCCTACAGTTTGCAAGACAAGAGATGTTTTAATAGTAATATATAATATAAATCAACAATAATACAAAAAAATGATATAAACCATATGAAATACCATTATACATGATACAATTATATTTGATAGATATAATACTATATTCACTTAGAATAGATTTGAAAAATATCATAGATATAATACTATGATAATGCATAATACAATTATATATATTAGATATACTATAGTAATATAAAATCTATAAAATACCCATATATCAAATGCAAAATGTATCCATCTTGAAATAAATGAATAAAAGTGTAACCTTTTCTGTTTGTTTCTGTGTCACAATGAACTGTTGCGCTAATTGGTAAGGTTCTCCTACAACTATTTGAAACACTGGGCTCTTCCGCCGGGACGAGTGTTGTAGTTTCTTTTATAAAAATCATCTCAAAGAAATTAAAATACATCAGACAATTTCGGAGGGATGTGTGAATATATATATATATATATATATATATATATATATATATATATATATATATATATATATATACTATTTATTTAGGGGCGTATATTCTGGATGTACCAGGTGTACGGCGAACACCCATCAAAGAATTCTTAATAAATATTAATTTGATATTATCAAGTTCATTCAGTAATGATTGATTATACTGGAAAACTAATTTTTCTATCTTGAAATATTTTGGTAGTGCTAAGATCGCACTAAACGCTCCACTGCTAATTGTATTATGATATGGAACTTTGCAGATAGCACGTTTATGGGAAAGCGATAAAAGTAAGAGTCGAAAGCGTACGATGTTTCAGTCGCAAACACCTGTTTATTTTTTGTTTTGAGAAGTAGTTTGTATGAACCCATCGAAGACTCATGAACTGAAACCGATTTTCTTTATAACAATTTTGTTCCTGCAGTATCATGATATAATTTGATTGTAATTTGTTTTCAAATGTAATTATACAAAATCGGAAAGAAAGATAAAGTCAGGTCGAAGATGTGATTTATCTAAAGCATTTACGCACCTCTGTGCATTTTTGACAAGATGACACACGTTGATAAAAACAGAATAAACTTGTAAACATTTTGATTTTATTGCGATAATCTTTTGTCATTCGTAAGAAGAATAATTGGAAAAGATTCTGATGTGAAATCATTCATGTCTAATTTTATAGAACCAAAGATTGTCTTTGAAAAGTTGTTTACTTTGTGTAAACAATTGGACGTAATAATTGTACACTGCAATGTTTTTAACGAATCATATCCAATTCATGATATTTTTTGCAGTTACTGAAAATATTTACTTTTCTATAAAGGTAAGTCCTCGGAGAAATCAAATCAGCTGAAATTTTATTCGAAAACTCTCCCGGAAATTGTGAAATCATGCAATGAATCGAATTTAAAACGAAAATGCAATATAGCTAAAATATTGTTTTGTTTGGGAAGTTTGTTGTTACTTTTCAATTTTTCGTGAAAAGAAAATTACTAACATACAACTGAATTTAGTAAGTAAAATTATTTGGACGGACGGGCAAAATAACTCACCTCAAGACGATACCTTAAGTACAGATAAATATTTTTATGCTATTTGTACAATTTATTGAATATCAGAGATTCAGTTCATTTATTCATACGTGACAAATCATATCAGTTGCGATTTGTTATATGCAATATGTATAGGAATCGGCTGAAGTTTTTGTTAATTTCAAATAATACTTATGCCGGAGTTGTCGGACTGTATGCTATATATATATATATATATATATATATATATATATATATATATATATATATATATATGTGTGTGTGTGTGTGTGTGAGTTTGTGTATTAAGAAATGGAAATATATTATCCGACAGAATGACTACAAATTGCGTTATATCATATAAAAACATTTCAAATGATCTCCAGCAGCAGCCACATTTTCTTTAATTGTTTATTCTATTTACGTTGTCTAGATATCCAAGTGATAAATTAACCGTGTAACGATTGGATATCATTTCAAATAAATGTTTCCAGACAATATAACGCAATTCATAGTTATATATATATATATATATATATATATATATATATATATATATATACATATGGTTCATTATACATATTGCCAGTTGCTGATGATTGCAGTCGGCATGAAATGTTAACATTCACCGGTATCTATCCTTGTAATTTTTGTTGATGTCCTGGGGCTTACTGATCCCTCGAGACTTGGCAAAGTAATCTTTTGAGGCCTATAGGACGACTCTAAGGTGAGTGACACTTTGATCCTAGGTAAACTGCGCAGGTTCTCTGTTCCTGGGTACCAATCCATACGTAAATCATTTCGCAAAAGAAGAACAGGGATAACGGATGAACTCAGTCATTGAGAAAAGAAGAAGAGTGAAAAAGTAAGATTAGGTGGATTTTAACTACTATTTGTGATATTGCAGATTACATACACAGCTCGTAATAATATCTCCAATACATACAAAAAAGACCATGCAGTCGTCAATACTTCATGACTGTAGAGTATTTCGTCCGAACTTTCAAATAAAAAAGTATTTTCTGTTTATCACTGCCGAAAGTGCGTTAATTTTTGCTCAGTTTTATCAATTCTGTTTCGTCGAGTTCAACTAGGTGTTCAGATTTAGAAAGTTGTATTGGAAGAAATATACAAAAAGAGAGTGTCAAGACGAAGGCATTGTTAGGGATGGTGTGGGTCCTGAGTTAAGCCGGATCAAGACCGCCTGGTGCCATAAACACAGCCCAAAAATGGTGTCTCAACCTCGGCCCTCTCATTGCTTAACTGACAAGATTTTCACAAATGAAACATTCCTGAAAAAAAAATGATGGTTATATTCATTTAAAATATGTTAGAAAAAAATTTCCTGCAAAAATATTCTACTTCACTGAACTAAATCTTTACCAACGAAACTTGCGCTTGTATAATGACCAGTTTGATACAACAGTATTTGTGTGGAATATTGAATCATTTGAATGTTTGAATCAGCTCAATAAATAACAGAAAAAATGTTTAATTCATAATTTCATGTTAAACAATTCTAACAACTTATAAGATTACAAGAAACCTTTGATGCTCTCTTCTGTTCTGATGCCCTTAGGAGAGTGTTCGATATCTGTGGAGATTGGCTGTCATTCGAGATCAAGTGACAACAGCCACATGGGGTTGCCAATTCTACCCCCATCAACCATATTGATTTCTGAGATTATGTTTTTGAAAAAGTTTACAATCTTGGTTTTTCCTTACCTCAAATGAATAAATCCTTGTAAAAAGCTCATATATTTATATTTACAAGGGGCACTAATTATTTTTAAGCATAGAGAGTTACTTGAAAAGCAATCTATTTCTAAAATTGAAACGAAATGTATTACTTGTGAGTTCGAGAAAGAATTTATCGAGGACCCAGAAGAATGAGCTCTGAGCAAAAGATACTTGGTGGGTGGAAAATTTGGCCGTGCTAGGGTCAAACTCGATCGCTTCGTTAGAATCTAAATGATAAAAAAAAGAAAAGAATGTATCTCTCCATATAATATCATCCCTGAAGTATGTGTCCCATTTCAACTCTTTATTAGTAATTCCTGTAAATGGGATTTACAAAATATTGAAAAACACGTCAACCTGAGTTGGGCTTTAGGAGTGGGAGTGAATTCGTCATCAGGTTTAGCGTAGGCCACTGTGTCAATGCTATTCGTGCATGGTGTCACTAGTTTTGGGTCTGGTTATTGTTGTTTCATGCGAAATATGGAGTCAAAACTCAATATTGGGAGTTTAACAATAACGAATCATTCACGCTTTCAATGCCAATTGAAGAAGAGGAAGAGTAATTATGGTGATCTACACATAAAAGTAAGTAAAGTAACATATTTCTATTTAAACTTGATATTTTTATAAGATGTACTTTTCTTTAAAGTCTTGCTTTCTTTACGAGTTAAATCTTAGGCTTTCATTAAAATCTCATTAGCAGATATATCTAGGGGTGGGTAGGCAAAGAAATAATAAGACGATGGGAAACGAAAACATTCCACAGAGAACTTAAAGGGCAAATAGGAAATATCGCGGGTGAAAATCATCGACGTAGCTATACAGAGGACAATTGGAGAGAGAAACGGAATCCCTCGTCATTAGAGCTCGAACGTACATCAGGGCAAACTACATAAAAGTCAAGATAGACAAAACATAGAAAAACTGCAGAATCGCGTCTGTGGGAAAAGAAAAGATCTGTGAACTCAGCTAACCGGCCCAGGCACAACTGTATACTGACAGTCGTGTATTGGGAACTGTGCAAACAACTTGTGTTCAACGATGTTGACAAGTGCAAATTCATGGAAAATTTGGGGGGGATGTCATGTGGACAGTCACTAGCGTATACATAAATGTAAGGGAAAAAACAAAACAAAATTAAAAAAACTGGAAAAATATATATCTTAATCAAAAGATGATTCCAGTAACCTCTCCCTAATTTCACAACCCCTTTAACAATTCAGAACTTTCGGAGATATCGTGTGGAGAGACGACTGGGAGAACAGGCAGATACATGGAAAAACGCAACCAAATACCTATACCCTTTTCCATCTTCGTCGACAGAGTTAAATAATACTAATAATCCAGATATTCAATGTACAATATATATATATAGATATATATATATACTTTTGGTTATATATATATATATATATATATATATATATATATATATATATATATATATATATATATATATATATATAAATTGGATGCGATATATACTACATTAAGACTATAGAGACAATGAGGAAATCAAGTTTAATTTTATTCTTATTTTTAAGTGAAACACCCTCAAGAATATGAATAAAATTAATCTCAAACTAAACCTGGTTTTCACATAGTCTCTATCATTATATATATATATATATATATATATATATATATATATATATATATATATATATATATATATATATATACTCTTCCATTGGTGTGGAGATATTACCCTCTGTAGAAATATCAACATTTTGATCTTAATTAGAGCGCACAGATTCTACATTCTGATCCTAAGCAGAGGGCTGGGGTGTTATACATTGACCCTAGACAAAACAATTAAATACTCTGGTTTTGGGCGGAAGTGCCGATCGACACGTAAATAATCCATCATTTTTGATGGGTACTGTGCAAATAATAATAACCCTTTATCGTGCAAATTGAGAAATGTAAACAAAACATTCATATCGTTCTTAAATGAAATGGTGCTGCGAAATTTTAAAGTAAATTCCTTCCCCTGAAAAAGTTTTTGGATTGCAGAAAGAGCCTTCAACTTACAAAGAGTTTTTCTGACAACTGAACTCCTTCTGTTTATGTCGTTCTACGGCCTTCTTCTGGTATAATGAAAATTTCCCAAGAACTTTTTGAATGTTAATGAGCATTTTCAAAACCATAGACAATATCTTCAATTTACTATGGAGCTTTTAGCGTTTTGAGCGTATTATTGTTATGATATCAATTATATTATCTACATTATTTATAATGGTAATTGTTGACATGTATTAGGTTTTAACAATAAAATCCCATTAGTCCCCAAAAGAAGAGTATACAACCAATGCATCCTCCCCGATAGTCATCTATGGAGCAGAAACATGGAACCTAACCAAAAGATTGACCCTCAAACTGAGAACTATACAAGGTACGTAAGAATCATACTCAACATAACGTGGAGAGATCACAAGACAGCAACGTACATCAGAGAAAAAGCTGAATCCATTAGAAAACTCTAATGGCAATGGGCTGGTCATGTAATAAGAATGTCAGACAACCACTGGGCATGGTAACTTTTTCAAAAATAAAAATCATAATCCGTATTGTTATTACTTAAATATCTAGTTTTAATTTTGGATTTAATTGCAAGAAAATAGCATAGAGTTAGAGGTTTAGGTATTTAAAAAATACTTTAGCGTACTTGAGGTAGATTTCGGACTGTTTTTATTGGATGAAAATCAATAGTCAAATGATTATAATGCAATGGAGGTAACTGTGAAAAAATAACTATTCACCCCCATCCCACGATCTACCCTTCTACAAAATGTCATTGAAATTCATAAAGAATTTTAGGAAATATTGTATTGACAAGCAGACGGACAGGTACGATTGAATGTATATACCATTTTTAACTTTGTTAGGTAAGGTAATGATAAAAAAATGTATATACTTTTTAAAGCGCCTGGGACCTTACAAGGCACGAATGATTCAATTAGTTTAATTTAAACTAGTAATTTACTGTGTGAATAAATACTGATTTCATAAAAAATATCTATAAACTACTCAGATAATGACTTGTGTGATTTTCTCGGTTCGCTGTCCATAACACTCGACTCTTCCACCGGGGATAGGTGAAAGTTTTGCTGAAAAATAAAATACTTCCTACCTAACTCGTCTTGCTGTACTCTCTCCGATGAACGAATTTAGCATTTTTTTCCTCAAAAAATAGTTTAATAGAAATTAAAAATATCCGTGAATTTGTTTACGGGTTACACCTAGTGTGTATACAAAGAAAAAATGTGTGTATACAATTTCATGAATACACGTGATTGATCCTGCTTTAGCCATGGTGACGTTTCTTCCACGGAACATAATACACTCACAATGCTATTTTGAGTCATGTTGAAAGGAGAACCAACCAAAATAAATGAACAACTTTATTGAAATACGTTATGAAGGAAAAAATGATTCAAATAAAATAAAATTGATCAAGAAAGGTGTTTTAATCAACATTATTCATGAACACAGTATCATCACCATTCAAAGCGTTAAGTTACAATAAGTGTATTACAGTAACAGAATAAATAATAGCAACAACAGCCAAAACAACTATTGGTTACTGTTTATAAGATTACTTTACAAATATGCGAAAAACATGTGTAAGAACTAGAAAGCACCCAGAGAGCGCATACACTAACTAAAAAGTGAATGAAAACCTAATTCACATGTGGCCACGATGCAGGGGAGGTAACTGTGTTTCGATTATTCATATTTCGAACAACAGTCTTAATATACGATATAAATTTCTCAATTCCTAGATCGGCCTCAAAATTTGATTAACATTTCCTTAGCCGAAGATTCAGCCCCCCACAAAATATCATTGAAATTAATTGAGAACCTTTAGAAATATTGTGTGAACAGATAGTCAAACCTGAGTGAATACAAATAAAAAAAAAATGAAAAATATTACTCAATCGGAAAATATTTCTGGATCTGCTTCCAAATTAAACCAATTATTCATTAACTAATGGCCTATCCTTCCATGAAATGTGATCAAAATTCATTGCGAACTTTTGGGGATATTGTGTGGACAAACATGAATGAATACATGTACCTCTTCCAACTTTATTGGCAGATATGATTATGGAAAAAAGTTATAAATTTCGACGGAAAATTTTTCTTCCCGAGATTAAAAGTAAATGAATGTTAATGTGATTTGAAAAGCAAAAAAGATGTTCATAATTCCTGATTAAGATATCTTTTCGCTTTTTGTGTGTTAAGAACAAAGTTGTGTAAAGTATTATAGTTACCTGCACTTTAGCGATGACAATCGGAGGTCCCCTGACGACAGATCCACTGCGTTACTCTCAGTTAGACTTATTTTTTCCAGATTTGTTTTTTTGACTTTGCTTCTCTTTCCGAAGGTTTGTTTTAAAAGAAAAGTTTAGTATTGAGAGAAATCTTGTTAGAAACAAAAGCCACACGCAACCGAAGTTATCAGTCCCAGTAAAGATGATGACAGTGTGTTTGAAAAGCTACTGACACCAACGAAACAGGTAGTTGTTGTTGTTGTTGTTGTTGAAGGTGATGATGGCGATCATGGTGTCGTCTCCGTTGGTAAAGAAATAAAAGTCGAGAAACTTTGGAAGAAGGAAACGAGAAGAAGAAGAAGAAAAACTGGAAGACAAGAGAGAAGAGGCTAAAGGAAGCATGGTGCAAAAAGAAGAGCGTGGCCGACGACTGCATCCGTCCAATCAGAGTGCCGACACAGCCTTGACCCCTGACCTCAAGTCAGTGGGTGCAGCAGCAGCAAACACAGACGTTGCAGTGGCCGCCTCCACACACACACACACACATACACACACACACACACATACACATAGTGTTAAAGCGATACGAAATGAAAAATAATCAATCAGTTACTCAATCAGACATACGGATTTTTCACACACGCGCGCACACATACAAAAACAAAACACACACACACACACACACACACACACACACACACTCACAGAGGCGCACACATGGTTATGCGCACAGGTACACAGGGTCACACGTACAAACCACAGACACATGGAGACGCATTAAAACGATTGTACGAACAATCAAACACGCTTATAGAGCGGGAATGCAAAGGTAGGTAAAATATTCATGGACTGACACAGATTTATATTTTGTACGTAACAGCGCGTACACAAACAAACAAACACACACACACACACACACACACACGCATACACACAAATACACAAATACACATGCACACACACAATTCTGCAGCCCATGAAAAATAGATTTATTTTACTCAACAAATATTTATTTTCTCGTATTTTGTTGTTACAGTTGTAAAGATTGATCACATACAATTCAGCATATAACCACGTGTCAAGTTACAGATTGATCCACACACACACACTCACGCACACACACACATATATATATATATATGTATATATATATATATATGGGTGTGTGTGTTGTGTGTTTATATGAGAGATAGATAGATAGATAGATAGATAGATAGATAGATAGATAGATAGATATGGGGTTGTGTACTTGTATATATCACATGCGTGCACATTAATCGACGAATTTAGATCATCTTAGTTTTCCGATTAACGATTCAACTCCTTGTTGTTTATGTTTTCCACTCGACGTTTCGACCGATCTATTCTTCTTGTTTTTCGGGTCAATTAACCGAAAGAATATCTTAATTCTACGTTATGAGCGTTGCTGTCCTCAAAAAAAAATTCATTTGACCACCATAACATTTGGAGAATGCTGTAGAATGGATCGCCCAAAACAATATGGGGTTTGATCATCCAAAAAACTCTTTGAATTATACCAATGTGTTTTTTTAATGGATGCAGGTTCGTATTCTAAAGTTATACAAATAAATGCGTATAAATAGATAAACAGGTCAGGTTAGTCACTCAATTGAAACCGTCATCTGACCAATCTCTTTTGGATACTAATCGCTTAAAAATCTGAGTTTTCAAAAACATGCGGGCACAAACTAAGGTATCGATTTAGCATAAACTTTCATTACAAACTGAACCCAAGCTACAGCACATAGATACACTTTGATACTCGGCAGATAATCTGATCCTAAGTAGAAGCGTTGATAAATCCGTAAATGAGTTTTTGATGGGTACTATGCTAGTAAATAAATTTTTAAAAAATGGTAAAAGAAAGAAAGAATAAAACTGCTAATGTACATATTCCCAAAAATAATAGTTCTCAGTTTTCATTAATACTGCCTCATGACAGGTTGTTAAGTATCTACCATCGGCGGCTACAGTTGGTGTTTGGGCCCAGGTTGGACGCCTGAACCCTGAATGCTGACTTTCAAGGTAAGCTGGTCCATCCAATTTCTGACTTTGATGATTTTGTGCCAGTATCACTAACTTCCGTGGTTCGTCTTGTGGCTGAGGCAGTTACATATTTTCCACCAATGTACGAGTTCAGGTAATGATTCGAACACTAATTTCTAATGTATGTATGATACCCCCTCCCCATTTGAAAGATTGGTGCAACATGATCTTCGCATTTTTATTTCCTCCCACCAACCAACCTCTTGCCTGTATGGCATTAAGCTTAATCCTATAATTATAGATAAATGTCTGTACATTTTTAAAACTTACTACAATCATGTTTGTTCATCTATGGATTTACATTGATATATTCAAAGAGTGTTCGATACATTGTAAAAATAGATTTTAACTCCCTTATTGAACTTTTTGAAATTCATCGAGTACTTTTGCATTCACTTTATATAGTCCAGAAAGCTTTGCAGCTTTAAACACTAAATATTTATTCCCCCAAATTTATGCCGCTTCAATCAATCAATTCCCCAATATCTCTTAATGTAATGTATGTAATTTTTCTTCAGGAGTTATGTTTCGCACAGAATGTGATATTATGGTACTTTGTATGAATTTTTCTTGTTGGGATCAACAGTTGTTCATCCAGTATCTGTTTCGGGGATAAACAAACAAACAAACAAACAAACAAACAACAACAAAAAACCGTTATATCACATGGTTCTGCAACAGTCTTAATAAAACACCCCTTCCCATCCGGCTATGATTTTAACTTTTAGCTTTATCAATTTTTTATGCAACGTCATACTGCATGCATTATATATATATATATATATATATATATATATATATATATATATATATATATATATATATATATATATATATATATACTGTTTTTTGTGATGATAGTGCTCAATATTATAAATGTGTGTGCTGCTAATCAATAGGAGAGTTCTTCAACATCGACTATCCCGAAGATCAACACATTTTTAAAAAAAAACTTTCTACAACTACACATGCATTATTCTATCAATCTGCACGCATACACACACACACACACACACACACACACACATATATATATATATATATATATATATATATATATATATATATATATATATATGTATATATGTATGTGTGTGTGTGTGTGTGTTGGTTTATCAGAGAGATCTTCTTTATCGAGTATCCCGCTAAGAGTGTCGAGCCACCCGACAATGTTACAGTCCACGCCAGCTCCCTCCTCGTTGTCATGAGTCACCTCGCACCCCAATTTAACGAGACATTCCCTCGTTACTGTCTTAGGTAACTTTAAAGGCGAACAATCACCGGGAAGCATTCTTTTTCTCCTCGGTACGTCAAAAGTGCACTGCAAAAGGATCAATGTGGAGAAGCTGTTTGGTAAGAGGACTATATATATATATATATATATATATATATATATATATATATATATATATATATAAATATATAAACTATAACAACCATAGCGTCAAAATTTGAAGTCATGTAAAATAAAAATAAAAAATCCAACAAAGAATAAAAATGGTCAGGATGAATTCTGTTCATAACGTAAGTGGCATCTTCCACTTGAAAATATCTAAAAAAGAGTAGAAAATATCTAGATTGTCCTGAATGTATATGTTCCTTGATGTGATTTATAATAAACCTGTAAAAAAGAAGCACCCAAAAGGCCAAAAGGCTTTTTTTCAGAAAATCCAAAAATACATTTTTAGAAGGGATCTAGTGGGGTACTGATGGCAAAGTTCAAGTCTTTTGACAAAACGGTATAGCTAGGAGCCCTGAAACACACAAACACATATTGAAGTATTGATTTGTATTTTGGTATATATATATATATATATATATATATATATATAATCGGGTAGTGGATAGTTCAAGTCCCCAGTTTTATGAGTGAACTGTCATGTAGTCGGGTTTCTTGAGTAGCAAAAGAATAAATTTACATACTACAGATAAGATAGCTGTTTATAGTCTACAGTAACTTTTGTGTAGACCCGACTGAGTTTGTAAACATATACTAAGTTAAAACTGGAAAACAAGGAGGAGAAAAAACAATTGAACAACACATCAACCATTGAAGCAGGATCCAGGCCCAAAATGCAATCTGCATAAGCAGTTGTACTGTAGGTTACTCTTCAAAAAGGTTTGCATACCTCTACTGCCAGCTCAGGCATCTACTCTTGTGGAAGAATGCTCCAACTTTCTACAGTGTCAAAGTAGTTCACTCTTAAATCTTATTTTACCTTAAAACATCTTCAAAATGCTGCTATTCCTTCTATGTAATTGAAAAAAAGAGAAAGACGTGTGGGTGAGCGAAGGGAAAATAAGCAGTCTGATGGATGTTGGTATAAATCCATACCTATTCTGCTCTTTTCCATATGATACCACTGATCAAGTTGCAAAAATTATTTGCCTCACATGTCTTCTCCCAGAACCCTTTTTTTAATGGGGCGTAACTCGGACCCAAGCCCCAAACTGCGCAGGCTGCAATGACAGATTATTCACTGAGAAGGTAGCAGATCTCCGGTCATCCGCTCCGCAGAGTATACATGTCCTGCTGTTTATTTGACCACACTGTCGGAACACTCCCACAAGGGGTGGCAGTCCCTACAGCTGATTCGGGTACCTGCCATGAGAAGGAAACTCCTGTCAAACCTGAGACCCAGGGGCCTCACTCTCATCCGTAACACCTCAGTGGATCATTGGATGCAACTGGTTGTGCTCACGGAGGATTTCACCTAAAAACCTCATTGAGCAAGCTGAAGAGATATTCTGCGCACAGGCCCCGCTGTCTAAGGTCCTGTACTCGTGCAAAACCCTCCGAAAATCATCGTTCGCCAAGCCATTTTATACTTACATATATATATATCTATAACATTTACCAATCCTGTAACCCAGTGCAGGGTCGTTGGGGCATCTCAGTTATTTTCATCATGGGCATGCCAAGGGTGAGATAGCCCATCCCTCATGAGGCTGGTTTGGAATCAGTTATTTATCTCCTAGATCGAGTATAGCTAGAAAGCCCAATCTGCCGTATTTATCTCTAGCCGCAAGAGATAGATTCATGCCTTTCTCAGGGGCAGCTGTTTGAAGTGAACACAAACTGTCTCAACCGGAGTTTGAACTTGACTCGTCGATTTCATTTTCTTAGCCATTAACCCATCGGCTACTTTGCAGCTCTACACCAGAGTGCGAACACCGATATTTCTTTAATTTCTCATTCAACTTCACGTTCTCTGGAGACGTGACTGTCATTTGGTACTCATATACACACTTCGTTTACTGTTTTTGACGAAATTATATGTACCAGTTCTTTCACTTTATATATTCTTTCCAGGGTTGTTTTTAATCAATTCAATTCTAGTTTAAAATTTGGGCAGTTGGGGGATTTTTGTCACTACATTTTTTAAATTTCAAATCTGATGATAGTTCGAAAAATAGTTTTACACAAATACAAATTTTAGACTAGTATTTTCTCTCATCTCCATTTTTAGTTATTTTTTTAACGCGACTCAACCAGCCACTGGGTAAATAACGCAGATTAGAAATAGAGAGTGATGTCTTAGTGAGAAGTACAAACAAACTCGTTTCCCGTTTATTTCAGGGACGCCTTATTGACCGTATCAGTCGCTCTCACAGACTGAGCTACAAGAACTCTACTATTGGCTGAAGATCTAATCTAACCTTTACATCTAACTTTCATTCTTTATCAATCTCTCTTGGTGTCATATTTATTATTGTTTTTACCCTAGAAGTATTAACAGTAGCACTATTATCTTGATTTATTATTTTTACTAGATGAAGCATTGATTTATTCTTACGCTTACGCTGGCTACGGCTCCAGCTGCCCGTACTTGGGCTCCACATGTCACATTAGTATTTACTCTGCCCGATTGCGATGTGAAATAGACTTAGAGGAGACCAGCTACCGGGGTGGCATCAATCACTTCACCCTGCTAACTAGGAAGAGAAATGAATTCATCCCTTTCCAAGGGCATTAGTGCGAAGTGAATACAAGCTGGGCGAGTCCATTCTCTATGCCGTTACTCGTTCGGTTAACCTCCGCCTTCAAGATCATCACCAGGCTTTTAGCGTCCATCATTAGACAGGCCCTCCCCAAGATCTGTCAGAGCACTCTGTCATGGGTGTCGCAGAGCCAATACTTTTAAAACTTGTCTTGTGATGTCCATCGGTTGTCTGAAATTCTTGCAACATGATCAGCCCATTTGAGTTTTCTAATGGATTCTATGATATCCCTGATTCCTGTTTTCTTTAATATAATGTGCTGTCTTTTGATCTCTCCATGTGATGTTGAGCAGGATTCTCTCATGAGCACGTTTCATGGTTCACATATCGAGGGTTAATTTTTTGGTTATGTTTCATATTTCAGTTCCATAGGTGACAATCTGGAAATTGCATCGGTTGCTGACCCTTCTTTTAAAAAATAATGGGATTTTCTTGTTCTTAAAGGTTGAGCTTGCTCTACCGAAAACTTGCGACCCCAGGGTGATTCTTCGCTTGATTTCTTCTTCTTTTCAGGGTTTCATAGAGAATCGTTGTCCTAGGTAGATGTGGTAGTCTGCTTTTTTCAGGTCTGCATCACCTATTTTGTACCCAAACGGGGAGTAGCGTATTTAATTGAATTGTAAGTTATTTTCGCTTGCTTTCTTTGAGTAACAAATATACAGCAATAACTGTAAAAATTAAAGTAATTTAAAGTTATTATTTGTAAGATAAAATGAATATTTGAATCCAAGTGCTGCTGGTTACATGTTTGGAGATACAACCTTGAAGGTTTTCATGAGAACATTACTAGCCACCATCTAAAAACGTTTTTTTTGGTTTCAAAAAATGCTTTTGGGGGCCTTTGCTAGTACTTAAATAATTTTACATAAAAGATCTGTATCCAAGAAATATTTTTTATAATTAGTTCTGGTACATGCACGAGCTACGTTGATTCATTTATGTGAGGTTCAGATGGCTGTCTCTCTATATATTTGTTATTCAAGACTTTTGCTGTTATGAGATACACATTTGCGTAGTAAGACTCTTTTAAATTAAAGATATTGCATCTATAACTTATTTCAGTTTAAAAAAAAAAACTTAGTGAAATGGAATGGCATTAGTAGAATGATTTACTCAATCAAAATATTTCAATTAAAATGTGCTGTAATATAAAAAAAAGACAGATATCAGTACCTTCCCACCCCCCAAAAAACAAACAAACAAACAACCTCACCCCCAACAAAACATACAAAAAAAACCCACACCCTAAAACTATCAATAATTGATACTGGTTATCATCTGTGACAAAAAAAAAATAATTATGTATTTAAATTTTTATACTATGATTTTTATTTTAAAAAAGAAACTATATATCCACGGGGGAGGTTTCGTAATGTATATTAAGAAAAATCTATTTATTTTCCGTGAAGTTGTTTCTTCACTTCAAGACTTGATATTTCTCTAGTTCAAAGTTGTTAATAGTGTAAATAAATGTTCTCGTCTTATCTATTTCATTTAAGGTTTTTATTGAAATATGACAGAATTGGTTCAAGTGGAAGTGTTCATTGTTTCAAATGGTTGGTAGGATTAAAAAATAACTTTTATCTTACTCATATTATGCATAACCGGCAGAAAAACAAACAGAAAAAGTTACACTGTCGATTGTTTTCAATGGTTTAGACGCTAAATGATAACCTTACTTTAAAAAAGTCCTGTAATAATGATAGATTTGCAAGGTTTTATTGCTTATTATTTTCTGAAAGTTTCTTTTACGAGAGAAAAAACATTGTTACTTTGTTAATTTTCATGATTTCAAGCTATTTGGGCAGTACCCGGTCCTAAGGTGCATGTATGGAAGGGTTCTGACTCGATGATGGGTCGGGTAGCTTGCCATTGTAATCATTTAACATAATTTTCCATCTAATTCACGGAACTATGACTTCGAAATATTTTGCTTACTTCTCATCAATGTCTCCAATTCAAATATTTCATATCTAAATTTAGATCTATTACCGAAAGATATCTTATATCTGATTTTAGATCTTTAATCTTAGATAAAAAAAATTATCATCTGTAATTGTTCTTTCATTTTTATAATATTTTTCGAGAAACACTGATCCCCCAAAACCCTCTAACTCGATACTGTGCGGCCTTGTTTGCTTATTAATACAAGCAACGAATGTACAATAGTCAGTAGTGAGTAATCAGTGCGTATAAGCACGCACTTAAAGAGAAATTTCTACTGTTGTAGTTCAATAATTACATTCTTACTATGATTTAAGAATTCTCTGCACGTGCACGCGCGTGCACGCGTGTATGTGTGCATCGATATAACTCGACAACCGGCCATTGTTGATATTCACCATGTATGTTGGTTCATGCACGAGACATTGCCCTGTCAAGTTTGAAGTTGTTCAGATTAAGGTTTTTTTTTTACAATAAAAATCTATGCGGAAACGATCACATATTTTGTGACCGTAAAAAGCGGCGTTTTTATGACGCGACGCGCGTCTCTTTTTTTTTGCGTAACGGTATTTAAAAAATCAGTTTTCACGAGTAACGACGATATTTCTGTTTTGGCTCTTTTTATTAACAACATCATACATAAATAAAGAACGGCGTCATACTATTTCAAGTTTAAACCCCCAAAAGATTTTCATGAAACCAGATGCACCTTTTAAACGGACATGACCAAGTCGTCCCATGAGAAAATTTTTACGTTTCTATCGACAATCCTTGTATTGTAAGAAAAGAGAAAGAAACAATTCTGTTTTTGAAAGTTCGAGGAATTTGACCATGAAAAACATTACTCATCCTACCACCTATTCTTTGCCATTATTTGGTCACTTTAAAATCATCTCCCCATGACTGGGTTAGTTGAGAAGGACGTTCAAGTGATTCCTTTCAAGGGGTCAGGTGTTAGTGATCTCTATCAACACGTTCCCAACCGTCAACCTGTTGCTAGCAGTTCCAGGAAATATGGTCTTCAACCTTGTAAATGAGAAAAAATAATGCATTCATATGACTGAACAATATCTTTCACTTTATTTTCATATTTTCCCTAATTTATCCTTAACTACTGTGCTTGAAGATTAAACA
>OY735229.1:29694456-29719456 GCA_963457665.1 Thysanoteuthis rhombus | reverse complement strand
ATATAGATATGACTGATAATATGTACGTATATAATTATATAATACAGATATATATAAAATATACTAATATAATATATATATATATATATATATATATATATATATATATATATATATATATATATATATATATATATATATATTTAATCTACATATATTATCAATGCACATATATCATTTGTATATAATTTTCATACATTGTTCATATATGATCCTCATATATTATATATACAGAACGGGATGCCACAAGTAAAAGACTTACGGTGATGATGGCTCAGGTAGAAAGGGATCAAGCCGAAAATTGGAAAAATGGCCCAACTAAAATGAATATTCAATCCAAAATGAATATTAACTGACAATCATTTATTAAACATAACAATCAAATACAGACTGTTAGTTAAGAGAGACACACAGAATCTTTTGAAAAATCTTCGATATCCTGTTTTAAAACGTAAAATCTTTTAAAAGTGTGTTCAAGTTTTTTTTTTGTTCTTGTAAGACAGAGGAAATTCCAAATTATTGTGAAAAAAAGACTAATATTTATCAATCACAACGTAGAATTGAATATTTAAAATGAATGTTCACTCGATTACGACCCTGAATAGGATGTTTTGTGCGGGTTCTGATGTTGTACAATTAAGGGATTGCTGTACAAACTAATATAACTAAGTATATGCTGAAAAAATGCACATTAAATCATAATAAGGCCTGGAACGGTACGGAAAACCTTGAAATGCACTGGAAGAAGAAATCAAACTAAGAATAACCATAGGATGGCAAGCTTCGTTAGAGCAAGCTCAACGTTCAAGAACGAAAAAAAATCTCAATGGTCATAAGAAGAAGGATATACAACCAATGCATCCTTCCGATAATCATCTAAGGAGCTGAAACATGGAACCTAACCAAAAGATCGACTCTCAAACTAAGAATCATGCAATGTGCTCTGGAGAGAATTATGCTCAACATCACATGGAGTGTTCACAAGACAGCAGAGTATGTTAGAGAAAAACAGGAGTCAGAGATATCATAAACTTTTTGAAAACTCAAATGGTAATGAGCTGGTCATGTTGCAAGAATGTCAGACAGTTGCTTGACATCACGACTCACAACCCGAATCTTCAGAGATCATACGTGAAATTGTGTCACACAGAAAATAACATGGCGTAACGAACGAGACAAATCCAGAAAGTACTGGCCACGATCGAGTAGTTTGGCAAATCTTGGAGAAAGTCTGTCTAGCGACGGATGCTAAAAAGATGATGATGATGATCTTGTGCACATCATTTAAAGATGATCAAAAACCAAACACCTAACCAAATCAAGAACCATCCAAAAGTGGGCTCCTGTCGTAGAGCTATAGTTAGTAAGCTAGCAACGCAGATCATTTACTCGTGTTCAATCATAACAGATTGCCTCAGTATCGTTGCCCTGAGCCCGACTAAATTTTCCCGGATAGATATTTGCAGCAGTCAATTTTGTCAGCATCGTAACTAAGATACTTCTTATTGGTGCTTTTTCGAGCCGAGATAAAACACAACATTTTAAATGCTGATTTCCAGAGTTGGCAGGCAAGCCCCCCTCACTTGGAAGGTTGGTGCAACGCAATCTCATTTAGATTCGGGGCAGATTTAGCCTAGGTTAGTAAATATTAAAACCCCTATTAAGTCAAAGTAAATTTGTGAAGATATTCTAATTTTGATATTGCTACTTGCTCTTGTGATGTCGTATATATTTTACCTTTCAAGTTTCTCCTAAGTCAATTGGGTATGAATACTAAATTTGATTAGGAGACTCTTAGTATTATATTGAAATAGATGGAAATCAGATCATCATTTTTGGGGCGTGATCAAACGATCTTTATTTGCAAAAGGAGGAACCATATGCAGATTTTGCACACATGTGCAACCTATTTGGGGCCTGCTGTAACCATTTTAGGCACTGGGTGAAGTCAAAAGTTGAAAAATGAATAGATCGACCATTGTAAAATAATATAATAGATTTATTAAACTTAGTGTTGGATAGGGTTATATAAAGTGTAGATCGAACTCACTGCAGTATAGCTATAATGATCTTAGAGACAAGCTTGGTAGCCGTTGATCCGTGACGAATTCTCACGGGGTCAGATCTGTCATAATTCCGATCTTGCCAATATACCAGGTCTGAACGGTAAGTATCCAACTATTTTGAATATCTCTAGAACCGATTACGTAGCTTTGTTGTAATTTGGCAACCAAACAGAGGGGACCTTACTGCGTATGCAGTCGAACGTGGAACACCATTGAGTTAGCTTGTGCACTATGCATTAGATTTGTAGATTCTTCACCTCTTGTAAGATTTTTCTTACAAAAGATCGCATTGCGTAGGTCTGTCATTCCCAACCTACCGTTCAGATTTGGCTCCCGGTGACTTTTAGCTTTTCCAAGCCTAAAATAGACTGTGGATGAGATTAAAGAGAACGCAATGATGCAACTAATGATTATCTTGACATAGGAGTTTGCAGACTATTTCGATAAGTGAAAGTGAAAGGAGCACATAAGTGTGTGAGTTCCAAAAGGGAGGTACTTTCATATATTAATATAAGTTCGTGAACGAGGTTGACTTGACCCAAGGATTAACACTGGAAAGGTGATGATGACCTCTGGTGACTCGTAAAGTTCAATTTAGAGTCAGGTCAATTTTGATATTTTCAAATCTAACGGTGACACAAATGGCCTAGGAAATTCTCATGTCTGATGGCAAGCTCAATCAGGCTTTAAACAGCGTTGAATTCCAGCTAACCCTAACCCAAAGTTCTAATTCCTTGGCAAAATTATTTCGTGTAGGGATGCTCAATGAACAATCTGTTTTAAGGTATAGATGCCTAAGCAGAAAAATATTTACACATTCGATATCTCTCCCAGAAACAAGAAAAAAATTCAATTTCATTTCTTCTACATAGGAAAAGCTAAGTAACACTTCTTTGCAGTTGAGATTTTTTCATATATCTAATTACTTTCAATAATTTGTTATTGTTTTAGTTTTCTTTCTATCTTCTATTTCCTTTTTCTTATCAGTATCTTATACTGCGTGTTTATATGCTCGACGGTTACGTTATCTGATTGATATCCATTCACCTCACATCTTAATATATATCATAATAATATTATTACTATTATCATCAAGATCATTTTTAAAAAAGAGCCCTGCATCATTAGAATGTTAATATGAGACATTTAAATTCTACTTCGTTTTTCTTTCAAAACGTCAGTGGTGCGTTCTGCAAAGTTGTTACATTTGAATTCTGACTGACGAAGACATACAATATATGGAAAATTTAAAATTTTGTATTATCATATCATATTTAAAAAAAAATCAAAACATCTGTTTTTATTCTTTCTTTTATATTATTATTATTATTAAGATGTTCCCTGTTGCTTAGCAATGTTTCGAGGCATAGGCAAGCACAACTGTATTGAAGAGAAAGAAAAATATTGCTTCAAGGTATAAACTGAAGAGAAATGAAATTTTGATAAAAGCAATCCCAGCGTCTTTTAAAATCATACAAAGAATACCAAAGTCATGAAAGGCGCTTATAGAAAAAATACTAGTTTATCCCTGTCGTCACTAAAATGGCATAAATGAAATATTTGGGAACAAATTGCATTTTATATTCGTGCATGATAGGTATTTGCATTGTAAGGAGGTTGGAGAATATCGATCTGCAGACTACAAACGGATCATTTTGTTTTTATTACTTTTGATATTTTCATTATTCTTTAAATTCGACACTTTTAGTGTGTCATCAGAACAAATTCTATCTCTACCACGTCATACCCGGTTATTATAGCAAAATATAAAAGAGATAGTTGTCAAAACTTATTTATGATTGACCATTCATTGCAAAAGACGTTCCTGTAAAAAAATCTTACACTTTTTGTATTGTTCATATTTTTTGTTTCCGCATATCTTAAGAAGGTATAACTTGGTTAAAAGTACGTACCATTTGTTAATAGATACAAGAATAGTGTAAATCTATATGAATGAAATTTTACCTTTCTAAAAAAAATATCTAAAGAAATATCTGCATCTTTTATGTTACTGAAAAGTGTTGCCCCGACCCATTCAAATAAAACTAATTTTTGACTGTTTACGTTGGTAACAGATATAAAAGTATGTATTAATGTTTTTTGACAGTTGTCCTCATCTTGGTTCATCTTCAGAACAAAACGTTTTGGCCGTTGTACATTACGACCTTCCAGGTGGATGTCGTGGTTGGTGGGACTGCCGAAACGTTGGGTTCAGAAGATGAACCAAGATAAAGGCAACAGGTTAAACACATTTATATATCATAATAATAATACCCCATCTGAAAAATCAGACAGAAATAATCAGAGATTAGATTCATTTTTTTGTTGAGAAAGTTAATACAAAAAATTACTCCACAAAGTCTCTCCGGAAAGTATCAAGCCATTTGATATTAATGAAAAATACCCTAACTCGGGAAATGGCTCCTTAGTCCTCTTCAAAGTACTCCCCTTAAAATTTTACACACTTATCATAGCGTCTTCTTTTTCTTTTCAAAACAACTTACAAAGTCCTCTTTGTTACGTTCTACTCAGTTTTGTTTAGTCTAAAATCTCTTAAGTGAAAAACAAAAGTAACAGGGAGTCAAATATGGTCTGTACAAGAGGCTGATAACCCTGGCGGTGCAAAGTTTTGCCAAAATACTTCTGCAAGACGTGAAGAATGACCAGTCACTTATTGTGAATGCAAATGTCATACAGTACGCAAGATTACTCATTGGTGTCTCACGATTAAGTGTCTGTTTATGCATGCACAGTAAGGTCCTCTCTCATGGGTTGCAAAATTACATTAAGGCCACCTAATCAGTTCAAGAGATATGGCTGGATACTTTGCCCAAGAACCCTTGAAAATTGTGAAGTATGAGAGTCCATCATAGCTGTCGCACTTGGCAGTGTTCCTGCCTAAAACCAGAAGCAAGATTGGATGAATTGGGAATTTGAGGAAACACAGAGACCGTCCAGGTCACAGAAGTGCTAGTCTATGCGATGATACTGAGAAAGGTTCTGATGGTTTCAGATGATGATGATGATGATTAATTGGATCTGTTGAAATTCCTCAGGTGTTGACAACTAAGATTATCAATTATCTCATGTCTGTGGGCCTTTCCCTCCATTCATGTCTTATTTTCTCATTCTCTCATTTATCCCTTCCAAACATTGTTGCCGGTCCATGATTTTATCTAAATGATAAACAAACATGGATTAGTTTCATGTACGAAAATTGTACTACCCCACCAATAAACTGCCAAACTGTCTTTTCTGCTGTCTGCCCTCCTACCCTCTTATTAAACCACCTAACTTTCTTTTCTTCTTCTCTCTCTCTCTTGTCTTCCTCCCCCTTTAGCAAACTACACAACTTTACTCTCTCCTCGCTCCTACTACCCTTTCTTGAACCAACTTAACCCCCCTTTCTACCTCTCAACCTTCTTACCCTGTTAACTACGTACCCCCTTCTTCCTAAAGGAAATAAAGAATAGTAAAAAGATAAGTAATACATTTTCATCAAAATACTCTACATCGAATCTTAATCCAGATTTTTTTTTACAAACTTGTAATTCTGTAACGTGACAAAGAAATGAAAAGTCTCTGTCGTCTGCTTTATTCGATTTTCTGGAAGAAAAAGTTGGCAAAGAATACCTCAAAACAACTAGAAAGTTGTAAGAACCAAACTCTGAGTGTATAAACCTGACCAAAAGGAAAGGATACCTGGGCAGTTTCCATCGCGAGATAATCCCTTTGAAAAGGGCAAGCGAGAGATTCAGGAACCTGGACTGCAGAACTAGGAAACTAATAATGCATGAAGAACTGCGCACGAGAGATGATGTCGACTGGCTGTTTGTAATAAGAAACGAAGGAGGAAAGGGGCTTTTTAGCATCGAAGATTGTGTTAACTCTGTAACTATGGGACCAAAGAGGATTATACCAGACAAAATGCAGAAATAATAATTACAGACACGATAGTCAGTTTGGACATGGCTACGCAAAGGAAACTTAAAGAATGCAAATGAATCGCTCCTCATAGTAGCCTAGAAAAACAATATGAATCTAAGATAGACAAGACACAACAAGTGTAGGTTATGCAGATATAAAGAGGGACAGTCAATCACATAATAGCATAGGGGGAGTACAATACCAAGCAACTGGGACTGGGAGTGATCCACAGAGAACTGTGCAAGCGACTACATCTTGATCATACAAACTAATGGAATATGCAAGATCTGTCCTGGAGAATAAAGCACACAATTCTCTGAGACTTCGAAATTCAAATGGATCACACAGTCCAGGCAAGAAGATCAGATCTTATAGTTGTAAAGAGATAAGAACGTGGATAATAGTGAATTTCGCTGTTCCAGCAGACCACAGAGTGAAGCTGAAGGGACACAAGGTAAGTTTCTGGTCTCTGCCAGGGAGCTTAAGATGTGGAGCTTCCTAGAACTAATATTAGTCGGAGTTGGGACAGTCCCTAAGGCATATACCGGAGACAGACACTGACACCCCAACAGAGGACGAGAAAACTCAGATACTAACTTTGAAAGAAATCACGCGAGAAGAAAAAATGACACTCCCAACCCTTAGAGACAAGGGCAAATAGAAATTAAGAGAAGTGACCGAACGTGTTAGCTGCCTCCTACAGCATAGCGAAACGAACAGCCTATCAGAACTCATCAACCTAATCTATGCTGGGGCGAAAATGGTAACGGATCATTACACAACACAAGAAAGAACTCTAAATAGTAATAGGAAGGAATAACCCAACTGGGAAACATGATTAGAAAGACAAACCTTACAACTCTAGCGTGTACTGCTGAGAAATGCACCACCTATGAACAGACCAGGTGTAAGACTATGGGACAAATACTAAATAAGGCAAAAGGAATCCTCGTGGCTGACGAAGAGATACATCAGAGGAGACTAGCGAAGAGGCAAGGCTGAAGAGATACAGACAAAGGACTGCCCAATGCACACAGAAACGCATATTCCAAAACAAGAGAGAGTTTTACCATGATCTGAACGGAGAAAGAAGACAGAACTTAAAGCTGGATGCCACAGAGACAAAAAAACTACTGGAACAGCAAATGGAGACACCCGAAAAGACACAGCGAAACCCCAGAACGGTTAGAGAACATGAAAATAGAATTCAATGATATAGACAATGGAGAACCAATAGTACTGAACGAAACCACATTGAACCACAGGAGAGCACCAGGACCTGACAGGATCCACAGATTTTAGTTTGATAAATTCACCACAGTACACGAACTACAAAGTTGTCTAAATGGAGCTGAGGTACCAGATGGATGACCAGAGGTAGAACCATCCTCATCTAAAAGGACCCTGAAAAAGGGGACCTAGCAAGCAATTATAGACTAATCATGTGTTTACCACTCACATGGAAAATCCTTACCGGACGAATAGCGGTGAGAATGTATATATCCATAGAAAGAAGAGGACTATTACCAGAACAGAAAGGATGCAAGAGAGGAACCAAAGGGGCGAATGAATTGCTCTTCATCGATCAGATGATCTTAAAAAGAAGTAAGAAAAAAGAAGAACATTGCAATAGGATGGATAGACTATAAAAAAGCATACGACATGATTCCACACAACTGGATACTCGAATACCTCAGAATGCTCAAGATTAGTGAGCCAATGGTGAGATTCATTGCCAAGTCTATAAAAAGCTGGAAAGTAGACTTGATAGCCACAGGAGAAAATCTAGCTGAGGTAAGTATAAAAAGGTAAATCTTCCAGGGAGACTCACTGTCTCCATTTGTTTTAACTATGATACCACTCAACAGAATCCTGAAAAACTGTAAAGGGTACCAATTGTCCAAAACAAAGGGAAGAGTCAATCACTTAATGTACATGGACGATATAAAATTTTTGCAAAGAACAGGGGAGAGCTCGAGACGCTGTTCAGCAAAATGAAGGAATATAGTGATAACATTAGTGTGGAGTTCAGAATAGAAAAATGTGCAATAATGGTAATCCACAAAGGAAGGCTCGCAGCAGCAGAGGGAATCGAACTACCGGACAGCAGGAAGACTAGAGCATTGACCACAGAAGACCGATGCAAATACCAGGGTGTTCTCGAATGTGACATGATAAAACAGAAAGAAATGGAGGAGAGAATGAAAATATAATACCTTAGGATAAGGAAAATATTAGAGATCAAACCGAACAGCAGGAACCTTATAAAAGGAATGAACACATGGGCCTTATCGGTTGTAAGATACACGGGACCATTCGTTGGGTGGACAAAGGAAGAACTCCATTCAATGGACCGACTAACAACAAAGCTTATGACAATGCACAAGGCCTTACACCCAGAGATGATATGGACAGACTGTACATAAAGAGAAAAGAAATTGGCAGAGGGCTCATCAGCACAGAAGACTGTGTACGGAAGGCTAAAGCAGGTCTAGAAAAGTATGTGCAAGTAAACAGTGGAGACATCATAAAGAGTGTCCGGAGCAGCGCAACGAACGACAAAGAAGTAGAAAACAATAGAGCAGCACAGCAAAAAAAAAAAAAGGAAAGAAAAATGGGAACAGAAAAAAATTATTCGTAAAATTTAAAAGACGGGTACAGGATGTTGCATACAAGAGATCATGGACGTGGCAACGAAAAGGAAATCTGGAGAGAGGAACAGAAACGTCTATCATGGCAGCTCAAAACAAATGCATTAGAACAAACTACATCATAACAAAAATCGACTGAGCACAGACAAACAGCAGATGCCTCGTATGTGGAGGAAAAGATGAGACCGTAAACCACATAACTAGCGAATATTGCCAACTAGTCCAGAAGGAGTAAACACAGACACGATAGAGTAGCAACAGTGATACACTGAGAACTAAGTAAACGAGTAGGATTTTGCCTCGCGGAAAAGTGGTACCAGCACAAACCGGAGACTGCCGTGGAGAATTGAAACCAAAAATTACTCTTAGACTTTGACTTCTAAACGGACCACCCCATCCAAACGAGAAGACCAGACTTAGTAATGGGGGACAAGAAGAGGAAAACCTGTCGAATAATAGACGTTGCCGTACCTGCAGACCATAGAGTAAAAGGGAAAGAGAGTTCAAAACCGAATAAATACCAGGATCAGACAAAAGAACTGGAGAAGGTGTGGGACGTGAAAGTCAGGAAATTATCAGTAATAATAGGTGCAATCAGAATCGTACCGAAGACACTGAAAGCGAGATTGATAAAAAGAAGGATTTACACTGTGCAGACCATAGCACAGCTCGGAATTTTATGAATAAAAGAGAAAGTGCTAGAAATATAAGATCTACGACCCCAGCTATTACTAGTGACCTAACAGAGGAGGAGGGAAGAACACACCAATTGTGGTGGAAGTACGAACCACAACACTGCTATGATAAGTGAAGGAGAGATGAAATGAGAGTAAGGCTGGAGACCTGAGGAGACTTACGGTCACTCAGCCTTCAGCAATAAGCAACGGGCAACGAGTGTGAAACTAAACCACAGTACTGCAGCAGACTATGAGAGTGTGGAGAGGAGGGCCAAAGACTTGAGGAGACTTGCACACATTCAGTCTCCAGCGGTAGCCACCAGGTAACTGGTATGAAAATGCAAATAATAATAATGATAATAATAATAGTCAACTCGCCCAGAAGGAGTATAAGCATGGACACGATAGAGTAGCAACGATGATACACCGGGAACTAAGCAAACACATGGGATTCAGCCGTGTGGAAAAGTGGTATCAGCACAAACCAGAGGCAGTTTTGGAGAATGACAACCACAAACTACTCTGGGACTTTGACATCCAAACTGACCACCTCATCCAGGCAAGAAGACCGGACTTGGTAATAGTAGACAAAAAAAGGAGGGCCTGCCAAATAGTAGACGTTGCTGTACCTGCAGACCAGAGAGTAAAAAAGAAGGAGGGAGAAAAAAGGGAAAAATACCAGGACCTAGCAAGAGAGTTAAAGGAGATATGGAACATGAAAACCAGGGTAGTACCGGTGATAGTTGGCACACTACGAACAGTCCCAAAAACGCTGAGGGTGAGACTGGAGGAGATCGGGATTAGGGGAAGGATTGAGACCGTACAGACCACAGCACTACTGGGAACTGCACGGATACTGAGGAAGGTGCTAAAGATATAACTACTGCAACGAATTTTAGCCCTGACATAATAGGTGAAAGAGAGAGGAGATGTTAGCTGAAGACCTGAGGAGACTTATTGTCACTCAACCTTCAGCGATAACCACTGGGCAACCGGTGTGAAACTGTAAATCGCAGAATTACTGCGACCTATGAGTACTAGGGGAGGAGGGCTGGAGACTTGAGGAGACTTGCTGTCACTCAAACTCCTGCGGTTACCACCAGGCAACTGGTGTGAGACTACTACTACTACTACTACTACTACTACTAATAATAATAATAATAAAAAAGACTTGAGGAGACTTGCTGTCTCTCAAACTCCAGCGGTTACCACCAGGTAACTGGTTTGAGATTGCATATAATAATAATAATAATAATAATAATAATAATAATAATAATAATAATAATAATAATAATAATATGACACGATAAAACGGGAAGAGATGAAGGAGAAAATAAAGAGAGAATACCTTAGAAGGATAAGGAAAATATTTGAGACCAAATTAAACAGCAGAAATCTAAAAGGAATGAACACCTGGGCTGTGTCAGTAGTTAGATACACAGGACCATTCCTGGGATGGACAAAGGAAGAGCTCCAATCAATGGACAGGCGAATAAGGAAACTTATGACAATGCATAAAGCCTTACGCCCTAGAGATGACACAGATAGACTATACGTTAAGAGAAAAGAAGGTGGCAAGGGGCTCATCAGCATAGAAGACTGTGTCCAGAGAGCCAAAGCAGACCTAGAGAGATATGTACTAACTAATAGTGAAGAAATCATAAAGAGTGCACGAGACAGCGCAACAAACAACAAAGTAGAAAACAACGGAACAGCACAGCAAACAAGAAAAGAAAAATGGGTAAAGAAAAATTGTATGGCAAGTTTAAAAGGCATATACAAGATGTGGCAGACGAGAAGGAGTATAAGCATAGACACGATAGAGTAGCAACGATGATTCACTGGTAACTGAGTAAACGAATGGGATTCAATCATGTGGAAAAGTGGTATCAGCACAAACCAGAGGCAGTCCAGGAGAATGACAACCACAAACTACTCTGGTACTTTGACATCCAAACTGACAACCTCATCTAGGCAAGAAGACTGTACTTGGTAATTGTAGACCAGAAGAGGAAGACCTGCCAAATAGTAGACGTGGCTGTACCTGCAGACCAGAGAGTAAAGAGGAAGGAGAATGAAAAACGGGAAAAATACCAGGACCTAGCGAGAGAACTGAGGAAGATGTGGAACGTAAAAGCCAGGGTAGTGTCGGTCGTAATGAGCGCACTGGGAACTGTCCCAAAGACACTGAGAACGAGACTGAAGGAGATCGGGATTAGAGGAAGGATTGAGACTGTACAGACCACAGCACTACTAGGAACTGCACGAATACTGAGGAAAGTGCTAGAAATATAAAGACTATAACGTTAATTGTCAACAGTGACCCAACAGAGGAAGGGAAATGAAAGTGGAAACGCAAACTGCTGCACTGACATGATATGCGAAAGAGAGAAGAGATGCTGGCTGAAAACCTGAGGAGATTTATTGTCACTCAGCCTTCAGCGATGACCACTGGGCAACTGGGGTGAAACTGTCAATCACAGTATTACTGCGACCTCTGAATACTAGAAGAGAAGGGCTGGAGACTTGAGGAGACTTGCTGTCACTCAAACTCCAGCGGTTACCACCAGGCAACTGGTGTGAGATTGCAAATAATTATAATGATAATAATATCATCCAATTATTGTGAACTAAGAAAATAGGGTCAGCCAGATCACGGACGTAGCTATGCCAGTGGATTTCAGAATGTGAAAGAGCGCAAAAAATTGAAAAATACAAGGATATTATCCAGAATAATTGAAAGGTATGAAATATGAAGGTTAGAGTACTGTCCATAATAGAAGGCGTTCTTGTAATCGCTACAGTCAAGATTAGATTATACTGTCTAATGTTTTGAGTAGGGCCATTCAGATTAAGAATAGTTTCGAACTTCTTGTTTATATTGTTCACGACGTTTCAGCCGACCTGTTCTACAGCCTCGTATAGGTATATTATCTAAATGTAATGGTAATAAGCAAATTTATTTTCCAATTGCAACAACGCTTATAACTTTGGATAAGTGTATAAGTCAGACCAGTACAGAATTCATCTCGATCTGGTTTCCACTACTCAACAGAAACAAAATATGGAAATCCTGGCTCAACAAAGAAAAGAATGAAAAAACACCTGAATTCTATGTTAAATACACTGCTGCTATAGCGAATAAAATCTTCTTTACTTGTACATACATACATCAATAGTACACCGGAAGAAGTTCATAAACTTGATCTGTTGAAATGCCGTGTGAACAACATAAAGAAAATGATTTCAGTCGTCCGTAAATTGTTTGAATATTAGACGACTCAAAAATTCGAGTAAGTATTGAGACAGCGTTGCTAAGGTCTGCAAGGATAAGGAGGTAAATGTTGGAAATTCAAGGAGACTTGCTGTTACTCAATCTTCAGCGTTGACCACCAGAAATCAAGTGTGAATATGCTAATGCATAATCATTAAACGTTGGGGCAGAGCAGAATACGACCACGCAGAAAAAATAACTCCGAAAAATAGCCTATTGGAAAACACTAAGGCCGGATATTGGTTCAATTCACCACAATACTTATCAGACTGAACCATGAACTTCGTTAACATGGGCAAATAGAAGAGAACTATCAAAAGAGCAGAAAGAACACAGAAAAGAACCCAAGAACCGAATAACTTACTCTAAAATGACCAGATGGTCCTAAGAGATGTAAGATAGAGGAGAAACAACGTTGCAATATCATGGATTGATCACAAAAATACATATTACATAATCCCACATAGTTGGATAGTAAAAAGCCTCAGGATAGACAATATCAACAGATCAATGGTGAGGTTCACAGCTAGCTATGAGAAACGGGAAAGCTGGAAAGGCTGGAAATTATGCAGACCACAGTGCTGTTGGAGTCCAGGAGAATACTGAGGAAGGTGCTGGAGATCTGAGAGTAATGACTTCCTAGTTTTCAGCATTGGCCAAACAGCTAGAAAATCTCGGGTAGGTTGGGACAGTGCAAACCACAGCGCTACTATAATCAGCGAGAACGCTGAAAGGAGATTTGGAGACTTACTCTATAATAATAATAATAATAATAATAATAATAATAATGATAATAATCCACCGTCAGAGTCAATGAGTGAACAATCGTAGCGTCAAAATTTGAGGTCATGTACAAATTTCCACGTAAGTATGGTCAGATTAAAATCTATTTATGACATCAAGGAAAACATCTAAACTGAGTTAAAAAAAAACATGTTGAGACATCTAGATTCTGAAAAATCAGAATTTTATTAATAATCCCACCAAAAATTTATACCAAAAAATATTTGAAAAAAAAAAAAAAAAAAAACATTTTTAGAAGGGGGATAGTGGAGTAGTGATGCTAATTTTCAAGTCTATGGACAAAAGAATACAGCACTAAACCAACGCACATCTTTGGTGGTTACGAATGTTCAATTATAATAATAACAACAATAATAATGATGATAATTATAATAATTTCTTTATAAGTTATTCAACAAAAGAGTTAGATATATTGAGGGAGAAGTGTTTGCAAATGTAAAGAAAAGGAGAAAAGAGAAATAGAAAAATGAATAAAATAGAAGGCTCAAAAGGTGAGAGGAAAGAAGTTGAAAGAGGGAGAGATGATGTAATCGAAGAAAGGGATCACTGCAGAAGAAAGCAGATTATTGAACAGGAAAAAAAGGAAGACATTTGAATTAAAAATATAAAAGAATAGCGATTAGATAAGATGATGCGTTAAGCGGAAAGAACTGGGCATCAAAATTTCCGTTGAACGGAAAGAATAAGGAATCAGAAATAATCAATCAATGAGAAAACAATGGAAACTAAAGACAATCATTCTAATGGTGAACCTGATTTCAATTTATCTCTTTTTGAAAGATTTTTTCTTGTTTTCCGAGGAATGACGAGTCCTGTGCGTGATGAAGGTAAGTTAGTTTTAAGTTTGTGTGTATTGAGAAACCAAACGTAATTTACCCTTTTTTTTTCAATTAATAAACTGCGTGATTCTTTGCTCTTTGTTAACTCATAAGAAGGACAGCAATCACAGGGATAAATATCTCCAGCCATAATCAGTTCGACAAGACTTCAATTCTTTGCTTGTTTCATCCTTTCCGTTCTGTTTCTAATCTTTTTTCGTCTTTTTAGCTTTAGTCTTTTTTCTTTCTCTTCTTCATACTTTCTTCCCTTCTTTTTTTCTCTACTTTATTTCCTTCGTTTTTACCTTCTTTCATTTTTCTTTCATTATTTCCTTTCTCTATTCTTTCTTTCTCAATTCAACACGTTCTTCACACTCTCCTTTCTTTTACTGTTCTTTACCTTCTCCCCTTTCTCTCATCTCTATCTTCTTCCGTTCCTTCTTTTCTTTCACTCTTCTTTTCTTTCTTTCCGCTTTCCTTCTTTTATTTCTCATTCTCCACAGTATAAACCCCCATCTCTCCTATCTTCCGATCCTAAGCTTAGTACAGCATATATCAAATGGTTATGGGGAATGAAATATGTAGAGTGTGTTACGCCATTCTTCCGAGTTAGATTGCTTGTATAGAAAATCAGCATTCGAAATCTTGTTTTTTTTTTCTATCCGGGATCGATCACCGGCTACTGGCACCAGTGGAAAAAAGGTAACTGTTTCAGCCCCAAGTCAGCCTGCCATCGGGTCTCATTCTCATATTCTCAATTTTCTTCTTCTTCAACTGTTCTTTCGTCGCCCCCCCCCCTCACAACTTTGGATAACCAGCTACTTCCATATCAACTTATTATCATCTTTTAGTTTCTGGATTCTCTCAGCTTTTCTCCCTTCTTTTTCCGCCTCTTCATTCTCTCTTTCTGTCCTTGTTCTGTTCTTCCTTTATTTTCGTCTTTCTTCTTTTCCTTCCTTTCCTTCTTTTTTCCCCACTTCCTTCTCTTCTTTCTTCCTTTACGTACGTCTCTTTACTTCTTTCTTTCCTTGTTTACTTATCTCTTTCTTTCCCTTTCTTTCAGTTTTTTTGCTTGTCCTTAAATCATTTTAATGTCTCTCTCTCTCTCTCTATTTTGATACATACACATCCCCTCCATTCGTCCCCAATCTTCACTTTCTTTGTCTTTTTCTCTATTTTTTCTCGCCTTCTAATCTCTAGCAATCTCTTTCATTCATTATATTTTTTCTTCGAATTTTCTTACTTTCAATTTCTAACTCTGTCTCATAATAGTTATTACATTTATATACATAATGTGAATATAACAACTATTACGGGTGGTAGCAATATTTCCTTAATGCTTCATCTTCCCCACACTCTGCAGTTTTCAAATTCTCTGATTTCACACCGTATATCAATCTCTACTTCCTGGAATTATACATGCAATTATTTTGAAAGAAAATTCCACTTCTCATACAGAAATAACAAAAAAGTGGTAATTCTTTTTCATCGATGTTTCTTTATTATCAGCCACTTATCATCTTTCAACCTCATTGACTTTTCTACATTTTTTTCTCTATCCGATTCAATTTATTTATTATCCATTTTCACCTGCCCGCTAACGTTTTGTTTTTACTTAACGTTTTTTCCAGCAACTCCATAGTTCACAATGGCAATCTGATAGCTGTTTAATTTGGTGCAAATAATAAAGTGAACGAGAATATAGACGAGAAGAAAACGAGATCGAATCAAAAAGAAAGGAAGATGGGAATCCTAGAAGTTAGATAATAAGATTAATTGTAAAATTTCTTATTCTCGTATTATAGAAAAGAAGACCAAGAAGGGAAAAAAAAAGAAAACAAAAACAAAACAAAACACTGAATGAAAAAAGCAAGAAAAATACTTTGCGACGAAAGAAAGAAACGACGATGAATAAAAAAACTGAATAATTGGAGGAAGAAAAGAAAGAAAGTGGGATTTCAAGAAAAGCGAAAAACTGAGGGAAAGTGAATGAAATGATAAAAGGAAGGAGAAGAAAAAAGGACGGATAAAACACAAAATGAAGTAATTCATGAAAAAAAAAAAAGAGAAAAAGAGGGGAAGAAAAAGAGGGAACGAAAAAAAGTGACCAGAAATAGATTTTAAAAATGTGAAGAAAGAGGAGAAAGGGGAAGGCATTAAAAGGCAAAGAAGATGGAAGGAATGAATGAAGATGAAAAGGGAATGAGGAAAGAATAAAGAAGAGAAGGAAAGACAGAGGTTGGAGTCGAAGGAATTATTGAAAAGAAATGAGGAAAGAAGACTGAAGGAGGGAGGAAAAACAAAGAAATTATTAAAAAGAAGGTAGAAAGATGGAAAGAGAAAAGGAAGGAAGAGAAAAGAAAAGGAAAAAGAAGAAAGCCAAAAGAAAGAGCAAAAGAAAAAGGGAGGGGAGAGGAGAAGAAAGAAGAATTGGATGAAAAGAATAGAAGAGAAAAGAAGTGAGGAAAAGAACACAGCGAAGGAAAAGGCAATGAATGAAAGAGGAGCAAGGAGGGGAGCTGTAATGGAGTTGAGAGCGGTACGCACACTTGAGGCGTATACATACTTTTCAATTTCCAGGTTTTTTGTATGTTCAATGGTTTATAATAGAGACATTAACGTGTACCTAGTTACTAAAATCAATCCTACCGTATACCTTGTCTCAAGAACCTATTTCCATCACTGAAGAGAAGAAAAGGAAGGAAGGAGGGGGGAGGATATAAGAATGAATGAAAAGAAGAGATGAAAGAGAAGAGAAGAAAGGAGGTCAAAAGATAGATGGAATGAAAGAAGGAAAAGGAGAGAGAAGAGAGAAAGAAAGGATGGAAAATGAAAAAGAAGGAATGGATATAGAGGAAAAAAAGGAAGGAAAAATCAAAGGAAAAGAAGTTAGAGAAGAAAGAAAAAAAAAAGGTTTTGGTTGAAGGGGATAAGACGCAAGAAATAACATTAAAATGTTTGATAACAGGTTAGAAAATATCCATGCAGAAAAACTACTGATCTTTTCTCGGCTTTTATTTACTTAATTATTTATTCATTTTAAACCAAGATAAATGGCGAAAAGTTACTGAAATAAACAAACAGATTAATATAAAGGAATGTTAAAGACAGAAATCTTCAAGCCAAGTTGAAAACTGATCTGGAAGGTATTTTAATTTAGGAGTCCAAAACATGGCGAATGTTCATTGAAAATATGTCAGGTTTGGTTCGCCACGATTCGTCTTTACGCCTGACAATGATTGGTCGAAATTCTATCCTTTACAGTATTTTTTCAGGGATTTTTTCCTAAATTGGTGCCAAAGAGTAGCAGATTTAAAATACAGAAAAAAGTTTTCAATAGTGTTAGACTTCGAGGTGATTTAAAGGTTTTTAACGTTTGAAAATCAACTTCGGATTCAGTATTTTAGTTGATTGGTTTTAAATTTGTATAAATGAAGAGAAGAGAGTTAATCAGTGACCTTTGTTAAAGCTTCACATTTCGCTTCTGGGCTGGCACAAAAGGCGAGACTTGAAAGTTGCCCAAGGGTTTGATACGCCCGTGGTGAAATTCAAAATTTGTGCCCCCGGTTGTATTCTAAAGATTTCTTTCAGTTTGAAGTAAGCTACGAGGATCTTTGTAACATAGAGACCTCCTAGGTTCACCTGGTGGAGGGGTTAGCCCTTACCAGTAATATTGTCTACCCATGAAAATAAAATCATTTTCAAGTGCGATTTTAATTTTAATACGAGTTTTAGATAACGCCAACGACGCATTTGTAGTGAGCATTACTGCAACTTCGAAGGAAGCCAAAAAATGTTCCTCTTGATGACGAATTATCGACATCAGTGGCCAACAAACTACGATTCGAACACTTTCTGGAGATTATAAGAAATCAACAGTGACTATATCATTTAATCTCTGTGCAGTAGGAAAGGTTATTAGTTAGAAAAATGGGCCCAATACGAACTGAATAAAACGGTCCATGATAGTATCTGACCTCTCAGCTGACTGTGTCTAAGCCTAGAGATTTGGGATATGAAAGCCCTGCAGCATTCTCAGTATTTATCTGACATTTTCCTACAGATTTTTCTCGTTTAATTCTTATCCTTCATATTTCTATTAAATGACGGCATTTCGTATGTAATAACCTAATTCATCAAGACAATAGTTGCGTGGCTAAATAACACGTCATAAAAGTTTAGCTTATCCCTTAGTTCTGAATCTGATAACAAAGGCCAAAGAATTTATCGGCTAAAGACGTCGTAAATAATAAAGATGCTAGAAGAAATGTGGCAAATTTTTATTTGATGCTTTTATTCGAATTTTGAAATTGTAACGTAGATGAATATATTGTTGCCTCTGGATCGCATATTTATGAGTAGACGATGGAAAAAAGAGAAAAAAAGCATGAAATGTTTGTTGAGCTATATTTTGCTTCAAATCGATGCATGATTTACGTTACAATTTCAATTAATAATCAAAGAACTCATTTTAGTACCAATTTATTTTGATGAAGTTATCTTTTAAGTCTGATAAAAAGACAGAAACCATTTTTAAAACATAAAATGTAAGCATGGTATCTCAATATTTGCTTGCGTGCCAGTGAGAATCCATTCAGGCCTGCGGGTTGTAGCCTGTCTACCAGTACCGTATAACAGATTTATTGTTTCATTCAAACGATGTTTTCCTCTCAGATGAAGTGACGGCAAGTTGTGTCTAATCTCCAGCACTCAGGTATTTTTTACTGATTTTCACGCTAACGAGATCTGAATCATTTCGATCCTTCATTAGGTATCTAATCGTTCACTACATAATTTTATTTTCACATCACTGGCATTTGTTAGCTTTCGCTGGAGATCAAGTGACAGTAAGAGACGTCTATTCTCCAAAAGATCTTTTGATTTACAATAACTAGATCCCATCTCCTTGGCTGGATTGATAATGAAACTTCTACAGAATTTCAATTTTCCTATTCTCTTGGAAAGTTTCTAATTTCTACTTATACCATTGTTCTCTCTGGTTAAACCTCAGTCGTTTGCACAGTTCCAATGAGAACAGCATTATTACTGAGCTTTGTATCTTCATACTCCTTTAGAGCTAATTTCCGGCATTCACTAATATTATTCAGTTTCATCTATCTCCACACAGGTTTCACGTCAGTTGGGAATCGATTTTTTTCAATTAGATTGTTTTTAATAGTATTTTTCCCTCTTGAATTTTGTTGTTTTTCATCGCAATTACTCAGACCGTCAGATTATGGCAGTTGGTAAACAGCGAAGATCTGAATGAAAGAATAAGCTCTCGACGAGACTTGAACTCATTCCCTCTTACTTTGGGAAGCATGATTTTCGACACAGATATTCCAGCAACTTTGCAGTTATCATCTTGTCGAAATAGTAACCAAGGGTTAGGGGTTAGGGATAGTTAGTCAGGGCAAAGGTCAGTTTGTGTTGATGGCGTTTTTTTTTTTAAATTTACTTTTATTTAGTAAACAAAATACGGTAAGCTATAATAGCTATCATTATTTAGTGTGGTTGGGACAAAGGAAAGAGATCAGCAAACTCTATCGATTGCTTTTGAGACCCAGTAAAACAAAATGTTTTCTTTGAATTTTCAGATAGTCTCCTATTTGTTCCAGCGATATGTGGGAAATTCACCGTTCCACGTTCATAAGCCAGAGGAAACAATAATTCAATTCTCCACATATTCAGAAGAAAGTTCCAGTTTGAGCAGTAATCTACTTTAATAAGGAGCTTTTCTTGGTTCACCTGTCGCAAAACTTGACTCTTTCAACCGGGTGGTGGGAGGAAATTTAGCAGAAAACTACTCCCTGCCCACTGTTCCAAACTATGCACAATTCCCCGTAAACGAATTCAGTATTTTTTCTAAAGAACAAAAAATTCCCAAATATCTCAATCCATATATATTTGAGTTCCGACTAGGATTAACGAGTAGATCATATGAAGAAGGAAAATTAATCAGGACAGACGTCATATAGTAATGGTCAGCAAGCTAATCTTAATGGGGTTTCGATCCTGATTGCATCTCTCATTATAGATGGTCTGACACTAATTAATACGAGGTAACTATATTTATAAAATGGACGGTGTGATTTTCTTGACTTTCTCTCGTGGGTAAAAATTTAGCTGATAAAAGAACTTCCTTCATAACTTTTCGAATTATGGACTTTTCAGCTGAAACAATTTTTTTCTTTCTTTCTTAGAGAATGGTTTCATTGAAATTCAAACATATCCGTGAATTTGTTCACGGTATTAACCAGTGTCCATGTCTTGGTTCTCTGTCCGTAATCATAGCCTCTTCCACTCAATGGAGACAAAGTTTCCGATCAAGAATAAACCTTACCCACTACTTAAAATAATGGAGATTTCAACTGAAACGAGTTTTTTTAGTTTCTTTTTCAAAAGATTCATCTGAGAGAATTCAAATACATGTAGTTCCCGCTTTCCAAGAGTTTGTTTTACACCAATTTTTCGCTTTTCCGAAAAAAGGCGATAAGCAAAAATAGTGTTCAGCTTTTATTTTCCAGCAAGCCATTATAGAGGCAGCACACACTTTCTTCTTCTACACCCTTCCCTTCTATACCACTCACCATCATGTCCTCCGATGACTCAGCCTGATATGCCATCCAAACCATTTTTCAGTTTCAGAACTCTCAGTTTAATAAATAATTATTGATTTTTTTCACTTTACGCTATTTCGGCTTACGTAATGATTTGATAGGTACGGTCAGCTTTCGGATAGCGGGGTAAACCTGTATACCCGTGATTTTTCTTCACGGATATTACCTAATCAAATATAAATATTCTGATATGTAAATATATGAAAATTGTATAGTAAGGGTAGGATTGGTTGACTCACCTCTTCCGGTTCAGTGCTCATTGCTGTAATCTATTCTTGTTCTGTCTTCCACAATCTCTTTCAGACATTTGAAATTGGCTTTTGTTTTTTTTTTAAAAACCTGACATTTGTTTTTGTTTGTAAGCGCATTCTATTGCATGTTAATTCGATCATTTTCTCCTCTATCTACTTTCAATTTGGCAGTTCACAGACTGCTCCCTCTGAGATGGTGAAATTATCATAGGAGGAATATTTTGTAAACAGCAACAACATCAATTATGATTAGTGAGAAATAATACTCTGAAGATTTGACACCAAAATAAACCACTCCATCCAAGCGAGAAAATCGGTTTGATAATTGTAAATAAAGATCGTAGACCAAAGCTTAGTGGTATTGTGAAGCAATGCTTGGTCGCTTAGTGCTAATGGTACTGATACGTCAGGTCATTAGCAGAGATGATTTGCCGAACGGAGTTGACACATGTACCGATTTGAAACTTATTTGGGATTTCAGATTGAAATTAACCCTTTTCAAAGATATATTCTATTTTAGTAACTATACACAGCCATTGGTTTATGTATCAATAAGACATCAGAAAGCAGAAATTGAAAAAAAAATCTAGGGCGTTGCTAGCGAGCTCAGAAAACTGTGGAAGATGACAGCGCTCTTGGAACCATGCCGAGGGCACTTGAATCAACGGTTGAAAATTCATGGAAGAAAAGAGACTGTTCAGATCACAGTATTCATGCAAGAATACTGAGGAAGGGGTAGGAGATTTGAAGGGACTTGCTGTCACCGAGTATCCTGCGATAAATTATGGACATAGAGTATGAACGTGGAAATGCATGAAATAGGTAAATTCGAGCACAGTTTCATTCCAAGTCCAAAAATGCGACATTACTTTCTGAACAACCTTGTGTACTTGTGCATGTGTTTCAGTGTATGTGTGTATGCGCATACGTACCCACGTTTAGAGTGGATAGTTCGCTACGTATAGTTTCATTAATTTTTTTCAACTCCCGAGGAATGCAATATAGCCCGACAGAATTCAAGTCCCCGTGATAAAACAATAACTATTTTCTTTGCATTACGACCGCAAAGCATACTCTGTTAAGTAAATGATTTATTTTTAATTAAAAATGATACATGCATAAAAACAAGATTAATATTTAAAATCTTTTCGAAACTGGCATGTTTCAAGACAAACATTGAATGATTTCATGGCGTCTTTGTTTTTGCTGTTTCTTTTGAAGCCGGTGGGGAGAACGCACGCTTTGTGTGTGTGTGTGGGGGGGGGGGTTAAAGAGAGAGGGGAAGACGAGGAGAGAGAGAAATGCTACTCTGAAGTTTCACATGAAAGTGCGAAAGACAAAGTGAATAGTTTCCATTCTTGTCAGAAACCGTCAAGCAAAACTGTCGCCCAAATTGACAAGATAAGTTTATTCAGTTTTCAAGTTGGTCTGATTGGATATCAATGTACTCTTAGTTATTTCCAGGACTTGTTTCTAGTAATCACTGCCTAACAAAAGGTGAGAGATATAACCTATTCATTAAACACAACATTTTTCCAATTTTTAATTGATCTCCCCCAACACAGCATGTCACCAAAAGAAGTTGATCACGTGACGGTTTCTGTCGAATGACTAACCAGCTGTGTTTGTTGAATGTTTAAACGAGTTGCTGCAATTCTTCGGGGTCAATTCAAATGTTTATCCGTCACTTGGTCTTTTTTCTTTGTTTCGTGTTCTTCTCTCTCTCTCTCTCTCTCTCTCTCTCTCTCTCTCTGATTCTTCTTTCTCTCTTCGTTTCCATTTTTTTCGTTCTTCACATCCGATTCCTTTCTTTTTCTGACAAAGTCTGGAGTTAACTTTTTTTCTATCGTAACAAGAACAACGATCACAAAAATTAAGGGAGTAAACTTTAACATATCCGTACCGTGATTTGAAATCACGACCAACTGAGTGGTAAATAGCGCTAGTACTGTCTGAGATGAATTATCAAGTCTTACATATCTACGAAATCTATCTAACAAATGTGCAAAGGATTTTTCATTCTAATGAGTAAATAGATTTATACTAAAAAAATTGTTTATAGTTATTTTCATTTATTATACGTAAAATACATAAGTTACGAAATCATCTTCAGTCGGATAAGAAGGAGTGTTGTTCCTCTGTAGGTTTGTCTTTCTCATCTTTTCTTTTTATGTGTTCTCTTCCTTTTCTTTGTCTTCTCATTCTTTATCTTCTAACTCCTTTCTTTGTATTTTCTTCATTTTTGTCCTTTTTTCTTCTCTTCATTTTTTCTCTTTTATCATTCTCTTTTTCCTTTCTTTATTTCTCTTTTTGTCTTCATGAAAGTTCTTTTTTTTCTCTTGTCTTCATTTTTTTCTGTCATTTTGTTTCACCACAATTTTTTTCTAAACTTTCGAACTTTTCTTCATTCTTTTGTTTCGCTTATCCTTTTTTGCTGCTCTCTCCCTTCCTTCTTTATTTTACTTAACAATTCATTCTTTCTCTTTCATTCATTCTTTCTTAATCAGCATTTCTAATGTTTCTCCAATTCTTTCTCCCTCTTTTTTTAAACACTTTTCTCTTTTTTTTTCGTCATTTTTTAACTTTTGTTATTTTTCCTTATAGACTTTTCTTTCATTCTTTCTCGTTTCTTTAATTCAATCCAATTTTCTCCAATTACTCCACCTCATCTCCTCTCTCCTCTCTTTTTCATAAAGTCCTTTTATTACACTCTTCTCTCTACCTCCTTTTCGTTCTCTCTTCCCCTTGTCTGTCTCCAAGGCGGATTCTGGTCCGTTACGAATAATGCGGGTGACATTTCAAGACTTGGACGTTATTACGACTTGAATAAAGACAATATTCCCTATAGCAAACCTTCAAGCGCAATGTTGATTTTAATTGAATTCCAAATACGAGTTGCTATTTAAAATCAATTGGTTTGTTACCAACAACATCTACACTGTCGTTGGAGCAAGAATTGTTTCCTCCTGATTGGTCTGATTCTCCGCTTGTCCGCTAGAGGCGCTGCTGTCTCAGCAAGAACGACGCGCTGCCTGTCTGTAGCAGCTGTATGCTGAGCTCGTTCGCCTGGAATACCTCAACTGCGGCCAGTGCAAGTAATCTAGCGATCTTCTGCCACAGTTGACACGCACGACGCAGCGAATAGCCGCACGTCAAACCTCGGGACAGTCCGGTTTAAAAGTCAGTCTCTTGGTACCAAGATAACAGAGGGGTACACCGGCGAGCCGGAGCGCCCCCTGTTGAGAGAATAATGAAACGTGTTGACACCTGCTTAACAGTCAAGTGCGCGCATGCGTATCGACCGCGGACAGCGTTGCAAAAGCGAGAAAAGTTTTACATTTTAATATGATAACAACAAAAATGTTTAATAATGATAATAATAACGAAGAACTAGTTACATAAAGACCAAGGTAGACAAAACCCAGGAGAATGGCGAATGTAGACTATGCAGATATGAGGCCATCGACCATATAATAAGCTAAAGTAGGAAATTAGTCCAGGAGAAGTACAACAGGCATGCCCCAGTGGCGAGGGAATAATTGACATTCTCCATTCCTTTTTTATCATAATCAATCAGAAAATAACACTCATCACCCAGAAATGAAAATGAGTTGCAAAAAGTTTCAAAGTGCTATAAGCTTGAAAAAATGGGTGTATAGTTTTGGCCATGAAAACTTGGCCAAAAGTGATGTCCGGGTAACTGAGCTTGTTCAATTGCATCATGGCAAATGCAACAATTGAGATGCGGAAGTTAGTTTTACCCCGCGATCACAAGTGCAAAATATGAGTACCAACTGTTTGTTAAAATGTTCCAATAAAGGGTGAGTATTTTTCTGACGTGGACATGATTTTAGACCACGACCATTCAGGAATACATTGAGTGGTACAGGTTTGATTAGTGCTCGTTTTGAT
>OY735229.1:29654456-29689456 GCA_963457665.1 Thysanoteuthis rhombus | reverse complement strand
ATGTATATATATATATGTATATACATACATATATATATATATACGTACATATGTACACATACATGTGCATAAATTTATGTATATATAAATGTATATATATATATATATATATATATATATATATACATATTCACATATGCATATCCATATATATGCAAATCCATATATATATGTATACCTACACACATATACATATATATATATATATATATATATATATATATATATATATATATATATATATATATACACACATTTATATATATATATATACACACACACATATGTATGTATATATGTATATGCACACATATATATACACACACAGATGTATATACGCATATATAAATATATACATACACACACATATATATACATACGCATATGTATATACATTTTCACTCACATACATATATATATATACACAAACATATGTATATGCACACACACTCATATACATATACGCACATATAAATACACACACACGCACACACACACACACATATATATATACATACATATATATACACATATATATATTAATCGTTTTACGAATAACGTTTGAGTGCAATTGAGTTATAATTCATCATCGATAAATGATTATGCAGGTTGAATTTCTTTTCCTTTCACCTTCTATGTTAATTGTCCTGAAAATAAAAACAAAGCTGACACATTTTTCCACAAGCCACATAATAAATGTCAATGCGCTGCATGTCGCTGTGTAGCTGCCGTTTGGTCACCCTTGCATTATGAATACTTTTAAAGCAACTTTCGTTGCTAATCAAATTCGATGTCTAGTTATATTCTCTGTGTTGAATAATTATTATTTGCAAATTAATAATTGAGGGAAACTTGTTTGGTATTCCCCCCTCAAAAAGTAAAATATTTCCCTCCACTTTTACCTTCAAATTAAAAAATAACGTGTTCTCCGACCACGAAATTGGTAAGTATATTTCCCTGTTTGATCTCCTAAACGAAGTGAAAAAAACAAAAACTAAACAACTTTAAAAGAAATTCCAATTATTTGTGATCAGCAAAAATATCAACTTCCCCTCAGAAGTGTGATCAGAATGAAATCAGAATCGGCGGTCACAAAGTAGGAGTTTAATTCTGCATCGTAATTATGTCGTAAGTTGAATCCCTGCCTACAACAAAGTAACGGTTGGAAGTCACCAGTATTTGTTTTATCCATCGAAGTAGAGCATTTGAAGAGTATAGCGCTAAAAACTGCCAACATTGTCCCGTTTTTGCTTGGTTACGTTACAATAGACACATCGATACAAACATACTGTTACTTTTTCTGTTTGTGGATTTCTTATTTATACATAAAAAACTGCCAATCGTAGGCAGATTTCTGTTAGCATTACATCTTCAAAATACTTCGACAAATCTTGGTGATTTTCCACTTTCACATCATTTTTCAAGAGGAGTGGTTTCAATTTACGATGTAGTTATGATGCTGAACTAGACACTGATTGTGTCCATTGACAGTGACGTCTTAAGTAAACACTGTGACTTTATAAGAGAACGTTTTTTCGGATCAAACTTTTTTGAAGTGGATTATTTACCTAAACTCATTTTCTGATAATATTTTTTGAAGTTGGTTCCTCACCTGATCTTTTACTATGATCTAACTTTTTTAAACTTGAGGTCAAAAGGGGGGGGGGAATATTTTTCTCTTTTGCAGGCCAAAAGTGAGAGGAAACTTTTTCTTTTTCAAGGTTCAGAAGCGAGGAGAAACCTTTTCCTTTTATAGGGGTCAAAATCGAGGAGGAACATTTAGAGAAAAATACAAAGAGTTATTTCCCTTATTTATTTGCAAATTATCATGAAATAAATTCAATAGAAAGGAAACAACTTGACTTCGGTATTTATGGCATTTTAAGGTGACCTTTAAACGAGTCACGAATACATTTCTAAACTTTATTTTCATTAAGACTATATTCAAAAAAAAGATGTTTTTCTTCATTAAACCAGTTGATATGTTTGCTTTCTAATTTATTACATTACATACATATATAAAGTTTCTGAAAAAGTCAACCTAAGGTTATCAATATTTTTCAAGGAATCTCACTTCCATTTTATATATCTCTTAGACGAAATGTCCTCTAGGTGAAAGAGAAATAGAAAATGTATCTTGAAGCGTTCTCTCAAATGAACGAGTACATAGAAAGCCATGTTGTACAGTATAGAATACTGATAATCAGTTCTAAATTATAATTGATATTGTGCAGCTGCTCACCATAATTGTCATGCAAAATAATTATCTGTCTGTCATGCAAAACTACAGCTTCGATGTATTTCAGTTACTTCTTTTTTAGTGGTGCCAATTTAAATAGTTTATACCTAAATTTACACATCTCTAAAGTGTGGAAGTCAAGAAAAATAATTTAGTGAAACCATGAAGAAAGATCTATTAATTTTAATGTCATAAGAAAACTCATTATGATCACTGTTTTTTGTAAGTTCTCCCCCAGCTTTTTTTTCTTTCTTGGACTCATTTTCTGATCACACTTTTTTTTCAAGTTGAGTTTCTCACTTGACTTCATATTTTGATGACACTTTTGATTGAAATTTGACGTCAAAGTGGAAGGAACATTTTTCTCGTTTTCAAGAATCTAAAATAAGGGGGGATATTGTAAGGTAAAAGCATTTCTAATGATCTTTCTACAGAAATGCACTGAAAATCAGGTAGAAAGTGATTTTCAATGCCCAGGAATTAATTCATGTCTTACAAATTCATGTCTTGACACGGATTTCTATATATGAAATAATTTTACTTTTGAAATACACTTGTATTTTTGAGGCCGTATTGAATTTTTACTGAAATTATGTAATTTTGTCAATAATGTCCGAAACATATGTCAAAATTATGTAAACAATGTTACAGGTTTTCAACGAAGTCTGTACTTGTTTTTCTCAACAACGATTTTGAGGATTTGGTTTCTATATTTATAAGAGAACCATAACAGAACATAGAACAAGCGTGTGTATATGCATTAAGTAGATCTTATTTCTATCATTTGTGGAGCAGTTATAAGATGAATAATTTTTTGTTTCAGTGGTTCATTACAGATTGTGCATTTTGTTTCACCTAAAAAGATTTCAAATGAAAAAGCCAGATATTTCAAATTTGGTCATACTTTTCCCCAATTTAACATTATTTTGTTATGAAATATTCTTATGACTTTTCATGCCGCTCGATATCAGGTGATTTTTCCTACGTGGCGTTTTGTTTAAAGACTTTATGTTCGATCACCTTTTAAAACAGCTTGAGTTGGGTTGAGAATTGGAAAAAAACAAACAAACAAACACAGAAACTTGCATTTAGATTACTTGAATTATCAAAAAAAAATTATCTATTAAAATAACTTCGGACTTCTCGGTGCCGATCCATACATATTAACGGAGATTATATATATATAGACATATATATATATATATATATATATATATATATATATATATATATATATATATATATATATGTATATATATATATATATGTATATATATATATATATATATATATATATATATATATATGTATATATATATATATATATATATATATATATATATATATATATGTATATATATATATATATATATATATATATATATATATATATATATATATATATGATATTGATACTTAGATATAGAAATATCAGATAGAATGGGGAGAGTCGTATGTGTGTTCATATACATTTTTATTTTATATGATTTCATAAGGATCCGCACATAATAATTAACGATATGTGTTTTGTCACTTTAAGGGACGCAATTGACAAAGGGAAATTGAATTTTATATTTGATAAAAATCGCTGAATTTAAAGGAAAGTAATAAAAGATAAACAAAAATCAATAGAGACGAAGTCAAAAATTTGTTTTAAATTCATTTGGAGGTCAACAGAATACTATTCTACTATTCTCCATCATTGCAAATCTCTATTATTCATTTATATAAAATACACTGTGTATCCATATATCTCATATATGTCATCGTTTTTAACGGCGTGGGTGAACAAGTTAACCTAAAGACGTATTCACTATATTAAGAGCGGTAAAAATATAAATCCAGCAAAACCATGCTTGATAGCACTAACGGAAATATTATATGAGACAACCAGGAATTTCTGGGAAACACAAACACAAAAGAAAAAGAAATATCACAATTTTTTTTTCGATAATGAATGACCTGACCACATAGCAACAGTCAACTCGGCTGAGGTGTGTCCTGAAGAAAAAATATATACCAACCCAAAGAAAAATCTATTTCCCATGTAAACACTTAAAATACACACACATAAACGCACTGACAAATACATTTTTGAACACATTCTCAATAATACATGTTCACACACGCAAATGCAAACATACAAATGTATAAATTGCCACTGACATACATGATGTATGATATTCTCGACGATTTTACCGGTACAAGAAAATTGACTAACCACTGCAAATTAGGGGCTTAAAAAAGTGTTCACTGAATCAAACACAAACCACAACGAGTCAAATTCACGGTAATGGATGGAGTAAGGGATCACCAGGGCCTATGAGAGGTGGATGCAGTTGGTGCATCGAACCGGGTTCCAGGGAACCAAGTTGGGATTGAAAGTTTCTGAGAGTTGAGTATTGGAATTTCTTAATATGATATATCTATCATTTACCAGCAAGCGAATGTGATATGTCGTTTTAAAATTAAATGAATTGAAAAATTAGTCAAATCAATAAATAAGAGAATCAAACTTACCCGCTGTATCGCTGTGTAGAGTAATTATATCAGATCGATGGTCAATTTAACATAGCATCGGCCATTACTGATAATCACAGTTATTAAAGAAGGAGGGGGTCCACGTTTTTTAAAGAATGTTTTTCTTTAAAATTCCTCCCCGTAAACTTTAAAATATGTCTCTTTCTTTCTTATCTGTCTCTTGCTGCTAAGTATCGTTCACTGCTTTGCTCTCTTCATCTATTCCCCTACCCCCTCTCTCCTTCCTTCCTTCCTTCCTTTCTTCCTTCATTCCTTTTCTCTCTCTCACACACGTTTTTCTCCTCCTCTTCTAAAGAGTTTGTCTATCTTTCCCAATAAGCCAATACACACCAGTACTCCGATTCCTTATGTCATACAGCATTTATCATTATTGCATTTTTTAAAAGTTCTATCGAGTTATGATCACAATCGTTTTCCTCTCGCTACTAGAATGACCATCTTCACTCTTTCTTTTTTCTCTTTTATTTTGCACCATCTTTTCTTTCTTTTTCTTTCATTTAATTTTTCTGTTTTTCATTTCCTTATACTTCTTCTTCTTTCCTTCTTCTTCTTCATCTGTTTTTTCTCCTATTTCTGGGTTTTTCTCTCCTTTTACTATCTATCTATCGGTCTCTTCATCTCTCTCTCTCTCTCTCTCTCTCTCTCTCTCTCTCTCTCTATATATATATATATATATATATATATATATATATATATATATATATATATATATCCGTATTCCTTTTTAAGAACTGTCAACCAAAACTGTCACCAAAACTGACCTTTGGTTTCTTCAGTTTTTGTATCAGTCCAGCTCGCACACTGGCTGGCCAGCTATGTATGTATGTATGTATGTATGTATGTATGTATGTATCACCAGTTAGTTTCTGTCCGGCAGTGATAATACTTGAAGTCTTTTTTTTCAATTAGACTGTTTTTAGTGATCACCACACGACAAAAGGCAAGGAGAGTAACTTATTCATTGATCACCCTTTTTCAAATTTTTTGAATTGATCACCCCAACACGACATGCTGCCAAAAGATATTTTTTGGTAAAATTTTCCAGTATTTCAAAATTCTCTGAAAGAACAAATCAATTTGTTTTCACAATAGACATAGTCTGTTCCAAACTTTGCTCCGGCAAGAAGTATCATGTTACAAGCAATACATCACTGAGATATCAAAGTACGTGAATAGATGTGAAAAAACATATTGCCAATCTTTTTTTCAACAATTTAGAGACCAAAATTTATGATGTCATCATTTGCAGTCATATCTGATATTTATCGTATAGTCAGGTGCATTTATGGAAAGAAAAATACCTTACCTTCCGAAAATTGCAAAATGAGGTTCTTCAACGGCGTTTTGTACTGTCAAGTGCGCTCAATAAGAAAATCATGCCCTTCCATAGATCAAATTATGATAGTCTTTTAGTATGTTATTATACGCACTTATATAAAAAAAAAAATATTGAGGATTTCTCTGAGTTGGGTTTTTTGATCATAAAAGCAATCGATCATAACAGCTCGTGGGTGAACCATTTGGACGATTGCGTGCCCTATTCCTGTAACCTTTCGTTTTGGATTCTTAACGACAAAAAGAAAAACTTCCAGCCATGTCCACAGTGTCAGGAACAAACGGAAGGACAGAATCGAACTTGAGCAACATTGAAAGTCATTGGCATGGGACGGCACGTTGGACTTTATTCTACTTTAAATGGTAGCATTGCTGTTTTAATGATCGCCTCTTTCTGCGATTCTTTCTCTTTTGCTTGGGTTTTGGAATAAGATCTCAGAATCTGTGATGTTTTTCCCCCACTGTCACAAGATGAACATTGTCTTCATGCTGTTCTTCCAATTTCCCTTTCAGGTATTGATTTCAAAATGCCATGAAATATGTATTTATCAGAAATCCCTTCATTTTATGTCGTAAATGTGAAATTGTCAACTTTTCTGGTAATTATGATCAGGTTATTATGATTTTAAAAAGCTAATTAGATTCCCAAATCCCCAAAACATAGGATTGAGCACCAAAATTATTTGTCTATGATGAATGATAGACGAGCAATTGGAATCTTAAGAATTTGGCTGACATTGCGGCCATCTTGAATGTTACATCTTTTCCGTTGTTAGAATGTAATAAACCTTCCGTACTACAAAAAAGTTAGAAAAAAATTGTCCAGGGTGAATAATGAACGAATAACTGACATCATAAGGATTTGATGGACAAATTGGGCATTTTCTTAAAAATTATATCTTTCCAGTAATAAGACTGGGAAAGTTTAATTTATCAGTGAGCACAAAAAATTTAAGACGCCATTGACGACAAAAACATCGAGAAACCTTTTGTTGCGTTTTTGGGAGCGTAGAGTGAGTTTTTCATAGATGCAGTCAACTAAGTTGGCAGCCAACTTGAAATTCATACCTTTTCGGTGGTCAGATTATGGTAGCCCTGTAGTATTAAAGTTATATCTGATATTTATCTCATAGTCGGGTACATTTATGGAAAGAAAAACACATTACCTCTCCGCAAAAATGAGGCTTTCAAACAATCTTTTGTGGTATCAAGTGTGCCCAATGAGATAACAGTCTGACCAGTGGAAAAGTACAGTTTTCAAGATGGTGTCCAAGATGGCTGCTGAATCCTTCAAAATACCTACTACTCGTTCATGGTTATTTTTCCAATGGTTTTTATTGTATCATGCGTGCTTGATAACATATCAAAAGTCTTTTACAGTTTGACCACTTGAAAGGTATAATTTACAAGTTGTCGGTCAAATTAGTTGGCTGGATTCATTCTAATCCCGCGCTATCCCTCAAGTATCAGGTGTACTCAATGACATACTGAAAATCCACGAGAGTCACTGGAATTGTCCAGATGGCATCCAAGATGTCCGCCAAATCCTTAAAATTCCCATTACTGGTTTATTATTAATCCCAGACAAGTTTTTTCACTTATCGGACACACCTGACACCACAAAAACCATCAAGAAACCTTCATTTAGTGAATTTTGGAGATGTTTTTTCATAAATGCACTATGTGAGAAATTAAACTAAATTTTGGTTTGTGAATTGAAAAAAAAAGTAACATGTTTTTTCACATCTCCTTTGCATGTACTTTGATATTTTAGTGGGATATTGCTTGTAACATGATCTTTGTTATAGTGCATAAAGCCCCGCACTATAGCTGGAAAATTACCCGTCCTTTCTGGCTGATTAAATTTTAGACTTCCATAATGTGTGAAACCATTCAATATCTTGAAAGTTTCTGTTGAATCACCCCTTGCCCTTCTCAGAAACGATTTCTATTTTTTCTAGCCCTGTTTGATGTTTTTTCTACACATTATTTTATTTTAATCTAATTTCTTGTTGCTACCCCTTCCTATCTAAAATGAAATCTCGTTTTTCACTCACTCTTCTTTGCTTCCCACTATTTCTCTTTTTCTTCTTTCTTTCTATTTTCTTCGTCTTCTTCTTTCATTTGTTCGTGGTTATTTTTCCTTCTTTTTTCTTTTAGTACTTTCCATGTTTTTTCATTATGCTTCGTTTTTGTGTTGCCTCTATTTTGGCACCTTTTCCTCCCTTTTCTTCCTTTCTTTCTTTTTTCCTTTATCGAAATCAATTTTTTCGTCTCTCCACAATTCTTTTCTACTTTAGTCTCCCCCTCACACGCGTATGTACATAAGTATATATGTATTTGTCCACGAGTAAACGACACCACTTGTTTTTCACAGTAAGGGAGCATTCCTTTACATCTAAAGTTTTCATTACGTTTTTCATGCTTATATTTGAATATACCTGGTGTACCTTACGAATCAATGATATAGGAGGCTAATCTCTCTGATATATATATATATATATATATATATATATATATATATATATATATATATATATATCGTAGAAATTGACAACGCGCAGAAATGTGAAAAAATTAAATGATACATCATGAAAACAATTAAAAAACTGAACTTTTAAGTCTAAATCAAGGTCAATGTTAGAATTTTACATTTTTTAGATGTCACTTCTAATCTTGATAATAACACCCATAAACCGTATAGAAAAGAAAATGCTGTAATTAAATATATTAGTACAAGTTCTAACCACCCAAAAAATCATTAAAAATGGAAAATAGACTAATATAGAACCCCTCGAATGGAGGAATATTCAACAATATTAGAAATGAATATACTAAAGTCCGAAAGAATAGCGGTCAATGTTAAACGAGTTTTAAATATGATTTAGTCAAATCCAGTACGAGAAAAACACAGCAGCAACAAAAAATAGTGAAAAAAATTCATCTTACAACTAAACACAATTAATAAAAAATACAGTTCCCCCTGAGCAACCCACCGAGTGAAATATTTACCAAGAATAAACTGAAAATTAGCTATAGTTGTACGGAACGTTTTGATAAACTCATTACAAAACATGACAATTGAGTAATAAAAAATTAATACAAACAGAAAAACACAAATAAACCGGATTGCTATTGTACAAATAAAAATAGATTCCCTTTACTAAACAAATGTCTCAAATCGTGTATTGCATGCTAAGCCAAAATATCAACCCAAAAGAAACCCTTAGAAGGGAAATATTAAATAGGAATATCGAAAACGCCCTTTAAACTCAGATTAGCCAAATATATATCATCTTTACGAGCGAAAAATATAAAAATGATACATCACTGTCGATACATTATTGGAGACTGATTGATAGCAATCACAAAACTGCAGTAAAATGGAAAATATCAAAAACATATATATGACAAAATATTGAAATACCATGCAACTTTTGCGAATGAGAAATTTGAAATCTCTATTTTTACCAGTAGAACAAAAACAGAATTATCAAACAGAAAAAATGAAATAGTCTTTAAATGCTGACACCATTCAAAATTTCTACTGACAAACATAATTTGATGATACAAATAGATGTACTAAAAATCACCACCATAGTTATCTTATTCACATAGTCACCTTAAAGAACAATCGAATCACCGTAATCATCATAGACATGAGGAAAGAGACCAAACCCAATATAATCAAATTAACAACTAATGTCTTACAAAAGGGAGATCATTGGTAAACAGATTCAAGGGTGAATAAAATACTCTCAGAGAAGAAACGTATCACGAAAGATTGATAGACAAACCACTTACTGATAACGTAAACACCCATACCATATCCTCCTAGTTTGTAATTTATAACCACCAACTGACATACATCCCCATTAAATGAAACAAAAAATACAGCAAGCGACGTCCAACCACGAAACAAAAATGTAAATAAACAGAATTAAAAGATCCTGCCACATGGAAAAATAAACAAATCCCCCAAAAGTCCAAAATAGGAATTTAAAATTAAATCATTCGCTTGAAGAAGCCCAGACAAGGAAGAAACATAAATGTGTCTGTGTAGCAAATCTTTACTCTATTATATATATATATATATATATATATATATATATATATATATATATATATATATGCGTGTGTGTGTGTGTGTGTATATAGTGAATCTTCGCTTTGCCTTTGGTTCTAAGTAAGACCGGAAAATATATATATATATATATATATATCTATGTATATATATATATATATATATCATCAGTGATTCGAACGCATGATCAGGAGATCAAAAGACGATCTACTGGACCGCTATTACACTATTTGACAGCAGTGGAAATCACATTGAATTAAAATAAGTTACCTACGCAGTGTTTCATTTATATTAATCCAGGCTTCTGCTTTTATATATGTTTTCCGTCACGCTAAAGCAAATAAAAATAGATGATTTTTTTCATATTGAAAGAGAAAAATTCAATGATAACGTTAAATTTAATTTTTATTTGACGAATCAATACTCTTAATAAATATTTGCAAATTTTTTTCATCAAATGAATAAATACATTTATGCTATTTATATATTGTCGAAGAGCTTTAAAGTTTTAAACTTTACCATTAAAAAGGTTTTTGAACCTTTTTTGTGTCACTTTAGTCACTTATTTCCTAATATCTGTTCATGTGATTTATGTCATTTTCTTCGGTGTTTTTTTGCGTATACTTTGTTATTATAGTTCTATGAGTAAATTATCTCTTGTTATGATCATCAGTTGTTTATCAAGTAACAGTTTCGTGGATTTCAAAAACAAAACAGCCGTATTAACCTGACATCCCATCAGTGTTGATCAAACACCACTTCTCTTTGAACTATCATTTTGTTATATAGTCTATGGCATATTTGTGTTTTGTAATTTCATGTAGGGTTTTATCAAATTGTATTTTGAAAGGATGTCATTTTATGCTAAACATCATGTAATTTTTTGGAACAGTGCTTACTTACGTAGGTTACCCCAAAAACGTATTTAACAATGAGAGATCAATAGATATAGCAATAGATGTGACTCGCTGTTCGTGACACTTCTATTGAGCGTTCAACCATGGGAATATTAAAGCCGTTGGGTCTATCTTATTATCTTATTATGTCTATTATATATTCAACCGAAGAATTTAATAATTAAAGTTAATTTTCCCTGCGTTATATACCATCAAACTTCTGTCAATTAGTTTTTCCAAGGACATATATATATATATATATATATATATATATATATATATATATATATATATATATATATATATATATATGTGATCATTACACATTGAAACAGGTTGAGAGTAAAAATTCAAAATTAGGTTACTCGAACCATCAAAAATATATTACCAAATAAAATATCCTTGGTGCCGATCCATACACAAATAACCCTATCATATTGGACAGGTATTTTCTAGTACATATACATGTATATTCAATGTATATCATTGTTCCTGAACAACAAGGCTTTCTAATCATTTCCTGTTCGTTCCAGAATATCATAAACTTTGCTTCTGAAAGTGCTTCACTTCTATCTGGAAAAAGGAAACAAAAGATTCTTCAACGTTCTTCGCACAATTATTTTTGGTCATGAAATTGTAGACTCCTGTTGCTTAGGGATTAGTAATAGTACAAGCAAAGTTAAATTTAAATTTCAAATTCATTTGAAGTTTTCTTAAGGACCGAACATCAGTTCGCTACACAGGTAAAATTCCGAAGCGGACGAAAATTTAACAGTGTATAACAAGCAAAGTAAATGTATATTTTTCATTTTTCAATATAGGGTTGACCGAGGCTAGTTGAGAACAGAAATAATTTCGACTAATTTTTCTGTCAAGCCGTATGTGTTGTAAATGTGAACAGTTTTGTATGGAAAACGTCTCTTTGAACCCTTTCTTGAAATAGGATGTAAAGAAAGCCAAGCATTTGGGGCTGGTTGGTACATTGCAAACAGGGCTGCTTGGAACGCTGTAATTGTATGCAATCAAGGCAGAAGAAAAACAAAAAGCCTGCAAAATAACAAAACAAACAAGTCATTGGTGCTGAGATCAATTATTGTTCTTTTTTTATAATCTCACAACTGATTAAATGCATCATTGAGGTCCACTCACATACGATTCCAATTGTCCTACCGGGGGGGGGGGTTATTATATTCCTAATATTTCACTCAAATATCAATCTTTTGTCTGGTTTAAAATCTTATGTCTCAATTATAACAATATAGTAATTACATCTGTACCTACCAGCAAGGTAACTATCCTGCCAAGTTGATTGTATCAACTATCCCAACTGATGGGGTATGTTTGCACATTTTTTTCTGAGTGTTTAAATGATGATTTCATAAACTTGACAATGTTTCAGATTCAAACGATCCACCCAAAGAAAGATTATTTTCCATAGTAACTTTTAATACTCACATTTTAATGAGTTAATTCCGTAGGAATTACAATCATTTAAGTGAAAAAATGTACCAACTAGCCCCAGTTTCCTCTTATAGTGTGCCTCTCAGGAACTAGCAATTATCAGCTGGAATTGCTTGCAAACCATTGTTTTACAGAAAGTGCCATTTCTGATCCTTATCGAACATTGTGCAGCATGGAACGAGGAGATAATATTGGGGCACACAGCGAGGTTACAATTCACTATATTGGAAAATGGTCTAAGAGAGAATATTTCTAGTCATTGCTCTATGGCACGCTCCCAGAAGGTTATTTACCAAACTCAACTTAGGCTGGCATACGTATGGTGAAGTTAGTGACACCACTTCGGATGCTTGTCGCCTATAGGTCTATTTTACATTTTGCAAACTTTGAAGAACCAGCCGAGAGAGAAAAAAACTTGTAATATGTAAAGCCTAGACATGGACGGTTGATACCGTAGCCTGCATAAGGACGCTACTTTAGTACTCTTAGTCTTGCGCTGAACCATATTTGTGGGACACACAGTGAGATCTAATTCATTATGTGATTCAATTTTGCATATTATCACTCTACGGCACGCACCCTCTTATCTATATTCCTGTGTGTACAGGGGCTTAGAGATATGCAAAGAGGTATAAATTGACGAACGTACTTGGATGAGAAAGAGAGGGTAGAGTGAGAGAACAAATACAGTTCGCAAGTTGTGTAACGGAAATGTGACGTCATTTACAATTTATTCACTCTTTACGCACGGATTGGCATCATGGGGACGCTAGTCCCTTTAGTCGAGTTGACGTCTGCGTCGATCTTAAATGCGGATTACATTACGGAGCACAAGTTTATCGATAGACACGTATGGACTGTCGCACCTGGTCTGACCGGAAAATATCCAGCCATTTAATATCAACGAAAACAACATATCCTATCTGAGGCAATAGCTCCTTAGTGCTATTCAGAGTATCCCTCCACCCTTGAGATTTCACAAACTTATTCTAGATCCCCCTCTACTTTTCAAAATATTACAAGATCTATTGGGGAAAAACCAGGGATCACCGGGAGCCAAATGTCAACTGTAGCAGGGGCTGATACACCAATATTTTACCTGAAAGGATCTATGAGACGAAGAATGACTTGCTCAGTTATTGTGAATGCCACGGTCACCTAGTACACAAGCTCACTCGATGGAGTCTCATTGCCGACTGAGTCACTCCATGGAAGAATGTCTGTTTCTGCAAGCAACTTAAAGTCCCATCAGCCTGGTTACATCGAGATCGCGTAACTGGTTCTCAAATTATCCGAAATTCCAACTCGCATATAGCTCGACAATCTGGTAGATAGATTAAGCAACAATAAGAGAAACCATCTTGTCTGCACTAGGATCAAACTCCCTTGTTCCATTAAAATCTAAAAAGTAAACTTGATAGAATTCATTTCTCCAATCATAATTATTCCAAAACTACGTATCCAATTTCAACTCCTTTAGAAGTATTTCCTGTACATCGGATTTGCTAATCTTAGCGAAGCAAGTCAACCTGACTTAGGCTTTAGAAATTGATCAGTTTCAGCGTACATCACCGTTATTCACGCATGATGTCACTGGTTCTTAGTCTAGTCATTGTCGTCTGTTGTTACATACAAAAAATGAAAACTAAATAGCAGAAGTTTGGAAATAATCATACCATAGTCTATGATAACGGCTACTAACGGACTTAGTTAGATACATAGACATAGATAGATTGTTGACATTCGATGGTAGTATTTGCAATATTGCTGAAAATTCGAATTGTATCCCAACAACATCAACAAAAAAATAAAGACTTCTATTTACGGTATTGAAAGCTGATTATCATCGGTTAAATGACTAATTTTTACCCAAAAGAAGCAAAGAATCAGATGAATATTGAATTTTTGTATATGATGGATATTTATAAATTATATATTCATTTTTTTTGTATAAAAGTATTTATTCATGAGAAGGAAATAAGCTGTTGCGTACTTGCAAGTTTTCGGAGGTATGTGAGACATGTCAGTATATTTCAGTGGTAAGAGAATCACTTTCCAATTACCTGGTCATGGTTTCAAATTACAGTAGGGTACCGATCACAGGCAAGATCTAGACATCCCTCTCCAGACTTCCTCAAACCTAATAATTATACTGAGAGCTCAGCAGATGATGAACTGGTGTTTATCAAGCTGTGAAACTTGGTGGCATTTTCTTAGGTCTTGAAAGTCGAGCCTGCTCTACCGAACCTTGCCAACCTAGTATAAGTCTTTGCTTTATTTCTTCTTTTAATGACTTAATGGAGACTCACTGTCCAATGTATATGTAGTTGTCTACTTTCTCCAGCTCTGCATTTTCCATTTCGATCGTTGTGTCTTTGTCTCCAACATGTTTGTTGATGTCAATGGGATGAGAAAAGTATAAGTCGACTGGCATTGATGAAATAAACTTCTTTCTTCATTTCATCTAACAACCGTAGCCATCAAACATGTTGGAGGATTCCAATATTTTTGATGTGTGCGCGTCTTTGTTCATATGTTTTTGTTTGTGTATTCCAGCGCTCCTGGCCATATCATTTTATCTACGACTTGAAAGTTGGCATTAGTACTCCCCTAGACCGTTTCTAGAATTTTTTTTTCGTACCTTTTTTTGATCTTATTCTGACAGGCTTATAAATAAAATCTACATTTGCCAGAATCTATATATTTTTAGATGTTTTCTTAACTTTATTTCAGATGTTTTCCTGTGAAAAACGCCAATGATGTCATAAATAGAATTTATTCTGAATTTATTCTGACCATATTTATCCTTCGATTGAATCGTTTTACATGACTTCAAAATTTGATTTGTTCAGTTATTGAATGTGATGGCGAGTTTCTATATTCTTTCTAAACACGTCATTGAGCACTTATTATTCCGTTATTTCTATGGTTCCGGTTTGTGAGCAAAATATTATTCTGTCTGTTCTCATCAAAAACCTATTTACTTATATCTAGTTTGAAAGGTTTGCCTAAACAAAACTGAAATCAGAAGACATTTTCTTCAAAGAATAAATTGTGTTTTATTTCAAAGCATTCCTTATTTTATCAATCTTCTTGTATTCAAAGCGTCAAAGGATGGAGGACGGTGGTTTTGCACTTTTGTCTGTTCGTTTTTAATGCCATCAATGCCCTGTTAAACATACATTTTGGGGAATGCTTTCCTTACTTGGACCGTAGTCCACTGGACAAGGAGTTTGACTTTCTCTGTACGTAATCAGAGTTGTCTGTATCCTAGACTGGTTTCCAACAAAACTATTTACTCATAGCTTCGGGACAGATAGATCTATGCTTTTTTCCTAGGACATTAGTCCGAAGCGAGTGCCTGACCCTATTCCTAATCCTTAACCCAATCGAAACACGACTATAAAATGTACGTAATGTAAATCTAATGGTTTACTCTGACGTGCAAACTACCAACGCCAAAAGTAAACACATGAATTCTCAGCTTTTAGAAAATTGATTCTTTATAATTTCAGGAGGGACTACATGGGCCTGCTCAAGGGTTGTTGTAGGCCTGTGCAGGTCTGTTCAGGTCTGCTCGGGAGTGTGTGCAGGAACAAAAAGGGAATGCGTACAAGTGCATCCCATTATTTCATTTCATGAAATCTCTATGAAATATCATTTGCTTTCCTATGGTTTTTTTTCATGACCAACAACACCAGGTACCGTAACTAGAATTTTGAGCCGTTTGCGATTCTGTTTGCCGTGCTATTAACCGTTAAGCCATTCGGACACCCATAGCAGTCCTAACTGTCCATGCTAGAAAATTGAAACTTGGCAACACGCATTCCTCTCTAAAAGTAAGGGAAACATTTTTCTAATTCGGCTTAGTGGCTGAAAAAGTTGCATTTTGAGTGAAGTTTGACCCACTATGTTGAATTTGTACGAACAAGCTTGTCTGCTTCAGGGTCAAACACCTCTTTGATTGAAACTAAAATGGGTTAGCTAATGTGTTTTGAAAATATTTCAACTTTTGTGGAAATATTTTCGTTCAATTGTCGTTATATTGGTCAATGGGAGGGGACTTAAACGAATAATCTATTTTATCTTGATAAATTGCACGAAAATCTAGATAATTCTAGATCTAATTTTAGGAAATTCTATTCATAATCTAAAAAAAATAATTTGGCCTGTTTGGGAAGGGTCACCCTATTTTTCTCTTAAAATCTTCAAATGGGGTTGAGTTTTTCAAACACTAATTTAAGCCTCCAAAGTAACCTAGAAGGGTTCTTATTTTGGTGGGGGCTATCGTTGTTATTGTCATTGTGGTTACTAAGGGAAAATAAAGTCAACTCTACGGTAGGAATTTGACAGAAAAAGAATTACAGTAATTCCGACAGGTACTGCAGGGAATATGATTGGTGAAATCCATAGAAATATTACGACTAGAATGCCTAATCGGTCGCATTGTCTATTGTTTTCGCCTGCTTGTAATGGCCCACTAATAGAGAAGTAAGATGGCGTGAAATAGATGTCAAGAAGAGAATGTTAGCATAGAAATGATGTCAACTTGACAGATAATGATTTATGTGCAAATCTGAACCCTCACATTCACGTATTCAATGGGACTCATGTCTGGGGACTGACTTGATCAAGGAAGTCGTTTGATGCAGTATCTTGAGAATTGAGCAAATCTCGATTCGTCAGGAGAAGATTATGCTGTGCCAAAAAAGTAAGGTTATTATCGCTCATCTGGATTTTCCATTCATTCCGCTTCTTCGTATTAGTCGTTGTTAAAAGGGTTTTCCTTCTGACTGCTCGTCCATAACAACCAAGTTAATGGAGATGATTTTCTGTTCTTGGGCTGAATTGAAATGTCTCTACCATTTCTGAAACTTTCGGACGGGGATTGTTCTCAACATAAAAGTAAGGGCGTGTATTTACCTCTTGCATGTACACCCTATCCATAAAAACATATATAAATAAACCTTCTAGTCATAGTGTAGGATTAAAAGTCAGAGAAAGAAATATTTTGCAAAGGTGTTACTATCCTATCATTCCGTTCAGTCAGGAAAGGTTCGATATTCTGAAGAAAAGAAACCTCATACATTGCTCGACCTCTCATTCTCTTTCTAATCAACATTCCTAACAGAAAACCACAACGACGGAAGCCCTAATGATATTTCGACATTCCTACCACCAAGAGGGCTAAAAAGATCAGCTGCTTCGTATACTGATGAATTTTATTAAGTTGGTGCTCTCAAACAAATTATATTACAGTGCAGAGAAAGAGAGAGAGGGGGTTAAGACAGAGAGAGAGAGAGAGAGAGAGTAAGAGACGATAGCAGAGAGAGAGAGAGGGGGGAAGGGGAATAGAGAGAGAAAGAGAAATCATGATATTGAGATGTAAATTGTTATAGTGGGACTTATAGTTCAACCTCACATGGAGAGATCAGAAGACAGCACAATATATCAGAAAGAAAACGGGGGTCCGAGACATAGAATTCATTAGAAAATGGCAATGGGCTGGTCATGCTGCGAGAATGTAATACAACCGATAGACATCACGACTCTCAACATGGATTCCCAGAGACCGCATGCGAAACCAAGGCTGACAAAATACAAGATGGAGAGATGAACTAGACAAGTTTAGAAAATACTGGCTCCGTGACGCTCATGATAGAGAAATGTGGTGGATCCTGGGGAAGGTCTATGTCCACCGACAGACGTTAAAAGACTGATGATGAGTTGGAAGACAAATTATTTCTTTCATCTTGATTTTGAATAAACTTAATCAATTTCCTCATACGCCTTACATTATCAGATCACTTGTTCATTGATAGACTTATATTAGCGAAACACTGTTCATATGTATAACAGCTAATTCTAACGTTTCTATTGCCCCCTTTCAACTTATCTGCCCTTTTTAAAAATTCAGTGGTTAATTCATGTTTGAAATTCACTGAGCACTTTTTTGTAGTTGTTCTTGAGTTATGAGATGGGTGACGTTTCTAATCAGAGCTCGAAGATATTTTGGAGACCAGGGTTTTGTTGGTAAACTCATGTTTAAGATGTCCCCACAGAGAAAAAAAAATCTTGCAGAGACAAACCTGGGGATCAGAGTTGCCAAGATGTTGGTACAATTTTTCGGATACATTTGAATAGAGAAGTCTTTGTATGCAAGAAGATAGTGGACTCAAAAAGACAACTTCTGTGTATCCTAAGCAAAGCCTTTGGGTCACTTTTCATATCAATGGGTTGCTGAAAAGGGAGATATTTATGCCACAGTATAAATACCAGTATATCATGTTAAAATAACTTATTGATGTTACAACTGTAAAAATTGGGAACACTAGTTTAAAATGAAGTCTAAAAAATACTAAAAAAGCAACAAGGGAGTTAAAATGACTTATAAGCGTTAGAAACAGTAAAAATGATAGATCTACTGAAAGAGCTATAATGAAATTGAAATAGATACATCCATACCTCGCATAAATGAATCACCGTAGACCATGCATGTACCAGAACTAATCATCAAAAAAATGATGTGAAACTTTTTTCGAAAAAACATCTCATATCAAAAATTATCTAAAAGAAATTGGACACTGTTGGTTCTAAATGACCAGAAAGACCCCCAAAAGCACTTTTTTGAAAAGTTGTAACCTCAAAAATGGCACGCACGAAGAGAGAGAGAGAGAGAGAGAGAGAGAGAGAGAGAGAGAGAGAGAGAGAGAGAGAGAATAATCTGTAGCCCACCTGGCTACTAGGTCGGATGGGCCATATGTTGGTCCTCAGTGATTAGATTAACATTGAATAAGACACTTATCCCCCCAGAATTAAAGGAGATTGAAATTGTATTCGTCGGGCGAACATTCAGAAAGAAGTTTATTCCAGGTAGTAGACCGTAAAAGGTCTGTCCGGAAAGTATCCATTCATTATGACTTGAGAACTGTTTTCATGGCCTTTATGTCACTGGATATCTAATCAGAGGGGGCTTCGCTAAACATGTAGGAATAGACATTCTCCCGTAGGATACTTAGTCGAGACACCATTGAGGATGCCTTTGTACTGTATGATTGCTGCATTCATAAATCATGCAAGATCTTTGGGGAAAACATCAGGTCGTTAAGATCTGCCTCTCCTACAGTCCAGATATGGTTCCCTGCAACTTCTGGTATTTCACCGTTGGAAGTCAAGAGATCACAAAACGTGAACGAGATTAAGGAGACCGCAACGAGGCAGCTGGTTATTAGCTCAGAAGAGGACTTTACCGACTGTTTTGAAAAGTAGGAGAGACGCAAGGCTAAGTTTGTGAAGCATCGAGGGGAATTTTTTGAAAAGAGATAAAGTGTCATTGACCAAAGTAGGTTATTTCTTTTTCATCAATATTGAATGGCCGGATACTTTCCGGACACACCTCGTATTTTGTACAAAATAGCTTTCAACTGCATTTTGCTTTTAGGGACCGTCAACCGGAACCGTCACCAAAACAATCAACATAGGTTTCTTCAATTTTTTAAGTTCGTCTGGCTGGCTGAATGTCTATATAAACGTCACACGCACAGAGCACACCAATGGAGTTGAAGGGCTGGAAATTTGAAAATTTACTCTCTATCATTTCTGCAAAAAACGTTTTGTTTGTTTTGTGTTTTTAAATTTCTCCCCCCCCCGTATTATGTTTTTAGAGGGAGTTCAATTTACAATGTCAGAGTATGCTAAATTGGTCCCTTAGTTTTGGCCTTCAGTGATCACTACCCGACAAAAAGTGATTTATTTATTCATCATCCCATTTTTCAATTGACCACCCCATACGGCATGCTGACAAAAACGTTGGTCATGGGACGGTTTCTATTGAATAACTAACCTGCCTCATATAGATTTGAAGTTTATTCATTTGCTGCTCCATGAAGAAAAATATGATAGACAGTCTCTTTTCAGTGCAGGGTACCTACTTAGGTCTCAAGGTTGCTTTCTCAAATACACAAGCACTTTACAGATAATCTATCTAAGCCCTCTTCGTAGTCGAAACAGTAGGCAGTTTGCCTTCTGGGCAGATGTCCACTCTCCCTTTATGGTTGGCTTCTGTCAAATCATGGGGAAGTTGTTGCAGATGATGGTGAACCACTGAATGGCTTGAATTCAGTTTTTACAACAATTCTTCAATCATAACGGCCATATTTCAGTCGAGTAGAGACGAAAGTAGGTCATTGTTATGATCAAGACAACAATCTGTGGCGCGTATGTCAATTTGAAGTCACATTTTCTAGTCCTTTCAAACCATTTTCGACATTTTTTTTTTGCGTTGAAAAATCCACGCATAGAAAGAAAGAAAGACAGAAGCATCTTTATTCAAAAAATAACATACATCAAAAACATATTCACTGTAAGGGGTGAGTGATCTTACCTTAAAGGTATTCACCCGCTCAACTCCCTCCAAAAATTACAAGTAGAAATAAACTTTTTTTACTTTAATACTTACAACATATAGGAATGCACACATGCAAAAATTATTACTTTTGAGTAAAAGCTAATTAGCTTTGGTCCGTGGTACAAAGTGAATCAAATAAAAACATTAATTCACAAATAGTTTAATGAATAACAGTAAATCTGGATAAAAAACGTATCAAGAAGATTTAGGTTATATTAACACTCCAACCAGCAATGATTTTACTATTAAATTTGACTATTTTTTAACTTTATCTCAATTTTTAATTGCTTTTTATCACAACTATCAAAACTAGTCAAAATTAACAATGAAAATATTGTTACAATACTTTATCCAATTATAAGAATAAATTAAAATTAAAGAAAGGCCTGATTAGTCACTCAATACAATCTGTTGCGTGACCAATGAGTCACAGCTGCATGCTGTTTTGGAGAAAGGGGTCATCAATGGCATAAATTACTTATCTCGCCTCTTGTTGGGCAATGATCGCAAAAAATGTCCGAATTTTCAAAATGCAACCGTGAATGCTGCTGGACACAAACTAAGGAGTCAATTTAGCATTAACGCACATTTTAAATTGAAACCCTCGACTAAAAACCTATCACAGGAAGCCAAGAAACAAAAAAGTTTGTTCGAGATACAATGAGGAGTAAATGTTTAAATTTTCAGCCTTCGAGCTACATTGGCATAGACTGTATGCGTAAATAGCTTGCCTTACCAGTCAGCGAGACCCGCTTAAAAACTGAAGAAACCTATGCTGACATTTTGGTTGACAGTTTCTATTAGATTCAATATCATTTTAGGTCTCAAACGTAAACATCAACAAGCGTTAAATATCGGTTGAAAAGAATCAAATTTAAAGGGGTAAACTCAGTTAAGCTTCTGTTTAACTACGGGGCGCCTCGGTTAAAGGCAATCAGACGTGTACTGGAATCCTTCGGACAGAGGTTGTGACTTCAAGTTCGATTGTTACCATAGACCTACTCTTTACTCGTTTACTCATTGTCGTTAAATGACGGTCCAAGTCAAAGTTAGATATAAAAGCAATAAAGATGAAAGTAAAAACTATTCAAAATCAATGATAAAAATATTTCGTCTAATAATGAAAATAATTCAGATAAGCTCAACTGCGCAAGGTTCAAACTTTCCTGCTTCATTAAAATCTAAAAGGAATTATTCCATTTCAAATAAACTAGGCCCTCCGGTCACCCTCTCAGATTCCACTAAAAAAACTCACAGTAGCTCCTACACCAAACTTATAGAGAAGTCCAAAATAATAGGTGTATGTCTCTAATAGTGTTGAAAATCTTTTCCGTCCAACCTTCAATATGTATAGCCCCTTTGATACGACATGTACAGCTTTGAAACTTTGGGACTACAGTTGATTTTTTTTTTGTAGAATTCAAAAATGTAACCAAGTGTATTTCATGCACTTTTCCTCCTATAGAGCTATGAAATTGACCTAAAATCCCAAAGAGGGAAAGACAGTGTTTTAACAGGGTTTCTCATTCAAACAGTATAATAGATAGCGTACTAATAGTTTTTACCTATCATTTATAACATATTAGGTCATGTGTGTGCAGTAAACATATGTACTACTGTTATAGAAGAGTCAGAACGATTTTCGTCTCTTCAGAATTGCCTATTTTTATGTCCTCATTTGACCGTACGGATATTTAACCATAATTTTCATATTTTTACCATGAATATATAAAGATGTTGTGACGAGATTTGAATGATGTTTCGGAGCTTTTTTTGCAGAAAAATTATTTTTTTATGCATTTTCCACGAAATGAAAATAGTTTTGTTTGATTTTTCCCGTTTTTTTTTTCAAATCAAGAGAGAAAAGGAACCAAATAAAAACGGAAGTGCACATCGTTATTTTTCTTTCCTTTATCATTCTGTGTGATATAATCGGACTATTTTCCACGTCTATGTGTTCATTTCCGTACAACATTCCGGTCTTGTATCCTCTGCTTTTCTTGTTTTCCCTGGAAAGTAAAAAGCCCAAATATTTTTGTAAAAAATTTCATTAAGTAAAAATGGAAAGAAATAAGAGAAATTATGATAGGGAAACAAAAGTAAATGGATACATTGTGTCATTATTTCTGTGAATGAATTGTTTTTTTCAAATTGTTTTGCCTTGCTTATTTATTTTTATTTCAAACTTAGGATTCCAATCGTGACCACTGTGTGTTCTAAACTTATAAAATGGGCACTTTTCCTCCTCAGTTAAATTTGAGTCGGGCAGTGTTTGAGAAAAAACCCTCAAAATAATTTTTCATTAATCAAGAGTGAAAAGAAATAAGAGTATTCATTGGAGAAAAACAGCAGTAAATCGTGCAAAAAGTATTCAATAAAACCTTATAAATTTCCCCCCAGATACATAAACTTTGCTTTGATGGGGTCTTTTCTTCCCCTGATAGATTTTTCGTGAGCAGATTTCCCGACGGGCATTATTCCAGGGCCTTATTTCTTGATATGCTGATTTCTTGACGGGTACTCTTCTGGAACCCGATATGGAATGTTTCCCAGGTAAAGAAAACAGGATTCACTTCTCCACATATCTCATTTTAAATCGCTTATTTGATAAACATTTAACATCTTTCAGCTTTGGAACATAGTTTCAAAAGTAATTACCTTTTTCTTGTACCTATCAGTCTTCTTACCTAGGAAAAGATCAGCTAAAAGTGTTTAGTTATTATTCGTTCGGCGAAATGAAGTATATTCTTTTCTATTCATCGTATCGAAGACATCTGACGGTGCCAATTTTGTTGTTATTTCTGAGCATGTCATGTTTTATGCGTAACGACTCATCGGATTTTGGCGAGGTAATTGTTACTCATCAAAAAACCAAATCAACAAAATAAAAATAAAATATCGTTCAATCAGCAATGTGTTTTTGAACCTTTTAACGTTTAGGGGCGCAACTATCATAGTAAAATAGAATTTTATGTTTCAGTGACATAAAAATACTGAAAGGCAAGTAAAAAAAATATAAAAAGTAATGAAAACAAAGATGGAAAATGAAGAGGAAACATTTGGGAACAACAAAACACTATTCTCCAAGATCACTGAAACTCAAACCTCTATTATCCATTGCATATGAAAATGTTTGGTTGCCTCTGAAGCATTATTACGTTTTCTAAATTCATAAGCTTAGTTAATAGATGCATTGCAGTAGTAGACGATTAGTACTCAGGAGTATGTTTGATTCTCAGTAGGCGATCCACACTTGTAACCTTGTACCTTATCAAGCTAAGCTCAGTGAATGGATGCATCATCGTGAAGTAATGGTTTGCGATCTACTCTAACAGACTATAAAACTGGTAATGGAAAATGATCTTGAAGAGCAGACTATGAATACTCTGTAGTGTGTTCAATCCTCATTGGGTATTTCCCCCTTATTGCTCTGTGCATTATTAAGCTAACATGAAGACATCGCTTGGGGGCGTGTATGCACTGCAAATACTCAACAACTGACCATTGTAAGAAACTGACATTTACCAGATATATAAGTCAGTACACAAGGTAATGCATTGTCAAATTTGAAGTTTTGGCGATCAATGGTTCTCGATTAATGTAATGAGAATAAATAGAAAACTACAGATTACAGATCTTATTTAAAGTGTCTATTAATTACCTCCTTTGAATTTCGCTTGTTGAAATTATCTGAAAGTGAAGTAATCGAAATACTTCGAAGTCGTAGTTTCATACGACGGAAGGGATTTTTTTTACATGGCGATTATGGTAGACTGCGCTACACACCGTAAAGTTCAGCCCCTTCTGAACGTGCACCTTTGTAACAGACACTGCCCAAGTTTAACAATAATATTCTAGCGGCAAACAATATAAGTAACATCTTCATGACACCTAGGCAGTTGCAGCTGACAGTAAGCTTATAGGAAGTGACCGCCATGATACATGCAGTATTTATCGTTTTCCTAGTTTGGTTTTTCACATCAGCGAGTAGGAATGCTTTGAATTGACAGGCACATAAATAAGATAAAATAAATAAATACCATACCAAATCATAATCACCGTAAATTTCAATACTTGTTATGTTCTTTCTTTCTTTCTTTCACACATTTTTTCCCTATTCCAACTACGTACTGTCAAAGGCCAACGAACACCCAGAGCGGTGAATATGGCTGATTATAGTTCCAGTATCTATTGTTGTTGCTTGTCTAAAATCGCTGAAATTTGCAAGGCATACACCTCACGTATTTTCGGCAGACGATGACTCCCGTGAAATGGCGACATAACCATCCATTTACAGCGTTTTATTCTTGGCCTTTTTTGTTTGTTTGTTTTCTTCTCTGTTTTTGCAGGGAGGTTTTTTTTAGATATATTTTTCGTTTCGTTTTTTGTTTTTATGGACTGAATCTTTACAGCCATGGCTTTACATGTGTCGTGGCTCGACACAAAATATCAAATGACATTCGTTATTCTTCTTTGGCGGACGCCATTTATAGTCTTGCCTCTGGCTTAGAAGAGAAACAAACATTGTTTACATGCACGTGAATACATTGATGCAAAGTTAGACACACATGTAAAGTGAGAGACAAATACACATACGCATATAAATATAAGTGTATGGTACAGGCTGCCCTGATTTTCCGCTGGTATGATTAACGCCGATTGGCAATAACGCCGGTTTTGAATTTGGTCTAATTATCTCTTCTTTCAGGCATATTTGGAAATGTTTCATTAATCAAGATATTATTTGTTTGTTCTTCATATCCAAATAGAAATGCATATTATATATTTTGTTAAAAACTTATAATAGTCGACTATATAAATCAACTATTATAAGTTTTTAACAATATATATATATATACATATATATATATATATATATATATATATATATACATATATACACACACACGCACACACACACACACACACACACACACACACACACACACATATATATATATATATATATATATATATATATATATATATATTGAGTGAGGAAAGTCCACACTTTCCAACACGGTGAGGAGACACATTTTCGCCATTTTTACTTTCTTCTTGATGCTGATTACACTTGGGCACTTTTCTTTGGGCTCATTTCTTGTCGTAATATCATGATGACAATATTGGAAATGCACACATGATATATGGCAACTACAAGAGTCACATGTTCAATCTGAGACCTGCTACTAAAACATCTTACTAAAAATGAGGTTAGATGGACACATGGTTGGAAACAGAGAGTTTTAAAGGGGCCCGCTAGTTCGCCCGAGATCAGCTACAATTTTGGGGTAGGATGAGTTCAAGTTTGCTTGAAGTCACCCAGGGGGTCACATGGTTTAAATTCTCATTGTACAGAATATTACAATGGATGCAGAATTCAAAATGCACCAGAACATGTATTAATGTTCACATATTTGTAGTTCAAACTGAGGTTTAAACATGAAGTTAATATTGAAAAAAGTGCACTACAATCCTAACTGCACTATATATATATATATAGTATTATATATATATATAGTATATAGTAATATATAGTATTATATATATATATATATATATATATATATATATATTACTATATATTATAATTATATATATATATATATTACTTTCAGTAAACTTTGCAATCATTTTTTCAAAAATTGAGCAGATTTTCAGCTATCGTAGATTTTCATTGTGTAAATTAGGGGGAATAATCAGTCGGATATAGCTGGAAATGGTTAATTTGGCAACACTGGGTAGTCTACCCGAGAACATGTGACTTTTCAGGTTCATGCCAGAAGATTTTGTCGTATTCAATTGCCGAACAACCCTTTCCAGTTTGTAGTTTCTGTCGAAGTTGGAAAGACGAAATTGATATCAGACCTATTTTGTAACATTTTGTAACAAAATGAATTTGACGAAGCACAGATGTTTGCTACTCAACAGATTTAAATTATAAAGTTTGTTTTTTTCAATTTTTCTTCCTATGAAGTATCAGATCCTTGTTGTTATTTTCCGGGGTGGAATATTTGTCAAACTGGAAGGTCATATAGCAAATTATAACCTAGAGCTTTAAATTCCGAAGAAGTTGAAATAAGATGGCCCTACTATTTGAGCAATCGTTAATCAAATAGGATAAGCCGTTTCAAACCGTAAAATCAAGCCAACCACCAAGACTAAAAATCAATGTATCAGATGCAATCAAATAGACATAACAAAGAATGAACACGCCTGTAAGAAGTATAAGAAGTGTGTATTTTATGCGTAGATGATTATAGAAAAATCTATTTTCTATGTGCAGCCTTTACGGTACAGTGACTTCGTTAGATTTTAAATGCTGAAATTGACCCATAGGGACCACCAGAGGTCATCACTACTTATTCTGTTTTAATTTTGGGGTCAGGTTATCTTTATACACAAATATTCAGCTTTTAAGGTGCAACTGTTCAGGAGTCGATAAAAATGTATTCAGAAAAGAACATCCTCCGTATGCAAAAATGAAAAATTCATTTAATTTCGTCTCATCAATATCATCTGTATCAATTGATCAATAGATGAAACAAAAGGTTATTCTATTGGTGCCCCAGAGACAGTAAACTCAGTAGGAAACACTGGGAACCAGTTGTTGGAAAAGTTGCCGATAAGACATGTCACAAATCACTGCAATCTCGCCTGTCCAGCAGACGGATGGGAAAAACCCTTGTCCAGTTGACTCACGATGGCTGCTGCTGATGCATTTGTGTATGAACATTTTGACATTTTTGCTCAATTACGTATATCATTTCATGTTTAGACGGGTTTGCCCGTAATTGTGCATATACACTAATACATGCATTAATGTACACATGGTTTTTGTATATGAATTTAGAATCCCAAGTTTATCAATGCATGTACACAACACCTCCCCTCATATATATACACACACACACACATATATATATACATATATATATATATATATATATATATATATATATATATATATATATATATATATACATATGTGTGTGTGTGAGTGTGTGAGTGTGTATGTGTGTGTGTGTATGTGTGTGTGTGTGTGTGTGCATGTGTGTAAACATGAAACCCTTTGGAAAATAATTGCATTAACAGATATTTGGGAAAAAATGACATGAAATTTGTATTTACATCTTTAAATAGAGTCTAGAAAGCTTTAAAGCTTTAAACAGCTGTTAAACAGTGTTGCATGACCCGGAAGGCCTGCATACACTCACACTCAGACGTATGCACAATATCTGAAGAAATTTTGAATAAAATTATTCTTCCAAATGATTTTTTTGTGCTTTCAATCCACATGACTTTTGCCCACCCCCCACCTCGGTAATTCATCACTTTCGAGAACAATTGATCTTTAAGCTTTTGAAGTGGGCTTTCATCTACATTGTAACCACAATGGTAAACTTGATACGGGAGTGTGCACAAATAATCGACTGAAAGGAAAATTTCATTTTATGAGAACTTTATGAAATATAATTTTTTTTCCAAAGTTGTTATATTTGAAGTTATTTTCCCTGGGCCGAATATCTCTGTTAATATACATACATATATATATATATATATATATATATATATATATATATATATATATATATATATATATATATATATATATATATATATAGAGAGAGAGAGAGAGAGAGAGAGAGAGAGAGAGAGAGAGATGGGGGGGGGGAGAAAGAAGGAGAGAAAGAAGAAAGAAAGAAAGAAGGAAACAGATATAAAGATGGATAGATATTTACAGTTTTGTTGTTACTAATTACATTGACGTCATTGCAATGAAAATGCACCCGTTGATCGCATTGGCGTAAAACAGAACAGTTACAACAAAACTGCAAATATCTATCTGCCTACACTCTTTTTTGAAATTTAAAATAATGAGCGATATCATCATAGAGCAACCCCTAATATGTGTATATGGGGAGGGGTGCATGTATGTGTATAAGGTCTAAGCAAAGAGACATTCTCTCACGTATTTTTTGTAAGGCTCCATTTCGACCTGGTGAGTGGACAAATATCTCTAATCAATAGACATTTGTAAAATCTGACATGCTGAAAAAAGTTTGAAAAGCCTAAAAAAATAATGAAAAGTTGAAAATTTAAGAAAGAAAAAACTTTTAGCTAAACTTGCAGATGACTGTTTACAAAGATGCAAGATTATCCCTCCGTACATTTCCTGTTTAGTCCAATCAAATAAAGACGACTAAAGTAAACACATACGAACAGGTTGCCACATTGGTACAAGGTTGTCGCTTCGTTGCTGCTTCCGGTATCCAAGAACGGGGTTGTCATTTGGTACTTTTCTTGGCCAATGTTGTGAAAAGTTGGCACTGAACAAAGCTATGTGGTTCCGAAAATAAAGATTTGGTACTTGAGGTAAATTTACTGAAGATATCAATCCTTTACACAGGAATGATATGATACGACAAAACTATACATGAACAATAAATGATAAATTGTATTTTATTCCGTTTTCCCTGCAAACATGATCTGTTGGTGGATTTGAAGTTACTTGATTATTTTTGTACTGAAACTATATGATTTGGGTGCCAAGACCATACAAATTTGATCTTGAGAAGCAAAAGATATCTGCAAACCCTGTTCCAGAATTCCAATTTATGAATCCCGAGATTCAATGGAAGCGCTACCTGCCAGTTGTCTGACACTGCATAATATTTCAGAGATATTAGCGAATTCCATTCATTTCTTTTTTTATTCTAGTTTAAGGATGGATCTGCAAAGATTTTCTAGATTCTCTCCGTTTCTGGGTTTGTGAATTTGATCACAACAATCAAATTCATTTACACATAAACGCAGGTGCCCTAGGGTGCTTAGGGAGTAGTACCTAATCTGGCAGACCAATCCTGAAATACACAACACAATTTGCGATACTGACTAAAGTTTTGAGTCAAGGTAATTAACATTCACAGAGTTTTTCGAACAATGAAACTCTTTTTTATTGCTTGTTTTAACACGACATTCCAGTCGATCCATTCAACAACCTTCCTCGAGTGTACTATCCGAATGTAATGTTGGTAAATATAATTTTTCTCCAGTGGTAGCAACGATTATAACGTTCAGTTCGGGTGATATCCTTTTCTTTCCTTGTTAGGCCGGGATTTCCATACGTTTTCTCCATTGAGTAGCAGAAGCTACTTTGGGTTGAATACCGCACTGGTATGACTTACGCACTCAGGTGACATGCTGATGTGTGCTGCCTCTTTGAATTATCTCAATTTCTGAGAATATTCCATATCTATGATCTTGACTTCTTCCCAGAGCGGATAGTGTTTGCGCTTATCTTTCCAGATATGGCCAGCAATAATAGAACTTCTTATTTCTGTCCGTTTCTCCAGTATCAATCTTTCCACATCTACATGGAAGGATGTAAATACAATTATTGATCTGTCTTCTTGCGTGGCGGATTCACTTCAGAAAAATGAAACACTGTCCAAAACAAATATCTCCCCGGAAGAAAAAGTGACTTTAAAGTCTCTACAAAGAGACAAAAATATCATCATAGTGCCGGCGGATGAAGGAAATGCCATGCTCATCCTCGATAACACTAACATCATAGAATCAGGTAGCTATAAAAAGATAAAGGAAGACCCTACCTTATCAACAGAGAGAAAACTGTCCAAATTCTTTTTAAAAAAACAAAGAGCATATTGCATCACAAAACTACAGACAGTTGGTACAACAGCACGGTAAACCAACCCATACGTATGATCTCGAGAAAATACACAAAACAGATATACCATCAAGACCTCTAATCAACTGTCTTGGCTCAGCGTGTCAGCTATTAAATCGCTTCCTGTTTGGTGTTTGAAAACCACTGTCGGGGAAAACACCACCGTATATGAAGAGGATGACCGATTTCGTGGAACTGATTAGAGGGGCGTCTGTCTCCTCATCGATGGTGTACTTTGACGAGGGTCCAACCGTGTCGGTCTTGCTCATACAACGAGGCTGAGTGGAAATTGACAGTGATCAAAAGAACTGCACCAGCATCCCCTTTAATAACAGGAAGAAGGCTTAGAAATGTGTTCAGCAATTTCTCTAGTAATTTCCACAATACATATATAGATTTTTCGAAGATCTGACCTTGAGCTCATCATCGTTGAAACCATCAGTCTGGCTTAAATACGTCGGTGATACGTTAATATTTTTACCCAACCAGGTTCATGCACAGGTCTTTTTTGATTATATAAACTCATTCAGATCATCGATACAGTTCACAACGGAAAAAGAAGACAACAATACTGCTAACCCACGGAAAAAGGGGTTATAGCACTGCAGTATACAAGGTTGAAAGTGGAAATTAAAGCAGCATTTTAACTGAACTGGGACCCTCTCTTTTGGTTGAAGGGGGGATTCTTCTAATATTGATAGTTTAGAAAGAATGAGGATACGAGATACAGTCTACATCGGAATTTCAATTCAGACTTATCTTCTTATGTAAACAAACTGGGTTGGTCAGTTAGAGACGAATAGTGGTTATCAGTAGCGACCCTGAAATAAAGAAAGGGGAATTATCAAAATAGGCAAGGCACTAAGAAGAAATGACAACCATGTCATCTCCAAAAAGATAAAATGGTAAGGGGGCGCTTAGGATTCCATGACGGGCACCTCCTTCTATCCGTTTAAAATCCGAATCTAGGAGTATTAAAAAAAGACATAATCAAAGGCGAAATAGAAAGGTCTGGGATGACTGGCCATATCTGAAGAGAGAAAGGCGAACACTATCCTCTCTGGGAAGAAGTCTGGATTATAGACTGGAAATGCCGTTGGAAACTAAGACGGATCAAAGAGGCAGGACACATCAACATGTCGATTGTCATACGATGGCAGAATTCAAACCAATGTGGGTTCCGCTACTCAATAGAGACAAGATATAGAAATCCAGGCCTAACAAGATAAGATTAGGATATCACTCGTATCGAACGTTATAATCGTTGCTATCATTGAAGGAAAATTCAGTTTACCACCTTCACAATCGGATAGTACACCTGGAGAAGATCGTAGAATGGATCGGGCTAAACATCGTGTTAAGAACACAAAGAACACGAAGTTCAATCGTCCGAAAAAAACTCTTTGAATGTTGATGTTCTATTTTCATTCTAATCATCCACTGACAACCATAAAAATGTCGTTTTTAGGTTATCTTCAGATCTTCAGAATTTAAAGTGAATCGGTGTTTTCTTTCTTAATGTAAACACTAATTCCAGAAAATAATTGATTAATAATTCTATACCAGCGTTTTTTTCCAATTCGTCTTAAGAGACAATTTCATCGGTCTCTTCCATTATGTTAAGTAGAATACAGTAAGAAAAACTGACATTTAAAAAAAAAATCAGTATTCGAGATTTCAAGTTGTCTGCCTTTGTTTTCCAGGATTTTGAACTTCCAGCATTGTACTTTTCGTTATTCCAACCGTTCGTGGGCATGATCTTTCGGGATTTCATCATTCGGTTTTAGTGCATTCATGATTCTATGATTCAGAATTATTATTCAGAACTATCTTTATATATATATATATATATATATATATATATATATATATATATATATATATATATATATATACACTATGCACACAAGTGCTACTCGCTGACCCTTGATATTTGGGTTATTTGCGAAAATCATATTTACTGAAAATTTCAAATTTGCAAAACAAAACAAAGTAAGAAGCTCGCCAGAATAACAACGTGAAAATGGCACAAATGAAAATAAATCAGGCGGAAAAAATCGTTGGGTCTTAAAATCTTTGCAACGTCTTTGGCTGACTGGATAAACATTAATTTCAGAGACATTAAGGTTCTTCAAATCCATTCCATCTTTTTTTACCATCACAAATTGTTTATTCTATAATTTATATTTATATATATATATATATATATATATATATATATATATATATAAATATATATACAAATAAATATATATACATATATATATATATATATATATATATATATATATATATATATATATATATATATATATATATATATATATATATCCTCCACTTTTCACGCCAAACATGGCTTCATCAAAATATTTTCTCTAAAGGTTCACAACTGCAGTTTTTGATAAGTTTTCAAAAACATATAAGGAGGAAAAAAAGAAAGAAAATGTTTCCTCTCTCTTTTTTCCTTCTTTCTTTCTTTCTTTCTTTTAGTTTCATCAATAACTCTAATGATGACTTTGAATCAGATTTTAAAGAAAATAACAAACATTTCCCACGAACAAATTTTAAATTCACATGAATGTGGGCGAATGCAGTTTCTCTTGTAAACATAGCTATTCTTTTATCAAGTCAAGTAAACACGCGCAAAGATCCATCAAAGCATATATTCTAATTACTGATATACTTCTATTTAATTGTTTGTTTGTTTGTTTGTTTATTTGTTTTCTATCACACTGAAGGAAGTTGACGTATAGAATTAAATGGAACTGCTGCGATTTGAACTCCCACGCAAATCGTGACAGCTTGAGAACCTTACAATAGGCCAAGGGCATACTGGTGGAACAGTGTTGAAATTTTAAGCATCAGGTATGTCAGTCAAATTAGGGTATTCTTCAAACCAGCTAATTGCCTGGACGGACAGATTAAAAAAAAAAAAAACTGAAGTAAGCAAAATAGATAAATAAATAAATAAATGAAACTGTTATCATTTTCGGCGATACGGGTAATCTAGTTGATTATTATACTCCAGGGGTAATTTGTGTTCGTGTCTTTTCTTCCAATCGATATGACCTAAACTTAAATGAATTTAAATATCCTCCAGCTATACAAATGAATACAATGTGCGAGAAGAGAGAAAAATAAATAAATTAGCTCTAGACACGTAAAATAACAAATGGTCGAGAGATCTGTATTATTGTTCGTAATTGCTCGGTTGGTGGGGCTCTAGTTTTTGCTTTTACTCAAGCGTACGAGGGATCATAGATGGGATCTTGAAAAAATATTCACCATGAAACGTTATTCGACGAGACTCCTATCGGGGTTGCCCAATTGATTTTCTTCGAATCGGACAGATATATTCGTTTTATGTCACTCTTTTTCTTTTTTTTTTTAACAAATAGACAATATATCTGTCAGGAACTGAAAAACTGGATGAATGAAAAATAAATTAACCAATTATTTTTTTCAATTTGAACAATGAAGACACTTTCAAGGAAAATTTTGGCTATACGTCTTTTTACTTTAGGACAAAATGAAAATCGATAAATGAATATAATCAATTAACCTAAATCATAGTTTTCTAAATGATGGTTTGGTTTCGGAAATATCAATCTGAATTTATGTGGGGCCTTAAACTAGACATAATTCGAACAATTTTAGATATCTGATTAATTCAAATTTTAATTGGACATATAGGGTTGAACACAGACACAATATCCAAATTCAGACATATCTAATTATATTGATCGCGGGCAACTTGATCTCTTATAATCCAGCTTTCTCCTAGGGCCGTTGCGGAAGAGCTCGAATCTACTACATAGACCTGTTTGGTCATCTGAGGACCTGCAACAGACGTGCCGAACCATCCCAAATCTTTGTTCGCGCAGCCAAGCCATAATTGCGTGCGTACATGGCTTATGCTAGATTGTGTACCAACTAGCAGCTTTTCAAGCTGAAATACCTTGTTCAGTCCCGTTTTGGCTTGTTTTTAACACTTTGCCAAAGTCTATATGCAATAATGCTATAGTCTTGGATATTGCTGAAATCCATTAAAAACTCTGCTTTTCAAGCTAAAAATACCTTGTTTAGGTTTGTTTGGGGCTTGTTTTGACATCTTGCAAAATGCTATTGCCTCGAAACTTATTAAAACTCCTGAATTTTTTTTGTAAAAATGCGTTGTTTAGGTCTGTTTCTGCATTCAGAATTTTTGACTTCTGGTATTATAGTTTAATCCAACAGTCTTAGGACTTGATCATTGTTGGACTACGGGAAAAAAAAACAGATTTTTCCTCATACTACCGCTGTTATCGTGGCACTTCGGGATCTAAGTGTTCTGCAATATAGAATTT
>OY735229.1:29519456-29649456 GCA_963457665.1 Thysanoteuthis rhombus | reverse complement strand
ATCAAAACTCATTAAATGTCGGAGGGACCCCAAAAGCTCTCACTATCTCGTATCTTATCTCCCACCATTTGTTTTTCCACCTTCTTGGGTATTTACTAAGTATAGTTCAGGGATCAGCAACTTGTTTTTGTAAAGGCCCACTTCTGATTTTTTTAGTTTCGCTCATTGCCCTCATGTAAATTGGATCATATCTTACTTGTAAAAATTTGCCTTTGTGGCCTATTGATTTCAAATATCTGCTCTGACAGTAAAAAGTCCTTTAACCTGCCTATAGAAAACAAATTTTACAATGCAATGCTTGTAAGCAAAATAAATCGTGACAAAGATGACTAAAAGCCAACTGCTCAATGGCCCACTAATACATAAAATTTGAATTTTAAGAAAAGGTCCACAGAGAAAAGGCCCACAGAGCACGACCCAATGGTCGACTTGCAGGCCGTGTCCTGCCTGCTGTGACTCGTGGCCTAATTTGAACTCAGAGTTGAGGATGGCCTAACGATTAACAGCGTGGAGAATGGAATTGGCCAGGGCCTGTTTGCGTTCATTCCGCACAGATGGTCAAGACATGAATCCACTTCTCCCATTTATGAGTGAATATCAAGGCGATTGTATCCCTTCCGCCTTGTTATGCAGTTTGTAAAAAAAACTACAATTATAACAAACAATGATTGAGTCTCTTTTTCATCTGTACGAGGTCTGAAGAGTATTAGCTTTCCTGTGTTAATAGCCCCTCAGTCCGTTTCAAAGTACTCTCCTTACAACCTCAAGCATTTACCCAAGCGTCCCTTCCACTTTTCAAAACTGTCTGTAACGTCATCTCCCGGGTCACTATCAGCTGTCACGTTGTCACATTCTCTTTTATCTCGCCCACGATCTAATATCCCTTTGTGAAGACACAGAGAGCAAAATCTGGTTTGTAAAAGGGTGATGCAATGTTTTGCCAAAAGATCTTGCATAAGAAGTAAAGAATGACCCAGTCATTTTGAATCCAACGGCTATACAGTACACAAACTCAATTGCGTCAAAATTTGTAAAAATTAACCTTTTTGTTTATTGATTTAAATATTGAAGATGGAGATAAAACAACATTCCCGTCATATCAAGTTTTTTTTTAATTCTAAGAGAGGTAAAATTGCTGCTCAAACACAAAAAACAAAAATAAAAACAAAACTGATTTGGGGAGTTAATGGAGAAGGCTTTGTTAGTTATCGAACGTACAAAGAGTATTTTGCTGGAGATGTCACGTTATATGATGCTCTACAGTTGTGTTGTACGCTTGAAGTTGGCAGCAATCATTCCAAAACATTACCTGAGAATAAAGTTAGCCGTTGAAAATCATTTGCACCAGTTTGATTATGTTAGTCACTTTGATGTGTGGCTTCCATTTAACAAATATGTTCCGTTTTAAACAAATTATTACGAGCAATAAAAAGTGGATACTTTACAACATTATGGAACGTAAGAGATTGTGGGTAAGTGAAATGAACCGTTAATAACCATACGAAGAAGTTGATACTATATATATAGTGGTATTGGAAGTCCACCTCTACTATGAGCTTCTTCCTGTGAACGACATGATTGACTCGAACAATAGAACTAATTGAAGACAACAATCGACGGAACGTATCCGACAATCAAGAGAAAGGACTCAATATTCCATTTAGATTATGCCAGACCACATGTCCTTTCGGTGACCGAGTAAAAATTACTACATCGTGGCTGGGAGGTTTTTTGTTCATCTACTTCATTCACCGGATATTGCACCTTTGGATTAACATATATTCCAGTCTTTACATAACTCCCTGAAAGAACAAAACAGGAGCAATACACTAGAAGACCACGAAATGCCCTTAGAATAAATTTTCAATCAGAAAAAAAGTTCTAAGAAGATGGAATTACGAAGTTAATGTCGAAAATGGAAAATTGTTTCATTTTTCTTTAAACCGAACGAACTTTTTGATTCCATTATCTAACCATTGTTTAATTTACCTTTATTTTGAAAGATAACAATTACGTCATAGATTACGTTACAGAAACTTTCAAGACTCAAAACATCTGATCACACATTAAAAGAACTTGAGTAGAAAAACTTGAAATTAGGTTACTTGAATTATTAAAAGAAAATTACCCAATCGCTTCCGGTTCCTACCTAGAAATAAATGAGCCCGTCATTTTTTACGGATACCGTCTGCAGGCGAATGATTCAATTTATTCGTATCGGAACGTTATTGGGAGGTGTCTTTTTCTGTTTCTGGACGGAAAACTCCGTCTTATATATTTATACCTTCTTTCATCCTTTTTTCTTATTTATGATTCTTTCATTGGTAATATCTTAAGTTTTTCTAAAACGTAGTATTTCAAGTTTTATTTATTTATTTGTTTGTTTTATTTATCCCCCGTAAGAGAAGTGAAGTTCTAATTTCTATGCTTGTGTATATGTTGTATAAATTGTACAAACCAATCAAGACCAACATCTCTGTCCAATCCAGACATCTCGTTGAAACATTAAAGCTGTAAGCGTCAGTTTTTTGTCTAATGTTTTTGGTTATTGAAAGTACCGTCCGACTACAGTGTTTGATTATTTTTATTCCGTTTTTGTAGATGTTAATGTAGTTCTTCACAAATTCTGTGGCTTCTTCGAAGATTCCTTTGGATATTGAAAGGTAACAATCCATTGTATCAAATTACACAATATAATATCGAATTATTCAATCATAAGTGTACGTTTACGGCATTGATAAAAAATAATTTGAAAAAATCTAACCCAACAAACCAAAACCAAAAATTTAGGACACTACGGATAGAACAATCATAGACAAGAGAAACAGAAAAAGAAGTTTAGATGTCATCGCGAAGGCGAAGTTTTCCATCCTGAGTGAAAAAAAAAAGAAAAAGACACACCTCCCAATAATGTTCTAAATGGCGATACGAATAAATCGAATCATTCGCCTTGAGAAGCCCAGAAAGGTTGAAACATAAACGTGTATATGTAGCGAATCCATAATACAACATATATGTGTGTGTGCGCGCACACACGCATGTGCGTGCGTGCGTGCGTGTGAGGACTCAGCTCCGCTTAGTTGCTCCCTAGTTGTATGACATATGACGAAATTATTTTATTTCAATGTTTCGAATGATCCATGAAGACCCATTCGTTGCTTGTATCAACTGTGAGCTTTTTTTACAAGCCCAGGTGCTATCCCGACGCCCAAGATGTTCTGTCTTACTGGGCTAACAAAATCTCCAACTGCCCTGCTATTCACCAATAACCGAGAGCATAAGTTGATTCATACCCCACCCAAGTGTGCAAAGAGGGCGCAAACTGTCCTAGACAGAATTCATCCGTCGTCCTGCTCCTCTGTCTACATTTTATCCATTTTAGATACTTATTAAGCTTAGTTCAGTTCAGCGAAAAGGCCGAATGGGTGGAAATGATAATGGAAAAATTGTGTCTTGTTGATATCAATCTTATGTATGAATTGTTCCCATTTTTCTTTCTTCCTTCCTCTTCTCTTTGCTTGTTAGTTTTCCCTTCAGTCATTTTTTTAGGTATTTACCAAGCTTAGTTTCAATTATTTGAACTCTGAGTTAAAGTTGACGGCAGAGAGTTTGAATCCAAACTTGGTTTGCCGATTCCTTTTTCAGTTTGAATGAACGTTACACTATCTCACATCTTACCTACGGTGTATGCCCGGAAAATATCCAGCTATTTAAAACAGTTGAAAAACGTGTTCTTCAATATATTCGCTCTTGCACAACATAATTGATATATTAAGGAATAATGTCCGACTCTAAAATCAACATTCAAAAATTTACTCTTATTGATGTATCTTTCTCTCCTCAGTTTCATTACATCTATATCTCTTCTTTTTAAAACGTTTCTCAGTCCCCTTCGGTATCTCATTATTCCTCTCTCTTTCGTGTTACTTTCTTTCTTCACATGAAAAATTTATAATTTTTCCTAGTTATTACAGCCTGGACGCTTGTTATGGGAGAGAGGTTCATCAGAGTACTCACACTCCTACTCTTCGTTAACCATTGTGGCATGCCAGAGACGAGACATTTTGATTTTTTAATCAGATATCTGGTGATGGAACGAAGCGCAAGCTTGAGAATTCATGCCTTTCTCAAAGGTGCTAACTTAGTTTGCCGATTCCGTGTAGATAAGCGTTACACAATCTACCCAATTCAACTTACCATGTCTTCCCGATGAGTTATTCAATATTAACGAAAAATTAGCTTACCAATGGAAATAGCACCTTGGTCCCCTTTAAAGTAATCTACTTGGAACTCGCAAAAACCTCTTTCGGGATCGATATGGTCACATTTTTTAAAATCTCGTCCGCCGTCTAGAATATCCCTCTTTTCAACGTCGAAAAGCCAGAAGTCCTGAGGCCAAATCTAGACTGTAGAGCGGCTGACAGACGTGAATGATTCGCAAAAATGACGCTGAACGTCACTTGAATAATGGATAGGCTCTGTCATTGCGGATCTGACTGTCACATAGTACACAAGCTCACTCAACAGTGTTTCACTGCCGACTGCGTAACCCCACAGAATTATTCTCATGAGTAGTAAGGTCTAATCGGTTATCAAATTACCTTAAGACCGCGCAACCGGTTCCAGGGATATTCCAAATGACTGGATACATATTCAATCAAACTAGAAATTCAACTTATATTTTAGTCAGAAGAAAGAACAATGAAAAAACATATTGTTTTGTCGCTCGGTAAACTCTTCTTATCCGGTAAACTCTTCACACAATAGCCTAATCATGGGAGAATAGAGGATAGTAAGATTGTGCTGCGTCAATCTTCCAAGAAGCAAAAAGGAAGAGATTAAAAAAAGGAAAGGGAAGAGAAAGGGAAAATAAACAAAAAGAAATAATTCATTGAGAGAAAGAGAGAAAAAATGAAAAAGAGGGAGAGAGATTGAAAAAAATGGGTGGGAGAAGGAAGGAAGGAAGGAAGGAAGCAAAGAGAAAGAATGAAGTGACGAAATGGGAGAAAATATTAAATGAAATTCAAGGGGAGAATATGAAAAGAAATAGAAAAAAAATGAATGTGAATAAGGAAAGAAAGAAAGAAGAGAAGAAAGAAAGAAGGGAAGAAGCGTAAGACAAAGAAGAAAAGAAAAGAATAAATGAGATGTAAAGGATGAGAAGGGGATCATTCACAATGGTTTTTTTTTTAAATACAGAAAAAAATAAAATCAGTTAACAATGGGTGGAAAAATGAGAAAGCGAAAGAAAGAAAGAACCGTTGGCTTTACAAAGGAAGGAAGAAAGAAAAAAAAGAAAGACAGAAAGAAATGAATTAAAAACAAAAAAAACTTGGCCAATCAGCTGACCCTGTCTATCAGCAAATCTCTGCTGAACTGTGTCGAAGGAACTCTCTTAAAAAGAAATAAAATAAAACTACCTAGAGATCGTCAACAGACGTCTCTGTTCAGAACTGTAGTGTCCTATTTAGTTGCACTTTTTTTCTGAACTCTTTGCCTTGCTAATCTGACTCTCCCACCCTTTCATTTCCAATATCAACTACCCTTCTTTCCTATTCTTCTCAGCGCTACCCTGTAACGTTGGTGTCTGGTTGGTGAAGAGTTACTGCAAACCGGACACTATCGCCATCTCTTATACTTGAAAAAAGGGGGAAAAAAGGGATATTTATAAGCCGACGTTTTTGCAGCAAAGTAATGACTCCGGCCTCTGACCGTCTAACATCTATCTTGTTACTTTTTTTCCTGGGGTGAACGAGTCCTCTTGCTGTGAGTCGTCAGTCACCCAACTCCACACATAGACATATAGCCACTGCCCCTACTCTGACTTCGCTGCTATTGCAGCTGGGGTACATACCCCGGGTGGGTTCTGACTAAAAAAAAAGGTTGCTAACGTACCTGTCCCACCCTGGAGAGTCATACAACCGGCCCACTGTCATAGACGCCCGGAAATTATCAATCACATCAGTAGTAAGTAACAAAAGGGGCAGGAGAATACATAACATAGAAAGTTACTTAATACAGTCGGTACCCAAGACGGTTTTCCATTCCTTCAATAATCCAAAGTTGACGTAAGTCGAATTAAACTGCTTGATACTGCTCGTATATACGCATATTCCACATGATAGGATTTGAGATCACGCAAATCACTCAACTATCATCCTCAAAGATAAAATGCAATGCGCACACACACGCATACATACATAAATAAATGATTGGAAATTGAGTATATATATATATATATATATATATATATATATATATATATATATATATATATATATATATGTGTGTGTGTGTGTGTGATACATTGGATGATATCAACATTTTTGTCGGTTCAATCTTTTATGAGCTTCTTCTGTTTTCGAAGGGTATTTGCTATCGTTGGTTTAGAAGAGTGAATAAATTTTGATAAATTCATGAGGTACTGTATTTTTTATTTTAATTTTTCATCTTTATAGTACTTCCTACTGGTCTTGTCCTCGGTAAATCATAACATTTGTCTCCATTTTCAATCTTCAGCAGTTTTTAAAGGAGCATGCTTCCGTTTGTTAGCAAGTGGTTCAATTTGATTTGTTAATTGAAGTTATATTTTGGAATTGAATATATATATATATATATATATACATACATATATATATATATATATATATATATATATATATATATATATATATATATATTGTGTCATCCAGAGACAGCTATTTCGATGTATAAAATCTCTTCAGTGTGGCTATAGACTTTCCATTATCTCATCCAGTACCGCGAGGTAGAATTGAAATTTTCACTTCAGACCTGCAGGCCGATGTCCTACCGCTGGACCATGGAACTGAACAGTCAATAAGACAGTCAATATTCATTTACACAGAAATCCCTCATCCACTGGAGTGCTCTATTCCTATGGAAGAGCATTGCATATATATATATATATGTGTGTGTGTGTGTGTGTGTGTGGATGACACAATTATTAATTATATCTTTCTCTCTGTCTCTCTCTGTCTCTGTCTCTGTCTGTCTGTCTGTCTGTCTGTCTGTCTCTCTCTCTCTCTCTCTCTCTATATATATATATATATATATTCTTTTTGAATGAGTGCACATGATCCTCCATTAGATGTCTAGGAACGGTACTTGGATCCTAGGATCCTAGGAAGAACACGCAGATACTCTGATCCTAAGCGGAAGTCCGGTCTATACGTAAATAGTCCCATTATTTCTTAGGGTAACTAAGTTAGTTATATTAATATTATGCATATAATAGTTACATTCAATCAGTAAGGCTTCCTTCGATGCATTTCTGTGGTAAAACATTTTAAACGCATTTCTATTGAAAATCATTCGCATTTTTTTTGTAAAACCATTAGCAATGCATTTACATATCTCTATCATGATGTTCTTATTCATATTTGTGTATTAGTTTGATAACGTAACAGCAATGGTGAAACGTGATTTTTTTCCAGTGCAATACCGTTATAATGATTTAACTTGAAGTATACAATGACACCCCGTCCATTTTGCAACACATTAACGAGTGTAGGATATCCACAATAATAATAATCTGATTTATGTTTATCTACCTTATAATGGTCCGATTTTTTGTTTGTGAGTTTGATACCATAACATAGTAAAAATGGCACACCGGAGCGAGGTTTTTGCTGGCTCAATAGCGTTAAAATGTTCTAACTCTGAAAATAAAGCAGCATTCCGTCTGCAACTTGATATCAATAGTGTGGGGTCTCTGTTCACGCTCATCACGATAATAATGATCTGATTTTAGTATGTTTTCGTTCATTACAAAAGCTGAAGAGAAAATCATATAGACCTTAAAAGAGGAAAGGAATAAAAAGATTGCTAATTACTGCATCAAATAACGAAACCTGAGAAAAAAATGAAGCCTTTATTTTGCAAAAACTCACATATTTTTAAATAGAAATATTTTTCACAAAATAAAGGCTTATTTCACGTGTACCATAAGTTTATGCAAGGCAATTCTTATGATAATAATGATCCAATTTTCGTATATTTGTTTGGTTATGACCATGACATAACAGAAACAGCTCATCGAAGGCGAAGGGTTTTTCCAGAGTCTTTATGTGTATGCGTTTGTTTGTTTGTTTAGACTCTCCTGGCCACAGCATTTTGTCTACAGGCTTATAAATTGGCATTAGGACTCTATTTGACCCCTTCAAAAAACATTGCTCTTTAGAGAAATGAACTTTTTAGCTTTGTGGGGGGTATTCTGATTGGTCTATTAATGACGTATAGATTTTCCTGAAGCTAGATGTTTCTAGTTTATTTTTACGCTATTCTAGATGTTTTCCTGTGAAAATGCTAGTAATTTCATAAATAGAATTTATATCTGACCATCGTTATTTCTATTATTTTTCGGACTATCCTCGTCTTGCTTGTTTTTCATACATCTTTTCGGCCGTTGTACTCCACGGCCTTCATCAGATAGGTGGGGAAGTAACGAACAGAACCCTTTATCTAACCAACGGGGGTATATTGACTGCACTACTATTAGTAGTATTATTATTGTCTCACACTGGGATTGAACCTAGTAATTCTGTCTGATTCTGTAACCACTACGCTATGTGTCCATATGGGATAATAACAGAAATAATAATAATACCTCATCTCAAAAATTCAGAGATACACTGACCATATTTATTCTTCAATGGATTTTTCTTTTACATGAATTCAAATTTTGACGCTACGGTTGTTCAATTATTGACTGCGATGACGAATACTGTTTAAATACTGTTGCATTGAGAATTAAGCAATTTTCTGTCATATTTGCAACTTAATATTCATAGTGTTGAGTCTGTATCGTGCTAATCTATATTATAAAGCAATGTATATCAAATGCTGATTATGCAGTTATTTCCCTTATTCATTAGCAAATTATCATAATATCAATTCTATTAATAGAGAGTCACTTGAATTCGAGCCTAATAGCTGCACAGAGTACATATGATTGTCACTAGAAATTTCCACTCACAATCTATTTCTTCCTGATTTTCTGTACATTTGTATGATAAAACCAGAAAAAAAATAATAGAAAAACTTAAAAGTTGCATTAAGCGAACATTCGGTAAGCAGGATGGGGTAACTTTAACAAGGTGAAGGATCGGCTGGTCAAAAACTGGTCAAGCCACCAATCTTTTTAAAAAGAAGAATCGGGGACCAAAGATAGTTTTTGATTTTCCACCGGTAACAAACATCAGCGTTCGAACCCAGTTTATCCCCCCCCCAAAAAAAAACAGGATTTTGGATGATCATTTCCAAGGGAGGCAAGCAGGCCCTAACCACTTGAGAGATTACTAAATCTCCCTTTTTGGCTTAGTGCTATACTAAGTTTAGTAAATAGCAAGATGGACCGGACGTGTGGTCCGCCCAGGGGTTGAGATAATTTCGGATTTCTCATTGATGGCAGAGGTCAATGTTCGAACTGATTTCGAATGCTGATTTTTGAGATAGGCATGCTAAGTACATAGTTTTCCTATTCCACAACATTTGGCTTGGTGTTTTTGCAAATCAAATCTTAATGTAAATACATCAACACATTGTGATAAATTGCAACTTATTCAATCATTCTTTCGGACTAGATTTTTTTTATCATAGCTTCCAAGTCGATGTTGCCTTCGGCTCTCCTAATGACAACATTTATGGAGCTTATAGAGCAGATCCAATGCCTAGCATCTTATGAGACGAATCAATTAATTAATGAAGGCGACGTGTACTTACAAAATCTGTGATACTCAAATATTAAAAATGTCTACCTACCAATCGGTGTTCTCTTCATTTTCTGTCGTATATTCGTTACTCAGAAACAGTGCGTCGTGTATATGACTTCACTCAAAATACAGCTATATCTTGATTAGCGCGATTAATTCGTTCTAAAATATTCTGTACTGATCAGACCAAAGCAGAATTGAACAGACAGAAAAGATGAAAATAATAAAAGTACGGAAAGAATATCAAGAATAACTGGAGAAAACTACAAGAATTTCTATGCCATAAAACTAAAAGAATAACCAACCTGGATAGAGAACGGCTATGTTCCAGACATTACAAAAGTCAAAGTGGTTTTCTCGCTCCGAAATATGAAAAGCGGAAAGGCTTCAAGCGAAGATGGCATTAAAAAACTTTTAGAAGATATGGGAGGGGTCTATCAATGGCGAGATAAAATCATTTATATGGATCCGAAAGGGGGCCACGGTGAAGGATAGCTTACCAGTAATTAAGTAACAAAAATGGAGATTGACAGGGCACACAGCTAGAAGAAGGGACAACAAATGGTGTAAAAGGCTAATCGATTGGTGCCTCTGTGGCAGTAAACGCAGTTGGAAATACCAGACAAGGTGGAGTGACGAGATGAAAAAGTTTACCTATTTGACATGGTGGGGACTAGTGCAATCACGCTCGTCATGGAAGGAGACGAGAAAGGACCTTCTCCTGCTGTGGACTTATAACGCATGATGATGATGATGATGATGATGATGATGATGATGATTTTCATTTTCAGATTATATTTAGGTACATCAATTTGAACAGCAATACCTTAAACGTATTATATGAAAATATGCTACAATGAAAACCGCACGATTGAAGGTATTCCTGTATAGTTAAGATTAACCAAAGTAAAAGTAAGTAAATCTCGCACATGTGAATGAAATATATATGCAAATTTCTTTTCTGTTCATTTGTGAATTGATTTCATAGGTTAATTTGCCTTCCAATCAACACATAACGATCAGGATAACGTCATAGAAACCCTCGAGATTTCATGTCCGATCATCCTTCAAAACGGCCTGAGTTGAGTAGAGACTTGAAAAAAGCTTACAATTAGGATACTTAATCAGGCTACATAAGAACTCTGAACTGTTCCAGATCCTAAAAAGAGTAAGGCATGGTGATACCAGCTCACACAAGTTCTTTACAGCCTACCTCGAGATGATCTTCTGAAACATAGACTGAGAAAATAGAGGAATCAAAATAGACAATGAATATCTGAGCAAGCTTAGATTCGCAGACGACAACCTACACGACCTCGAACTAATGCTAGATGAACTGAACGAAGAAAGCAAAAGAGTTGGCCTACATATGAACTTCAGTAAAACAAAAATCATGTGCAACAATCATGCTGAGAATAAGAACATAACTGTAAAGATCAGTGATGCAAAACTCGGTAAAGAAGACCACTACATCTACCGAGGACAATGAATCTCCAAGAGATCCTCAAAGAGAAGAAAATCAAGCGAAGAATCACTTTGGAATGGTAAGCCTTCGACAGAGCAAGCTCAACTTTCAAAAACCAGACGATCCTAATTATCCTAAAAAGAATAGTATACAACCAATGCATTCTCCTGATAGACACTTATGGAGCTGAAACATGGAACCTAACCAAGAGACAGACCTACAAAATGAGAAGCATGCAACGTACGCAAGAGAGAATCATGTTCAACCTTACATGGAGAGATCACAAGACAGCCAAGTATATCAGGAAGAAAACAGGAGTCCAAGACATCATAGAAACTATCAGGAAACTTAAATGACAATGGGCTGGTCATGTTGTAAGAACGAAAGACAACCGATGGACATCACGACTCACAACATAGATCCCCAGAGATCACATGCGAAACCGAGGCTGACAAAATACAAGATGGAGAGATGAACTGGACAAATTCAGAAAATACTGGCCCCGGCGACGTCCATGATAGAGAAATGTGGCGGATCCTGGGAAAGGTCTATGTCCAACGACGGACGTTAAAAGACTGATGATGATGATGTTTTGGGCAGTTTTATTGACTAATCTACCCACATTCACTGATTTTCTCAGCTTCTATTCAAAGTTACTTTTTCTTCAATAATAAGAAAATGCATCCCTTTTTTGGTTTGAAATCAATACATTTATACTTTTATATATATATTTGTATAATTTATACATATGTAAATAATCCCGTCATCTTTTGATTTAGAGATTTATGGACCAAGTTATTTTTTTCCTAAAGAAAACACAATATCTTTTTTTAAAATCTATTTTTGAAAATGAATTTAATAACATTTTTTTTTGACAACTACACACTCTGCTCTAATTTTTTCTTACAACGCATTTTATCTTAAAACTTTATGTCTGATCATCCTTTAAAAGTTGAGGTATAAAAAAAATTTGGATTATGAACACTTGAATTATCAAAAATGAATAATCTGATAAATTAGTTTTAGACTTTTTAGTACTGATCCATACATAAATAACATTTTTACTGGAATATGCTTGTAGTAGAATAAAAATCATGGATAAGTCGAATTTTAATAATTGTGAAGTAAAATGAATCGGACGAGATATCACTCAGAGAGCACATACAAAGTCTTCACTGCTAGCTCAGTTTTATTGGCAATGAACGCCATTGTCCCTAAAACTGAACCAATGTCTTTAAACTAATCAAGCACTGAATGAAAATCAGTTCAGATACAGCTACGATGCAGGAAATGTAACTTTGTGAGTTATGACTATTGTCTCAGGGTATGAAAATATCTCACGATCGAAAAAAAAAAAATATCCCATCCCAAATATGAACAATTCTTCTTTAGCCCGTGGCCCAACCTTCCACAAAATGTCATTGAAATTCCTTGAGAACTTTCGGAAATACAAACATGGGTGAATATATACAGTATTGCCCATAAATGAGTATACTCCCAGCGGCAGATACAAATTAGCATTTACATTCTTAAAAAGCTGATAGAATCCTCGTCTCAATGATATATATATATATATATATATATATATATATATATATATAATTATTGTGTCATCCACAGACAGCTGTTTCGTTGTATTACAACTCTTCAGTGTGACTATAGACTATCCAATATCCCGTCCAATGCCACGAGGCAGGATCGAAACCTTCGCTTCAGACCCAGAGGTCAGTAAGGTTGAATTCAAGTGATATATTTATTCATGCATATATTCCCCATCTACCAGTGTGCTCTATTCCGATGTTCGAAGAGCATTGCATAAGCTTACAATGAATGTGTTATCCCACTTAAAGAGTGCTCTACCTCAGATAAGGAAGCGTTAATGTATATAAATTGTGTTATACTATATAGAAACTTATTTGGGATGATATACCGTCATTGCACGGTTAATGTATCACTTGCCCTAGACAATGTATATAGAAAAAACAATCAAAGAAAATGGGGCTACTGCAGGAATCCAACCTGCCACCGATAAGGTAGCCGATTCCACGTTGCGATGCTGTTACCAGTGAGCCAGGAATGTAAAGACCCAAATTCACACCAAATTCTCATCTCGTTAATTCTCGATCTATTCGCTTCTTTCAATGCAACAGTTATGTATTAAGAAGGGGCGTATGTGATACGACAGAATGATTAAAAAATGTGTTATATTACATAGTAACCTATCTGAGATTATACAACGCAATTTATGATAATTCTGTTGGAGCGCACATGTCTATTTCTTAATATACCTACCTATATATATATATATATATATATATATATATATATATATATATATATATATATATATATATGTGTGTGTGTGTGTGTGTGTATTCTCCACTAAAATACCTTGATCTACATAGTTCATCCAAAATCGTAACCTGACTATCGGATTTTCAACATTTCCTCGCCTTTTTCGCTTTTTTGGTCTATTGTAGCGTCCTGATGTATTTGTGTTTCAATAGTAACTATTTTTATGAATTCGTTGGGTCGTTGTTAATACGAAAATGTATTCATTTGCCTCTACATTGTTTACTTCGAAAGTTATGTGACTGTATTTTTTGCATCTGGATTCCAGTTCACAGTAGGTGTAATATAGGGTTAAAACCAACCCCCAGCGGACATTATTGGAATCTGTTAACAATCAGAATCATAAAATAGACACAACGATGAGTAAGAAAGGACAGATAATAGGACTAACAGTTGATATCTAGTATAACGGATGGATATTTCTGGTCATTTATAACAATAACATTTACCTGACCACGCATTTTTTCCTAATCAATTTATCAGAACACATGAATATACCATCAGGTACAATGCCGGATGAATTTAGTCAAGTAAGAAAATATTTCATTAGGAGATAACACATTTTGCAGTAACACACAAGTTAAATATTCCTAAAGCCTTTGTCTACAACAAGTACAACTAGATGTTCCTTCAAAAATAGCCTAATCTGAAACCCAAAATCTAGAAAAAGACAACTCTCTTTTCAGAGATAATTACCGTTACTTTCTTGATACGGACCATCCTAGAAGACAATGAGTTTTGCATCTCACACCCTGCCTTTATTCACTTCTATAAGAGAGGCACATACGACTCCATCTTCATCCAGTTCTCACTCAGCCAAGCAGAGAATGTTCCAACTTTTCACAACAACCATTTCACTAACTTACGTATGCATTCATTTGCACACGAACATACAAACCAATATTTTAGTTTCTTTACTTCCTGCATATGCAAATGACCATTCTTATGCAATTATACCTACATTGAACAATTCATAACATTATATCGACAAGAAGAAAAACAACTTTAAAAGTAGATTCTCTTCTTACTTCTAATGAGAATTATAATCGAATCATAATATTTTGTACACATTTCAATAAATACATTGTTTTGTTAAATATTTGCTCTTTATCTTATTTCATTGCATGCACATATTGTTGACTTCCTTCTCAATGCATTACAACTTGCATTTAGTATTTTGATTCGTCATCGTTAACCAATCAGCTGACTTCCCATTTTTGTGCCTGCGGCTATTAGGGGAAGAAAGGGTTGCATCTTTTTTCTCTCTCACCTCTTCATTCCACACACTACTATCATAATCAGCAGTCAGCTTTAAAATAATTGACTTTTCCGTAATAGATGCTGCCACTGATTTTTACACGTCATACTGATTAGTAAGAAATGCATTTAGGTGGTTATGTAGATAGATATTTCATTAGAATCAGATAATAATAATCATTTAATTAAGTAACCACTACACAAGTAGGGGAAACTTTAAAACCGATTTCTCAACATATTTTTTGCTCTTTTTGCATTGAAACAGAGACATGTGTTTAAAACCTAATAATAACGATTTTTTTCTGAATTCTTTCGCTCAGAATTATATGGAAAATATGTTCATCTGTTTCAGGATATTGTTTACTTCATAAGTTTTTCTCTCTTTTCAGTGTCCGGGTTCAGAACTGCACAAGGTGTCACTTATGGTTAAAAATGAACCTCAGGGGACATTATTTCAGTTTTTTCGACTCCACAACTGGCAAATATTCTAATTTGCTCTTATATGAATGGATCATACGTAAATAACTAGCAGATCTATCTGGCGTTGACTGGAGAAAAATAACTCTAGATCTAACAATACTGAAAATCAAATGATATTCAATAGAAATTTTACGAAATCAAACGTGGAATGGAAGAGGGTTCGCTCGTGTGCACCCCCTCCTCGACGGTAAAGCCAGCACTCAATCCCAGGCAGACCCTTGGGTAGGCCTATGTATCCATTCCTAAAATCTAAAAAAATTGTTCATCCCTGAGAAATTATGTGCTCACTTTTAGTACTTCGAATTAGAGACCTACACAGGCCGGTATTTTGTGGTCGGTACCCCCCTTTCAGCTCCAGAAAGGAGTAAGACAAGGTGATACAAGCTAATCCAAACTCTTCACAGACTGCCTCGAGATGATCTTCAGCAGACTAGACTGGGAGAGTAAAGGAATTCGAATTGACGGCGAGTGTCAGAGCAACCTCAGATTTGCAAACGACATTGCCCTTTTTGCAGAGAACCTACACGACCTCCAACTAATGATAGATGAACTAAATGAAGAGAGCAAGAAAGTCGGTCTACTCATGAACTTCAGCAAGACGAAGTTCATGTGCAACAATCACATCAGAGATAAAAACACAAAGATCGAAATCGAGGTCACAGAACTCGAGAAAGTAGACCACTACATCTACCTATGACAACGAATCTCCATGAGACCCTCAAAAGAAGAAGAAATCAAACGAAGAATCACACTAGGATGGCAAGCCTTTGGCAGAGTAAGCTCAACCTTCAAAAATAGGAAGATTCCATTAAGCCTAAAAAGAAGGGTGTACAACCAATGCATCCTCCCGATAGTCACTTATGGAGCTGAAATATGGAACCTAACTAATAGACAGTTCTGCGAATTGAGAACCATGCAACGTGCACATGAAAGAATAATGCTGGGCCTCACATGGAGAGACCACAAAACAGCACAGTACATCTGAGAAAAGACAAGAGTTAGAGATATCATAGAATCCATTAAAAATCTCAAATGGCTGTGGGCTGGCCATGTTTCATGAATGGCGGACAACCGATGAACATCGCCACTCACAACATGGATCCCTCGAGATCACATGCGGAACTGAGGCCGGCAGAATATTAGATGGAGAGACAAGCTAGACTAATTCAGAAAGTACTGGCTCCGCGACGCCCATGATAGAGAAGTGTGGCGAATCCTGGGGAAGGTCTAAGTCCATCGACGGATGTTGAAAGACTGATAATGATGATGATGATCTGTAGGCTTTTTATATAACTTGCCCGTACCCAGCATGCAACTCTGAAGATGTTTTAGGGTCCTCCCATGCATAGCTCATGATTTTTTTTCATGCTTTGGGGGCCTGCCCCATACCTGCAGCTTGGGATTTATTTTGTTTTGGGACCTGAACCTACGTGTGCTTTTAAGATAGTAGTGGTTTATTTAGATTAATTAAGTGATTAGCATCTGACTCAAAGAATAAATTAAATCAGCATTCTTTCGTTAAAGGTCACCATCTAGATCAACAAATTCAGGTACAGTTAGGTGGAAGACTAAAGAAGTCTATACCTAAATTTATAAGGATTCAATTTAATATCACTGACAGGATTGCATCTTTCATTATATTCATCCATATATATTTATTTCACAAAAGATATCAAGAGTGAATTTTAAAAAAATTATTGCAAGAAAACCATTGGATGTATTAATATACACTAACTGGAATACCTCCCGGCAGTGGGGATTTCCTGCAGAAGACCTAGATGGGGGCTTTGATCCTAATGAGAAATCCAAACGGTTTCCAGGTGTACCTTGATTCCCGCTCATTTTACCACAAAGTATGCAAGAAAAGATTGAGGAAGTATCAAATTATCAGTAATAGTTTCAATTATTGCTTGCATAAAGATTATCAGATTTATTGATATATTTTGTGTCATTAATCAACAACCTCTCCAATAAAAAAATAAATACATAACGAAAACATAAGAATAAAATAAAGCAGTACAGCTGATCGTTCCGACCCCCCCACTACCCTGAGGATTTTTCTTTAGATTTTCTACAATAATTTTTTAGATTTTCCGAAATTAGTTTCAGATTTTCCAGGGTTCCTCTGATACATTCCGCCGCCAAAGATCTGTGCTCACACGTCGTCTCTGAATAAATAAAGATAATTGTAACAGATAGGATGTTAGACTTTGGATGCAAGAGGAAATATATGACAAAATAAAAACAATGTCACCAAATCAGATTTTATTCTTTTTCGGCTAAAACTGCTTCAAAATATCATTGAAGTTTTTTTCTACTTTTGGCTAACTTTCTTGCTAAAATGATGTTGTAATCATTTGTAGCTCAATTTAAACAAAAGAATAGGAATAGACAGTGAATATCTAAGCAACCTCAGATTTGAGAACAACATCGTCTTTTTTGCTGAGAATCTACATGACCTCCAAATGATGCTGGACAGACTGAACGAAGAAAGCAAGTCGGTCTCCATATGAACTTCAGAGAAAAAAAGGTCATGTACAGTGAATATATTGAAGACAAAGATACAAAAACACAATTCAAAGACGCAGAACTGGAGAAAGTAGACCACTACATCTACCTAAGACTACGCATCTCCATGAAATCCTCAAAACAAGAAGAAATCAAACAAAGAATCACTCTAGGATGGCAAGCTTTCAGTAGGGCAAGCTCAACCATCAAGAAGAATTCTGCTAGTGTTAAAAAGAAGGGTATACAACCAATGCATCCTCCCAATAGTCACCTATAAAACTGAAATATGGAACCTTACTAAAGGACTTACCCTTAAACTGAGAATCATGCAACGTGCTCAATTGAGATGCATGCTCAACATGAGATCACAAGACAACACAGGATATTAGAGGAAAAACAAGAGTTTGAGATATCACAGAATCCATAAGAAAACTTAAATAGCAATGGACTGGTCATGTTGCAATAATGGCAGACAATCTCTGGACAACACGAATCACAACGTGGATCCTCAGAGATCATAGGCCAAACCGGAATCAACAAAATATGAGATGACAGGACAAAGTACAAAGTACTGGCTCAATGACACCCTCAATGACCAACGTCAAAAAGCTGCTGCTGCTGCTGAAGATCAAATAAAATAACTATATACTATATTGTGCAGGAGAAATTATTAATGAACATTGTATACACATTTCCTTTTAATAAACTGACCTTATTTCCAGTAGATTTGCAAAAAAATTAGTATCTAGCTCGGAAAATATTCTCAAAGCAAAAGTCTTGGTTAAAATCCAGTTAATTGATATTACAAAAAAATATTTTCCTTGTAGTCTGAGTATCTTCAATGGGCCGCGACCTTCGTTTCTACCTAGAATTTCTTGTCTTTTTAGAAAAGTAACTTTTATATAGAAAGCAAGTGAATCAGCTCTAAATTAGGAAACCAATTCACAATGTACGTATTATGTAAAACAGAGCCCTCGTGTCCGTCTTTGCGACACCTGATGTTCAATTCACAATGAAATGTCAGCTAAACTTGAACCTTTCATTTGTTTTGTCTAAAATCTATTTTAAAATGGCTAAAACGGCTAAATGAAATTAAATCAGCTATTTTTTTTTTAATGGCAACATTTTCGCAAAACAAATATTTTTTTAGTTATAAATCCAGTCTGTGAGATTGTTGATTTTTCTTGTGTATGGAAGATCAAGAAGCAAACACCTGTTGACTCAACTCAAAATTTTCCGAGCAAACTCTTTGTAACTGACAGTCAATCTGTGTGTGTGTGTGTGAGAGTATTTCAACATGTGTGTCTGTAAACACTATAGGAACAATGCTTATATCACTAATATCAGATTTCAGAGCTGGACTATCAGATACCAATAAAGAGATGAAACATGAAGGTTGGGAAAACCATTCAGAGCTTTTCAGGATTTCAGACGACACTCAGATCAAAAAATACCAAGAACTGACGTGCCGAAATTAGGATAAATAATATGAACATTTTATCTCGTCGATTATCTCCCAAGCCATTTTGCCGGCCACTACTACTGGGCCAAATTTTTGCGTGGACTGATTCACCTGGACGTGCACATCAAAGCTAACTGTCGGTTTTAAACTGCGCCCAAGTTTCATTTGGGGTTCGGGTTTGAATTAGGGTTTGAGGCAGGGTTACAGTTTCCATCTCATACAAAAAGTTGTTTTATTGTCGAGTTAAAATGAAATTTAACAATACTGCCAAACTGGCCCAAGTACTGAGAGAAAGAGAAATATATACACATCCATGATTACGAATGGATGTAGATAGACCCCGTCTTAGAAAGCCTTCAAATATTTCCTTTCTCAAATTGAGATTTCCGGAGGATTTGAAGGTCTAATAGATTGGGAGCACGTAAGATTTTATTTTTAAAATTAAAAGGAAAAAAAGTAAATTTCCCTCCATTCAGTAATAAACTCAGTCCATCGATTGTATTCACCTCTTTATTAAACACTGGTGTATTATTTCTCTTAGTGATCCCTTCTGTGATCAGATTAGTTTTTTTTTTAGTGGGAATGCAAACGCAGACACAATATGAATTTTCCCTCTGTAAAATCAAACATAAAAATGCTCACAGTAGGTGAATTGAGACCTGATTTCGAATATACCTTTTGTTTTCTTCTCAAAACTAAGAATTCATTTGATCATTTTGGTTTTAGTGATATGCACGTCAAAGCAAACTATTGGATTTAAATTGAGCCAATGTGTAATTGTTTCGTTTGAGTTTGAAATAAGTTAAGGGGTAGAGTTTGCACTGACAAAAACACATTTTATTGTCAGTTTAGGGTTAGATTACTTAAAACAACAACAAAAAAACAATAGATGCCAAGATTGCATAACCACTGAGAGAAAGAGTAATTACCATCCTTTGTCATCTATGATGTATTGAAATCAAGGTTTTAGTTCAGCATTATAGTTACATGGTAAAACCCACTCTTATAAGACATTTAAACAATTCCTTTCCCAAACCTTAAATTCCACAGAAAATTTTATCAGTTTTCAAGTTGATATCTTGAAGTGTAACGGAGGAGGGGGAATCTACTTTTTTTTTAAATTGTTAGGATGTTTTGAAAATCAAGCCCCATTTTTTAAAAGATGCTACTAAAATACAAAGAAACAAAAGAATTCATAATGACAGGAAAACAATTCCTATGACTCCATGCTTACATACATGCACACATTTTTTTGAGCAACTTTTAAAAAATTTTCGATACCCAGTCTTAAAAATGTATTTTAAATTCTAAAAATGTTGTTCTGAGGTGATTTCTTGTTTTTTCTTAAAAAAAAAAAATTATCAAAATTTTGCCCATTCAAAAGGAACACAAACTTTTGTAGATTACTGAACTGATTGTTTTAAAATTTCAAGTCAAAGTTTACTGTTTTTTGGCAAAAAAAATCAAGAAACAAACATGACCACCATTTGTGTGTATCTTCAAATTTCAAGAAAATTCAAGTATAGATGTCAATAAGAGTAAATATAATGTTGCCAAATTTGAACCATCTATTTATTGATTTTCCAATAATTTGAAACAGCACGTTTGACTCCAGATTTATTTTAGTGGATTTCCATATTGCTGAATAACAAAGAAACAAAAATTTCAAATGTTCCTAGCTGGGATTCCAAATCAGCCACTTTCTGGTTAGATCTAGCCGATTTTCTATACTGATACAATAATAATTTGTGATACCAAATTTTACCATTTGAAAAGAAAATGATTAGCCATTTAATTTTATTTTATAGCTAACCTAAAACATTTATACTCGATATTTTTAGCCATAAAGCTAGCCGAGAGTTGGAAAAGTTTAGCCGATTCAACATACGTTCATTGTAAATCGGTCACCCACTTAAGAGCCAATCCACTCACTCACCCTTTCTAAAAAAAAAGAAAGAAAAAAAAAGAGAGTTCAGGGAAATGAAAGTCAGGATCACTCATAGCAAATCAAACCACGTACAAACATTTTTTTTCATAATTTTCTTTTTCTTTACTTGAGATCGATGAACCGAATTCTATTTGGAACTTTTGCTTTGAGAATATTTTTGGAGTCAGATACTATTTTTTCTCCTGCAAACCATTCACAAATCTGGTGAGTCTATTAAAGGCAAATGTGCATTTTTAAGATTGATAATTCGTTTCGGAGTCTTCATATATAGTTATTTTGTTTGAAAATTGGGCCTTACATTTTTTCAGATTATGTTTTAGATTTACATTCTTTTTGAAGATTTCTTCAGATTATAGTTAGGATTACTTAAAATTAGATTTCAGATTTTTCAAGGTTCCGCCTTCCTGGCTCGACCAATCGATGATCACATTCATAAACAGAAATACTTTGAATAGTACAGTTTCAATTGGTACATTGTTTTATATAATGCAGTTAAAGAATTGTAGTACTAAGTAATGCAACTAAGTCTAAGCTGAAAAAAGCATGTAATGATGAGACCTTGAACAATCCAGTGGTGAACAGTATGGATAATTATGGAATGATGTAAACGCACTAATAACGGTATACTTGTATAAATAAACGTGAACATTAAATAACATATAATAAAATTAAATAACTTTGAAGTTCTTTATGATTCCATCACGTATGAAGTAGAAAGCAACCAGTCAGAAACCATATGTAAGGGAGGTAACTTCTACATAATACATTTCGCAAAAAATCAGTTACGTTTCGTTAGTTTAACAGCGATGGGATAACGGTCCAACCGCGCTTTTAGTACCAAAAGTACCAGTTCTGTTCTCTGATCACCGAAGTTGAGAAGTGTTGAATTCTTTCATCTGATGTTCTGAGTAATTGTGAGGGAAAGCAAATAAAATCGTGTTGGAATTTAAGTTAAAAAATTAATAATGACTCAACATCTAAATCAATGATTGAGCAACTGTAGTGTCAAAATTTGAAGTAATGTAAAAAAATTCTATGGAATAAATATGGTTGGAATAAATTCTTTCTATGACATCACAGGCGTTTTCCACTGAAAAACATCTAAAACAGAGTAAAAGAAAATCTAGATTCTAGATGCTGTTATTAATAAACCATTCAAAATGAGGCCCCCAGAAGGTCACAAGAGCTTTTTTTCTAAAAGTCAAAAGTAGATTTTAAAAGGGGTCTAGTTGAGTACTGATCCCAATTTCAAATCTTGAGAAAAAACGGTATGGCCAGGAGTGTTGGAACCCACAAATACACACACATATAAAAAAAAAAGGATACAACCCTTCATCATCTTTGATGACTATGGCTCTTCAACAAACAATGCTCCATCTGATGAAAATATATCAGGATAATATTATTACCACTACTGATACAACTAGAGTACATGAAAACAATAACAAATATGATGCCAAATGATTGGGGAAAGATAAAAAGTGGGTTTTTGGATTTGATTTGAAATCTAGATCCTTTCATTCAAAAAAGTATTAAAATCTCAGCTAGCCCTTCTCTTTAAAGAAAGTATCAAAATATCAATCCTATATTTGAAGACCTATCAAAATCTGACAGCCCTTCTCATTTAAGAAACTATTGAAATCTCATCCCCCCATTTGGTGACTCACTTTGAACAGCATACATAGATAATTAAATTAGCTTTGGAAAAAAAAGAGTCAAAAAAATTAACTTTATCTCCTATTGACAAAGAGTACAAAAGAATTGATTGAATATTTGTTTTAATAACTTGAAAAACAATTTGCTCAAGGAGGAAGAAGAAAAATGTCAGTTGTGGCCTTTCCTTTTTCAAAATGGCCACCACTACACCCATGGAGTGGCAGGCACTGATAGCAAGTTTAAAATCAAGTAACAGACAACAAAACTCTAACCCTAACTAAAAAACCATTAATTTTGTAGTTGGAGCAGCGGCTACTTTGAAATAGGAAGGGTAACAGTAATCTGAAAAACAGAATTAAAAAGACTTTTTGAAAGGGAAAATTGCAGTTTTAATATCCTCAACATTATAGATATCGAAAGCCAGTGACAAGAAGACAAAGCCCTTGCAGATATATAAATTTCAAATTGATTGAGGTTATAATTAGGGGGTTATACATGTGGCTCATAAAAGAATGTGAGTATGTGTACTTGTATGGTATACAGAGGCAATATTGGGATCACTATTGTCATTCTGAGATGTATGTTTGTGCTTCTTGCAACTATGTAATGATTATATATTTCTTTTACTTTCTACCACTATCACTGACAAAAAACTGAATATTTGGAGGATTGTTGGCTTCCATTACAGTAACATTGTGTATCGTGATTTTAACATATAATCCAATTTTAGACAATCATTCATTTTTTTTTTTTTGGTAAATAGTGAAGCAACTCTCACTCTTGCCAAGAATAATTACCAAAAGATGGAAATCAGGCAATGGGCTACAGAATCATGCCATAGTAAATCATAATATTGATTTGGTTGGTCCAAATGCCAACACCGTGCACAGTTGCCTGATTTGGCCTGAAGGGCATATGAAACAAATTTAATCTTTGAGACTTACCCTAGATATGCATTGGATTAGCATTGAATTTGGAAATCAAGTGAATTGGTAGGCAGGGGTTTAATACTGATTTTGATGCTATTCCAATGACTGTAATTCATTAATCACCGAGATGAAGTTTTGATTAGGTCATCTCTAGCCAAATCTGGAAACCCTGGCACTTCACATACCAAAACATGCATAGCATATCAAATGGCTCATGGGATAAATATTTACAAAAATTTGTTTGTATTCATCAAGATTTTGCTGACAATTTGTTGATGAATTTCATCAATTTGATTAGACACTATTATTCACTCTAAACAATTCATCATTAGGAATAAATTAATTTTGGTCGTTCGTTTTGGTACTTGGTTTTAATGTTTGACCAGTTGCCTTCTCTGGTGTTAATATGCATGATTCTGTGGCAGGGGGACCAGAAGGGTAGGTAATCCAAGCTTTATCTCAGACTTACCCAACACATGCATTCAAATTTGGAGGCAAAGGTTTTATACCAATGAATGGGCCTGTTTTAGGTCAGTCTGCGATATAGAGCTTGGATTATCTCCCCTTCGGACCAAATCAAGCAACCCTGTTCTATAGTCCTTTGTATGCTTTTCATTAATCCATAGCTAATTTGCTAAATAGGAGTAGTTTCCCTTCTTGCCAACATGTAAAGAATGATGGCATATCTAATAATTTCCCTAAACCAAAAAAGTTCAAGATCTCAGGTTTCCATCTTCATGATATTGTATGTCATAGTTTTCAACATATAAAGTGACTATTTTTCTGCATAATAGCAACATTGTTAGCCATTCTAGCCAACAAAGCTTTGGTTTTTGCAGGTCCTAATACAGTCCACAGCTTGAACAAGAAAGCATAAATCTCTCGATCTGTGCTGAAATTTGACTCTTCAGGGATTTGTACGATGAATATAATAGCTATGTCTTTGAAAACAGCCTCTAAATTGTCACAGTATCCGTGAAAGAGTAGAATGGCTTGTGGATCAATTTTTTCCAGTCCGCTTACTATAACAGTTCGTTGTTTACTTTCAATAATCTTCCGAATCTCCTCATCTAACTTTACTTTCTGTTCATCAGCACTAAGAGAGGAAAACTTTGAGCCATCCACATAGGAGGGTGAGGATGACTGTGGGTTCATGCCTCCAAGTAGCTTGTTAAGGACTTCAGCAACATGCCGTGTAAAACACAATCCCATTGAATGATGATCCTCTGGTACAGCCATCATTATCACAGCAGGTAAATCAGGATCATCTGTGTCAAGGATTGGCTCAAGACTTGACAGAAATGTTGTCCAGAACCGATCGGTTTGGTTGGTGTATTTAACCTGCATCTTTTTCAGTTCTTCCTCATACAAATTGAAGTGAACCAAAGTTGTAGGCGACTCTCGGGATTGATAATATACTGCAGCCACTCCCAAAAAAATAGCTATCAACAGAAGTACCATGGGAAATATGTTTGACTTCTGAGCAACATCATTCTTCAGTTCTTTTCTTTCACTCACTTTTTGAACCTTTCTTACATTCTTCGAAATTGTTGGCTTATGAACCTCTGATGGAAAAGATTGATAATTAAATTTTCTCAACACTGATTGATCAGGTTTAGGTGCAGTCATTGACTGTTTTAGTGGCATTCTCCCTTTTGGTATCATTTTGGGTTCAATATTTGTGATTGGTTCTCTTTCCCCATCAGCGCCTCGCTGCTTTTCAGTTGGAGAATCACTTTCTGACATTTTTAAAGTTGGTCTATTTTCAGCCAAGGGAGATGATTCACGATTGACTTGGCTATGCTCGGCCATCTGTAAGTAACAGAGAATCAAAATTATTACTATTATCTATTAAATAAAGATGCCTCTATGGGCCTTTCCATATACAATTTACATTAAAAACCTGTATCATTCAAAATTTTAAAAAATTCATTAATTCAAGGGTTAGAAATGTATAAAACTTGATAGAAAATTACAGAGAAGCATTCAACAGGTACATTTTTTCCACATAATTCTTCCATATTTTTCAGCTAATAACTCCCAAAATTGCCCTACTAATTCATTTTCAATCCTAGATGATTTGATTTGTCTAAGTTACTCTTGAAATTATTTATATTTGTACTATTCATCACAGGAGTTGGTAAACTATTCCAGTATTTCAAAATTCTTTGGGAGAAAAAAATCGATTTTTTTTTGCAATTGATCAAGTAAGTAAATTTTCTGTCCTATCTAACTTATTAAGGATTAGATTTCCATAATTGGTGAAACTATTCAATATCTTTAAAGTTTTGAATAAGTCCTGCCCTCCCCTCAATCAAAGTAATCATGCCTAACTTTTTTAGTCTATCCTGATAACTCAAATCTCCCATGTCACATATCATGCTGGTAAATTTTCTCTGTAAAAGGACACATCCAGGTTGCATGAAACTCCATCAGGTCAGAAGTACCAAAACGATAGCTTTATTTTGATATTTAAATTCTTCAGCCAGACAAAGCAGTTGATGTCACTGGTGACAGCAAAAATGTGACCTTTTAGAAAGAGTCGAATCGAGAACAAATCAGAAGTGCCAACTTTACAAAATTATAAAAACCGATGACAAATTTTAATAAATTGAAATTTCAAATACTTGGTTTCAGTTTACAATAATGTGTGATAAAATTCTTTTTTGAGGAGTATGAAATGTTATATCAATATAAAGATGGGTTTTCTTTGTTTTTGTCCAACTCCTACCGAGTTTCGACTTTATTTCACCAAAACAACAGTGACAATTTCAGACTTCCGGTTAGGACTAAAGTTTAAAATGATGGGTAGAGAGAGAAAAGAAAAAGAGAGAAAGACAGATTCTGTGCCAGACATAGAAGTTTATCCAGAGCAGTAAAATTATTCTGTTACAATTCATGTGCATATATGTGAATTAAAAATCATTTGAACTTCAATTTGAATAGGGTATCCTATATTTTATTTGGCAAATCTGGCAACCTTATTCCTACGACATCAATCAATGAAAGAAAGAGAGAGAGAAAGAGAAAATGGAAAGCTATAAAAGCTAGTTTTCAGTTATTACCTAAATTATCTCAAAATTATCTAGATTTTCATATGATTTATCTAGAAAAATATCTGGTACTATTTTATTAAATCTCCATCTATGCCCAAATTTGAAGATCTTTTTCAGTTAAAAGAAAAATGTTTTTACAAAAGTTGAAATACTTTTAAAATTTATAAGTTTCTGTCAGAGAGGAGTTTGATCCTCAAGAAAACAGTATTGTTATTTTTAGATTTTTTTTGTGGTAGTTTTTGGGAGGATTACATCTTCAAAATCTTCATAAAATAAGACATACTTCTGAATAAAACACACACGTATACATACACATAATAATAACTAAATGAGTACACCCTAGTACTTTAGAGAAAGTTGATTTTCTTCTAAACCAAAATAGTAGGATTTCTTTTTATTTCTAGTGGAACATTACACAATCAAAACAGATATAATCAGGATATGACCAAACCCTACAGCATTGAAACTCTGTGGCCGGAAAATATGAACATGTTGCCATCTAAAAATGAGTGCACCCTTAAAAACTATTTTCGATAACAGAATTTTTAAATTGATGCTGTTTTTTTCCAATTTCATCCAAAATGTATTTTGGAATCTTATTTTTTTAATTTTTATTTTTCTGATCTTCTAATGATCTTATCAATCAATTTAAGAATAAAAATCCCCCATCAAGAAACCCGTTAGAATTCAACGCCCAACACAAAAGAGAAGTCTTTTTTCCGTTTTTGTTTTTCTTTTTCTTTTCATAGTGCTATGTATATTTCAAGACATTAGGGTCTACAAGAAAAAATGGGTAATCTTTCGGTTATGGGGAGCACAACTTCCATCTTGGATTTACCAATGGAACAAAAGATCGTCCAATAATAATTACGGATGGACAGAAAAGATACTATGTGCTACAGAATCATGCTGTTGCAGTAAATCATGACTTGGTTGATTCAAGAGATTCCACTGTGCACACGAACACCATTGAAGGTGACTGATCCAATAACGGCCCACTCGTTAACTTGGCTAGTCTTACACAGTAACAAACAAAATGAAAATATGACAACTCGCAATTTTCCTTGTTTTGGTAAAAAAAAATCACGTTTTATAATGAATATATTCAGAAAATCTTTGAAAATCCAACAGACATTATTACATGTATTCAATTTGCGATAATTCAATACACGAAAACAAACAAAAGAATCAAGTTATTTGGAATGGAAAACCCTTGAAAAACAAACACGATTTATTCTCATTGCAAATAAATACGTATAATATTCAGATATTTGTTTCACTTCTCAAAAAAAAAAAAAAATAAATTTGTCAGAACTGAAGAATTCCATACGTGGAAACGAACGAAAATGACAAAACTTTTTTTTTCAGTTTCGCTTCAGAATTCGAATTTTTAAATGTAATTTAGAAAACCTATTGAAAAACAAACAAACATGATTAAACGTATTTATAAGCAACAAATATCAATCTACAGATAATTATTTTTCAGGTAAGAATTGGGCAGCCGATTTGGTCATCGAAGATGGACTGACCTAACTAATGTGAGGTGGACCCACTTGACCAGTTACCTTTGCACCATCAATGTTTTAGTGAATTGTATTTATCGGATTACGCACTATTATCCATTGTAACCAATTTATTTGTATTTTTAAATTCATTTTTCTACTCGGTTATTCTTATTTTTATTTCTGTAATTCGCCAAGTGGGAGTTGCTTCCCCATTTATCAACAAGAAACGAACTTATTAGGTTCAAACTTTGCTCGAAAAAAAACTTTACGAGCTATAATCTAGTGTGTGTCTCTGAGGAATATACATCATCATCCCACTAATAATAAGGGATTAATCGATTGATATTTATAAAAAGAAAGAATGAAGCCATTTTTTTTTATAATTCCTTTGCTTTTCGATGAGATTTCAATTTTAGTTTCACTTTGGGTCACTTTCTTGGAATCAGAAAGAAAGTTGCAGTAAACATTCCATCTTTTACTACTTTGTGTTGAATGAAGTAATTATGTAAACATACCTTGATTTTTTTATATCATGATTTTCAGGAGGATAACTTAAATCTTCATTTTCGTCTTTTTAATTCAAAACATTTACCTGTAGGGTTCGTTTTTAAATAGTCGCTTCTGTTTTTATCACCAATTGGTTCAGTTATAATCGTGACTTTTACGTAGGGATTGAAATTTCAGATGAACATATCTCATTCGAGTCAACGGTGTCTCTTGTTCAAAACAGGCAAGCGAAGAGATCAAAAAGTTCAACCAACTCTATTCAAAAACTCGAAGAAGTGAAAATAACGTACATAAAGTGAAACAGAAACACGCGGTTTTGAATTTTCACCGGAAAAAGCTTTTCAGAGTTACTTCCCCTGTTTCTCATTTTTCAAAGTCATATTTATTTCTTATAGACAAGAATTAAATTTGAAATACCATTCCCATGTCTCAGGGATTTATTTCATCATTAAACGGAATGAATTCTGTTTTTTTTTGTTTTTTCAAGAAAGAAACTGTACACCAGAACATTTTTTCCATTCTATAACTGATGAAAATCACCGATTAACTCCGGGGGCTGTCGTTTAGGGTAATAAAAATATTGAAACTAAATGAAGAATTTGCATCAAAGAGTCTCGTTCCGTGAGAGAAATTGAAATCATATCCTGGTAATATAACTAAAAATCCTTGTCCTTCAGATCTATGGTGATTAAACTGCAGATTTTTTCATCTCTTTATCAACATCATCAGCCATTTTCAGTCCACTGCAGGACAAAAGCCTTTCCCATCTCCTTTCATGGCGTAATTGCTCTACCCTTCGCTACCACAGCAAACCTTTTTATCTCATCCCATCTTCTTGTGTCTTTTCATTTTGTGTTTACTATTCGATGGGCATCAATCACTATCCTTTTGCTCCTTCTATTGTCATCTTTTATTGCAAAGTGACCAGCCCATCTCCATTTTTGCTTCTATTTTATTTGCATAATGTTCTTCACTCTAGTCCTCCCCTTGATCGATTTGATCTTTTAAAAAAAAAAAATCTCAGAGTTATCCCTAGCATTGCTCTCTGGGCTATTTTAAGTTGATTTTCATTTTGTTCAGTCAATTTCCATGTTTTACATCTCTAGATCATAGCTGGTATTATGCATTCCTTGTATACTTTACACTTTGAGCACATTGGCAAGGAGCTCTTCAATATGTTCCATTTATACGAAATGGTTTTCAGCCAATTCTTATGTTGTTTTCTATTTCTTTCATGGTCTTTTTTAAAAACTTTATTACCTGACATCAGTAAACGTATTCATGAACCTCTTCTAGAGCCCCACCCTCTATTCTTGTTCTTTTTTCATATATTTTTGTCTCTATTCTATTCATCTACAAGCCTACTTTTTTACTCTCTCTATTCAGATCAGTCAACATATTTTGTAATTCTTACAATGCTTTTGAGATCATGGAAATGTCAACAGTAAATCTCAAATGATTAAAATATTCTCTGTCTACATTTATTCCCATTCCCTCCCAGTCAGTTTTCAGACAGACACTTTAAAGGCTTGCTGTAAATAGTTTTACGTTGATATTGCGTCCAATTGTCTCATTCTTTTTTCTATCTCTATTACTCACTGCTGCCAACAACAGTCCAGTTTAATCACTGTTGCTGGGTTTAGATTATATATGTGTTCTGACATTTATGTGTATCTATCTGAACTCTACTCAACCTTTACTGTTCAAAGAAGGGAAAATGTTTTGTTTTTTGAAAATTCCCCTCCAAAATAAGTTTTTAGTGGAGGATTCAATACACAATGGAAGTTCATGTTAAATCGGTCACTTGTTTGTGCCTGCTTGTTTTTTTGGAAAATTCAGAACTTTTTTAGTGATCAGTCCAACAAAAGGTCAGAGAAGTGACTTATCACTCTCCCCTCCACACACACAGAGCATATATGGGTGGTGGTGATTCATAATTTCCCCTGGAATGCTAATCTCATTTGTATCTTTGTGTAGGCTAATTTGTGTCATTTTCATGTATGTTCAGAATGACTTGTATTTCTTGTTAAAATTTTGTTCTTGTATCGAGTTGAAGTCTGCCATAAATTTTACCAAGTTAAATCTGTTTCCTATCTGCTTCTGTCTGTAACAATGGACTTTTCCATTTAGAGGTAACAATTTTGCTGATGAAAATATCTTCTACCTCTCATTTAAAACAATAGTCTCTTCTACTTGGATGGATTCAGTCACTTTTTCATAAAACCCCAGATGAAATTGACAACTTGGAGAATGCAAAAAAAAGCCCAGACTGAATAATAGTTGTATTTGGGTCGCTGTTCATGTTCACCTTAATAATAATGACCAGAATTTCAAAGGTAAAGTTACATTTAAAATACAAGACAGTTATTTTCAGTTAGTTTGGCAAAGATTTTGCACAGCAGTGAAGAGAAGGCATTATTTGGGTTTAAATCTATATTACTTAGCTGAATCAAGAAAACATTCTTGGTAGAAAAAGACAAAATATACAGATTTCACTCTGCTCCAACTAGATACATTGATTCTGTTGTTGAGAGTTGTCTCACTACCTATGGATCCATTAATGAAACTGTTAGGATGGTAAAATAATGCCAGCCATTCAATGAAAAGTACAATATAAGCCCGAAGGCTAAATTGAATCATAGTAGCCCCACAAATGGCTCACTTAACCAACCAGATAATCGGGTTACAGATTCTTCTCTCTTAGTGTGTGTGTAACTTTCAAAAAAGTTATTTTTTGGGTCTCTATAATCATTTTAGGTCAACTGCACAAATCTTTTACTTGTATTTTTTTAGATAATTTTAGATGAAAGATCTTTTTTTTAAAAAAAATGATTTTTTAGACAATTAGTTCTGGTACTACCGTGGGCTATGGTGATCCATTTATGTGAGGTATGGATATTTCAACATATATTTGCTACAATACTGATTTAGCCACCAACAAATTTATACAGGTACATCACCCATATCCTGGCACCTCTTTTAATTCAGACAAAATTACGCACGAAGAGTACGGGTCAGTGGACACGACTCCATATTGATGCAATGTTTTGGTAAGGCTATTACTTTTGACTCATCAGCTATTTAAGATATTAGAAACTGTCAAGCTAAATTGTCAACATAGATTTCTTCAGTTTTAAGGCTGGTTTGGCTGGCTTTGTATGTATCACATATACAGGCCATATCAATGAAGCTACAGGGCTGGAAATTTGAACATTCACTCCTTATCCTATCTGGAAGAGGACATTAGTTTTTTTGAAATCCTCCCTAGATTTTCAGGGAGGAGGATTTAATAGGCTTTGTAAGTTTATGCTAGATTGGTCCTTTGGTTTGTATGCATTCATGTTAGCTATTGAAAATTCAGACTCGATCAGTGATCATTGCCATGGAAAAGCTGAGAGAAGTAACTTAATTGGTCACCATTTTTCCACTGACACCCCCAACACAGCATGCTACCAAACAATGTTGGTCACGTGACAGATTCTATTGAGTATCTTATCAGAACTGTATATTTGTACTTGTTTAATTAACCCTTCATGTCCTCATTTACAAAATGTTTTGTAATCATATATATATGTTTTTAATATTTGAAGGCCATATAAAACAACTGACATTAAATAATAGAGAATCATTTAGGAGAACAATTTTTATTGAAAAATAGAAATAAGACCGACAAAGACTGCCAGGACACATAGGTGTAGGTCTCAAATTATTTGACAAAACTTGTGATACTTAAAAGAATTTAAAAATGATTTTGAAAAATATTTTTTCTAAGATGACATGATAAGGAGTAAAAAAGCCTCTTAGCTCAATTGATGTGGCCTGTATGCATGATACACACATAACCAACCAGCTAGTCAGCCAGACCAACTTAATAACTGATGAAACCTATGGTTACAGTTTTGGTTGACTGTTTCTAATCACTGCATAGTAACAGACTACTCTTCATGATAATCCTAAAATAAGGGCAACCAAAACTCCTGCTGATATGAGATGTTTGCTCAATTATCACTCTTTATTGTAAGTAAATGAATGATATTTTCTTTGTCAACAATTCAATCGAGTATCAATGGACTGTAGATGAAATTTAGCTGATAATAATCATCTGAATGATAAGATTTTGTTGATTATAGTCTGGATGATGAAATTTAGTTGATAATAATAGTCTGAATGATAAATCATGTTTACTGTTGATATTTCTCAAAAGTGTATTCAATTATTCTTCATTTCATGTAAAATATATGCAAATGAGTTATCCTAAGCAAGATGTTGTTTGCTTGTAGTTAGGTAAATGATGCAAATGCAGGTTGCTGATGCTCAGCAGAGTTATTGAGGACCTATGGACTTGTCCTGGGTCCCCTCAATATTACTCAGCCCAGTGGTGGGGAAACAGTTTGCCTTGGGGCGGCACTGTCCCATTACACTAAGAGGGACAGGTCGGCTTGTCCTGACGCTTTCGCAACGACAGTTGCGGACATTGGAGCTATTTTTCATGGGTTCTCCACTCCTTTCCATGTTAAAAACGACCTTATGTTACATCTTTTCTTTGTGGGGATTAAGGTAAATAGAATTAATAAGGATTATCTGAGGCTTGGTATTGCTATGCGCAGAGGCTTAAGATTTGTCTTATAGCCTCAAAATAATTTACCTTGCTCAATCTTAGAGGATCAGTAAGCTCTGGGCAGCACTTCCTTACTGCATTAGTAGGGGAAAGTCAGGGGTGATACTAGTTGCAGGGATTAGAACAATTCCAGGAACTGGCCACACGTGAGACCTGTGTAAAAGTGATTCTGTGTTACATCCTATTCTTGTGGAGAAGCAAATTGACTCCACAACTGGCCTTTGTAGTAAGCTGACATTTAAATTTGAAGTTTTTGGGATCAGCATCTGATATAATTTAAATATTATCAATCTTTGATCATAGATTCTATTAATCATCCCTCTTGACTTTGGCTCTTTTGAATAATCTAAATTTAGAGAGTCATCAATATATCATGATTCCAGAGATACTGCATTGAGATCAGCAAAGTTGTGGGTGAGGCACAGGGCACGAGTTGAGGAGGCGTAGAGAAGTAGGATGTTGGTAGAGAGTACTGGAGAGGAAGTTGTCCTGGTATGACATCTGGCAGGCAGAACTCCATTGGTTATGCACGATGTCCTACCCAGCCCAGTGCATCACCACATCTGGGGAAAAAGTGAGTCTGCAACATGTCTCAGTGGAAGGCTCACTGGAGCGCATCTTAACCAGTTGTCCCACAGTATTTGGGGATGGCCGCAACTACTGATGGCATTACCAGGTGCTGAAAACAGTTGTGGAGAACGCCTCTAGAACCATTTGCAGCAATCACATCCATTGCTAGAAGTGTATCGACTTCGTCAGGGCTGGAGAGCAGCCTCAAACTCAGCATCAGGCTGAGCTGCAGGTCAATCTGGGGAGGCAGCTCAAGTTTCTGGACCAAGGGGTGACAACGTCGTTAAGGCCTGACCTGGAGCTGACACTGGACTCCTTGAAACAAATACAAATGGAACTAATGGTTTCCTGGGAAGACCACATGGAGGAGGCCAGTAAAAGGAAATGTTCCAAGTATCAGGTATTAGTGGACCACTGCCGGGAAGGAGGTTGGAGTGCTGTAGTGATCCCAAGGGGCTTACTGGTTGATTGCGATGCAAAGCATACTCTCTGCTTGGTATGAATGGAACCTTGGAAAGAAGAGCCATCAAAACTGCCATGGAGACTGCAGAGATGGCCTCCAGAATGCTGCTGGGACACATCAGGGCTTGATCAACCCTGGCTGCGTTGTCTGATCGAGGGTGTATGCTGTCAAAATACCCAAAACACCCAATGACCCCAGGAACATCACTCACAATGTATCCCAGGGCATCTTTGCATGTATCTAGAAACTAGATATAAAATATCTAAATTGACAACAAAAGAAATAATACTTTGAAGCTATTGTTTTGTACAAGGGACAGAAAATAATTTTTCATGACAATTATAGTAGGCTGCTTCACCCACTAAACATGCATCTTTGGAATGGGCACTTTCCTTGCATTAGTAATATTAATTACATGCTTCATAGTTTACAGTGATTGATTTTCTTTTTCTTTCTATACAAATACTATTAAAAAAAAAATTTGCGATGCTAATTTAAAAAAAAAAATTATGGGTTACTTTGGTTTTAGTGTCAAATACAAATTTCAGATAAAAAAAAAATTACCCCCCATGAATTTTTTTCACCCAGTCTCATAATCTAATCATATTTTTTTTCGTATAGATAAAAAATAAAATATATTTCAACATTTGTGACCAATAATACTTAAAATTTGCCAAACAAATCTAAATAATGAAAATAGAAAAAAAGTCAAACTTACTTATTTCAGATTTGAAAAGTCTTGCATCAGGAAAAGAAAAATAGCATCTGAAATATAATTTATTTGATCTATAATAACTAGTTAATACCAATGAAGAAAATCATGAATATATTTGGATTTCTATGAGATTACTTATCTGGGAGAAAAAAGTACTGAAAGAGATCATTGATTCAAATAGTTGAAAGGTGATATGCTTTACCAACAAAACCGTTATCATGTGGATCCACAAAATTTTTAGAATCTGATGCAAGACTTTAGACTCTGGAAAGCAATGAAGCAAGACTCAAGGCTGGATGCTTTAAAAATGTTTCAGATGCTAAAACAAATGATACTCAATTTTATGAATGGATTTTTCTTTTTATCTTATTTTCATATTTACTTTACCAATAGATTTTTTGTATTATTTAATGAATGGATTTTTCAATTTTATTTTAACAGAGATTTTCTTTCTTATTCTAGCAAAGGATATTTTTTCTTCATTTTATCAATTGATTTTTTTCACTTTATCTTATCGATAGATTTGTTGAATCTTTATTTGTATTCTATCAATGGATTTTTTTATTTTCATCTTATAAGATATTTTTTCAAGTTTAGTTTTACAAATTATGAAAGTCTAATGTTCAATAAGTCAGAAAGGACAGGAAATTCACTAGCTAGGTCTGTTACAAAATACAAATTAATTTTTTTCTCCCAAAGAATTTTGAAAGACTAAAATAGTTTACTAACTAATGTAATAAAGAGTACAAGTGTAAATAATTTTCAGAATAACTTTAGGATAAAAAAATAAATATACAGGGCAATTTTGGGAGTTACCAGCTGAAATATATGGAGGAATTTAGGGAAAAAATCAGAATCAAATGTGCCTGGTAAATGTTTCTCTATATTGATCAGCTTGTATTTATACAAAGGTTTTCAAACACACTTCTGTCATTTGAATTGTTATGTATTTTAATGTTAAATAAGTATGTTTAATGTAGATTGTATATGGCGATGCCCATAGAGGCAGTTTTATTTAATGAATAAGTAAATAGATGAATTTTTCTTTCATTTTATCTATGAATTTTTATTCAATTTTATCCACAGATTTTTTTTTTTTCTATCAATGGAATTTCATTTCCTTTTTTTTTCTGCTAATTTTATCAACGGATTTTTCTTTTATTCTATCAATGGATTTTTCTTTTATTCTATCAATGGATTTTTCTTTTATTCTATCAATGGATTTTTAAAAAATTTCATCAATGAATTTTTCTTCTATTTCATAAATGGATTTTCAGCATGAATGATTGAATTAGCAACAACTGAAGGAAGAAATAAAGAAATCCACAAATTGGTCGAACGTTGTTTACAACGGTGAAAGAAATATATATTTTATTTCCTTCTCCAAGAGCTTAAAAATAAATAAATAAACAGGAAAGGATATGTTTTTTACAAACTGATTTGCATAAATATTCTTCACAAATAATGAATATAAAAAATAAATAACCAGTCATATTACAGGACAGGGGTGGCCAAACTTGCATAATGTAATAGCCACATATGATAAACTTAAGATGTTTGAGAACCAACATTCTTTCCCTCGACACTAAAAAACAATGCCTCATTCAAATTTAGAAATAAAATCACGATTTATATTCTTAAAGATTTTACTAAACATGAACATTAAAGATACTGTCGATAGTTCTGAGAAGGATCGCAAACATTCAAATAGTTTTTCAGACAATTGAACTCCTTCTGGTTGTCTGTGTTGTCAACATTTGTTGGAAGAAGTTTTGTCTCATACACAACAGGGAACGTAGATAGAAACAGTTAGAAATCAAAGAGGCAGCCTCGATCGAAATGTTGACTGAACGTATAAGTCTGACAAGTGTTGAGTTCAACCGGATGTGGCTTCCACAACTCATCAGAGACAACAGATGTAAAATATAGCCCTAAAAAAGAAAGGAAAAGAAAATGACATCACCCAAATCCAATGTTGTCATGCTGGCATAACAACCATTGGAAAATTTCTGTTTACCACCACCACCACCACCACCACCACCACATTCGGATAGTATACCTAAAGATGGCTGTTGAATGGGTCGGATTAAATGTTGGAGTTCAGTTGTCCGAAAAGCTCTTTGAATGAACATTGAATTTACCTTTTGATCTCAGGCGAGTTGCAATTCATAAATGTAATGTAAATGTAAGTAAATGATGTAAGTAAAGCTTGAAATTTTTTCTCATTACTTTTTCATTTTAACTGTGATGAGAAGATGAGTTCAGCCAACATATTTCCACGAGCCGCACATTAAATGTCAAAAAGCTGCATGTGGCTAGTGAGCCACAGTTTGGCCACCCCTGTTCTAGGATAATGTTGCAGCAATCAACCTGATGTACCATTCAAATCATTAACATTGCATGAGAAAAAAATGATTGAAAACATAAACCTTTTATATCTCTCAAAACTTTATAGAGACAATTTATCAAGTGAAGAAGTTCAAGTGCGATGAATCAGATAATCTTATTCAAATTTTTATTCCTCTATTTTAGAAAATCATTTTTCCTTAGCTCAGTTTAGTCCATAAAGACAGAGGAACTTAAATAACAGGTAGAAAGATTGTGTAGCATCAATCTTCCAAGTGGGAGATGCAGAGTGGCATAACAGTTACCAGCATAGAAAATGGGATCTGGGGACAGAGTTTGAGTTTCAAAATGTTCTTGAGGAAGTGACGTAAAACACTGAACTGAAGATGCAAGTGCATTAAAACTTCCAGGGATTATTTATGCTTGCCAAATGTATTTACTCATGTACAACGGGAGATATTTGATATAAAAATCAAGGTTAAAATTAGGTGTCAGCATTATACACAGGTGTAAAATAATGATAATATATACTGATTTTTGGCTACAAAAAGTGTGAGTAGCATTATTTTTGAGTCAGTCCCAGAATTTGATAGCCACATCTTGTACAGCCCCCACTTCCCAACACCACTTCATCTGTTTATCAGAAAAGAAAACAACACACTGGAATGTTTGATAAGCAATAAAAATATTTCTGTGAGTATTTCAATAACCTAACTTGGCTGTGATCACCAGGGATCTGTAATCATTTGTTTGATGGAATTTCAAAGATACATATTGAAAAACCATCAAGAAAGAATGAATAAAAAAAATATTAAAAACAAATAATCAATTGCAAAGCAAAAATGAATAAATTAAAATAATAATGAAAAATGAATAATAATTGTCAGCAAAGCAAAAAAAAAAACTTAATAGGTCTGGTTGGTAACCCAATAGAAATCATCACATGACTGTGGTCTTTTGGCAGCATACTATTTTGGGGAGATCAATTAAAAAATTTGACAAAAAAAAGGAATGATCATTGAATAAGGTACTTCTCTCACCTTTTTGTAGATCACTAAAATGTCTGAGAAAAAAAGATGCCAGGCACCAATCTAAGAAAAACTTGCATTGTAAATTGAACCAACCTAAAAACTTATTTGGGGGCAGAATTCCAAAAAGAAAAAGACTGTTTTTCCTGAACATGATAGGGAGAGAAAGTTTGAATTTCCCGCCCTTCAGCTTCACTTAAAAACGAAAAGTAATGGAAGATAAATTTCTCAAAATTATCTAAAAAAAAGATATCAGTACAAGATTGGGGCATTATTGGTGAAAAATGACCATAGAGACCCAGAAATGGACTTTTCTTTTTACACAACATAAAAAAAAGATATTGGTATATTCATGCAAATTTTCAAAAATGTGACATGGAATGCCCGGAGATTCACAGATAGACAGAGACACTTAAAGAGAGAATAATCTGTAGGTCACTTGGCTGGTGGATTGGCTCATATGTGGAGCTACAGTAATTCAATAATAATAAATTACTCTAAAGCAAAAATAAAGGATAATATTAATACACCTGTACCTCTTTAATCTAGCAATCTTGGGACATGACCATAGAAAATGATAGAGAAAATAGATCAATATATTTTTAATATAATTCAAATAATATTACAGGCGTGTCCCGATATAGTACGGTTCGGGATATAGGGGTGGTGGGTTATGGACCCCAACACTTCTGCATTTATTATCACCCTATCAACAAGGTAAACTGTGAATAAAAACAGATGTGCCTTAATGCTACCCCCCCTGCTTATTAAATTTGGAGAAAATTTCCAACCCCTCAGCTCATATTTCAACTCCCCACAGTTAATTAATTTTCGAGAGTCCATCTCTACTCTCTCTACCCTCATAGTTTAACATACACTAACATTGCAAATTGAACACCCTATTAAAAACCTATTATGTAAAATTCATCTGATGGAAAATCAAATAATAGGAACCATCAGCTAAAACTCTCAACATATGTTTCTTCAGGTTTAAGTTGGTCTGGCTGGCTATGTATGGATATATTGTGCTTATAGGCCGTACCAATGGAGCTAGATGGCTGAAAATTTAAACATTTATTCCTCATTCATTTAGAAAAAATGTTTTCCTTGTTTTTGACCCCACCCCGCCCCGGTGTTCAGTGAGAAGTCAATTTGCAATGTCAGTTTATGCTGAATTGGCCCCTTAGTTTGTGTCTGGCAGCATTCATGCTTGTTTTTTTTTCAAATTCAGACTTTTTCAGGAATCACTGCCCAACAAAAGGCGAGAGAAGTATCTTATTCATTGACCACCCCTTTTCCAAATCTTATTATTTGATCAGCCCCCCTCCCCAATATAGTATTCTGGGAGATGTTGGTCACATGATGGTTTCTATTGAGTGACTAACCAGACCAGTTTAAATAAGAGCTATTTTTGTTATAATAATTGTTGATTGGCTTATGCCCAATATTTTATATAACATTCTGAATTCAGGTGTTTTGATGCATATAAGTTAGAAAATAAATTGAAAACAATCATCTTTCATAACCAATTGGTATCAATGAGAAAAACTTTCTTTTTTTTTTGCTCTCTTCTTTCAGATTATGGAAAAAAATACAATAAAAAAATTATGCATAGTTGAATTTTTTTCATGAATTTTACAATAATTTGAACAATGCATTTTCCTTTTTACTTAGATGTTTATAAACATATTTTTTTCATTACCTTGGACCTGCTCCATCCATTCCTCAAAACGATAATATTTTAGAGCAGAAAGAAAAAGATTTTTTCAACCAATTTACTTAAACAATTAAAAGCAGAACCTGTTAAGTGGCCCAATTCTGTCTGCTTTTTGGAGGCCAGGCTTGAAATTGTCTTTTCAAGCATATCACAAAAATCCAACAAATTTCATTTGTTTTACACACCCTATTAATTCCCTCTTGTTTCAAATGGTTACCAATCCGCAAAATGACTAGGTTCAGTGTTGCTTCATTACAGTATTCAGTTATTAAATATGAGTGCATTGTAGTTATAATAAGTTTTTGCTGCAGTCATCCAGCAGATAAGAAAGAAAGAAAAAAATTAACCCTATCATATGTAGACCAGCAAATATAGGATGATGATGAAAGCTAAATTTCACTGCAAAAATATATTGATAACATTTCATTGCTTTTGAAGATCAGATCTGATTTTTTTATTCATTCTATCCCAACTAACAGTCAGCGGCAGATTAACCTTTAGGCTGAGTAGGCTCAAATATAGGTTATTTAACATGACAAAGTCATTTTGTTCAATTAAACCAGGGGTCAGCAAAATTTTTGGGAAATGGACTGCATTAGAAATACTCTTTTGTCTTGAAAGCCAAGTCGAATAAAAAATGAAGCAATTCTCGTAGGAGCATATATCCACATAAACTTTCGAATATTATCAATCTACAAAATTCTTTTTTGAGGGAACGTAATATTGTCAAATTGTAGTTCAAATTTTGTGCTATATAAATATAACAGCAGGAATACCTAGTTTTAATACATTTTTTGCTTTAAAAATTATCTGGTTTCAATTAACTGAAAAATGAGACCCTCACTATTTTTTTCGATTCAGAATTTAATTTTTTGCTAACCAAAGATAGAAAAAAAAACCCCAAAGAATATTCAATGAAGTTGGCTGGATACATGAAATGAGGCCAGAGGCTATAGATTGCAGACCCCTGTATTAAGCGAACTTTTGGTTAGAGAGGGGCAAGTTTATGGGGTGCCATACTACAGCTCAGCAAAGGGGCCTAGGTAAGGAGGAGCCTTGTCAAAGCTCAGCATGGAGACTGAATAGGGCAAGGTCAAGGGGAGCCTTACTAAAGCTCAGTGTTAGGCCTGAGGAAGGCAAGGTAAGGGTGAGCCTTATTAAGGCCCAGTCTAGGGATCTGGATGTTAGATAATCTCCCACTATTGTTAGCCATGCTGTAACTTCAGCAACAATGCACAGATTCAGTGTCCTACTTGATAGAGTTCACATTCCATCTCCTGCTACATTCATTGTTTTTCTATGAGTGAGAAAATAATATTGATAGATACTCCCTATGTGACACAGCTAGTATTTGTTGAGTGATGCTGTATGTGGATATCCTCAGGGAGAAGAAGTAAAGTATAAAGTTACTCTCCAGAGAGTAAATTTTTATCAACACTCAGCATCTGAAGAAGTAATCCTAGAAATCATTTTGGAAAATGATGATACAATGATCCTCCCTTGTCCGTGGTTTTGCTCCTGATACTTTCAGTTTCCCAGGGTCAAACCCAGAAATAATCAATTCACAAGTTTTATTTGATAATCGTCCCAGAGCGCAAAAAGTGATGATGATTACAATTTGGAATTGCCGAAAAGAGAAGCCATAAAGTTCTTCCTTCGAGTGAAAAGACAAAAATTCTCGACTTAATGAAGAAAAAAAAAAAAAAATGATAAGTTGAGGTTGCTCAGATTGACAGTAAGAATGAATCTTCTATCCAACAAACAACTTCTATTACAGCATATTGTTATGGTTTTCTATTTTAAAATTAGTTATTATTGTTAATTTCTTATTGAACCCAAACTTTATCATAGGTATGTATTTATAGGAAAAAAAACATAGTATAAATAAGGTTTGGTGCTATCCGTAGTTCCAAACATCTGCTGGTGGTCTTGGAATATATTTGCCACGGATAAAAGGGGGACTATTGTATTTATTAAAGAAACTCCTGAAGAAACTAATCACCTAAAGCCCATTCTGTGGAGCTGTGATGTTTGCAAATGCTGATTTAGCAACCCATGAAGTCATCTTTAGGTGTAAGGATAGCAATGTTACTAGCCATTTGAGCCATCAGCACTCGATAAGCTGACTGGTTAAGTGTACCCCACAGTGAAGACAAGTGAGAATGAACATCGCTATAATTCTCAACATGTTCCTCCGGTGGAACTTCCAATAGAAGTATCATCGCAATGTCTTTGTAAACAGCCTCTAAGTCATCGCAGAATTGATGAAACACCATCAATGTCTCGGGGTGGATATCTTCCAAGCCGCTGATAATAACCGTTCGTTGCCCATCATCTACGATTGCTCGAATCTGCTCATCAATCTTCCATTTTTGTTCGTCAGGGTGGAATCTGCCCAGACTGGAGACATCGACGACGGCATGAGAAGGGTCCTCTGGATTCTTGCTCCCAAGGAGCCTGTTCAGAGTCTGGGCCATGTGCTGGGCAAGGCACAAAGCCATTTCATGGTTGCCTGCAGGAATCACAACCATAATTACAGCAGGAGATTCAGGGTTTTCCGTACTAAGCACAATGCGAACACCAGAGAGGATTGTTTTCCAGAAAAGATCAGTTTGGTTGTCATACATATGTTTTATCTGTCGGATTTCACCTACATAATCAGCGAAGAGATCTACAGGGGCTAGAATTGATCCCTTGGAGGGCTGTAAGTAGAATCGCAGACCTGTGAAGAGACAAACGATTACACAAAAAGCAGAGAGAAGGCCAAGAAGGATGGGCAGACTTGGTTCTTCTCCCTTTTCAATCTTGGTCCTTTTCTTTGAGGCTATTGTTGTTTTAGTCAGACACTCATTAGAATCCTTTTTGCGTCGTTTGGTTGGGGAGCTGGGGACCATTTTTATATTCAGCAGGAATCAGCAATTAGGTTTTGAATCAAGAATCTGCAAGTCAAATTAATGATAAAAGTTCCAATTCAGACCTGGAACTGTCAGATAAAAGAGGATACAATGATTTGCTAAGCATTTCTGGAATCAGTTTTGGTCCTAAGCTGAAAGCTTTTTTTAATCTCAGTCTATAGAATCCTGTCTGATTGTCCAATCTGAAAGGAGAAATTAGTCATTTTCATAATTTGAATAAAAAATATGGAATCATGATCTAGGCCAGCCATTCTCAACCTTCCTTTGGCCAAAGCCCCCTTAAGTGCTCCTCTCAGGAAGCAAAACAAACAAATAGACAGAAATTCATTTATTATTATTTCAGATTATGGCCCCCTTCAAACGTGCAAGGACCCCAAGGTGGCCATATGGACCCTATTGAGAATGGTTGATCTAGGCTATAAGAATTTGTAAATTCAAAATTTCATTTAAATACATACGAGTAAAAAAAAAGTCAGGAAGTGAGAATTTTTAACATTGGAGAGCAAATATAACCACCTATATTCCACTATCATTTGCAAACAACATGTTTACGTAAGCTAAGATATCATGGGTAGGACAAAAATACACAGCATACTTTTTATTGATAATCACTATTCAAAATGATTAAAGTATCAAAAATTTATTTCATATCAACTTTTTTAAAAGGTAAATTTGTTTATAGCAATGAAATCAATAAAATAACAAATGAATATATAACAATGAATGTTAATTGATCCAATTTTATATCCTCTGCTTAATGTTATCATTTAGTATAATCTAAAAAACCTTGACCGAAAGTAATTGCAATAGGTGGCTCTCTTTGTGCATCATCATTCCCATTCACTCTCATGATCAAACCATCAAAAAAAATTCAGTCAGCAGATGGCAGGAAGGGGTGATAATCAGAATTGTATTTTAACACCAACTGGATTAGAACCCATTATACATAAGGTTTTGGTTCTTCATATTGAGACTCATTGACTTTACATCTACTCCTCTGCTTAGCTCCAGTCATTTTTTGCCAAAACAAACTATTTTTGGTGGTGGGAAAGAGAGATAATTAGACATTTTTTTAAACAAGCTTTTGTACTCAATTTGTACATTTAGTATCGAAATATTAATGTAAGTACCATATTTCACCATGTATAACCCACAACCATGGATGATCAGCATCCCCTGATTGAAGTTTAATTTTGAAAAATGTATTATCTCGTCTACACAAATATGTACAACAATTATGTTTCTGTAGATAATATGATCCTGGATAATTCATAATATGAACCTAGCTCAAAATTTTCAGAAAAAAGATGCAGATTATACTCAGTGAAATATGATGTCACTGACAGTACAAAATATATTTATAATATATTCACCTGGCACAGAATTTATTATCAAGAGAATTTTCATGATAAAATATGATGGGAAATCCACAATAGATTTACTTCAGAAGAATTATATCAAATTTGTCCATTTAAAAATTAAGAAGTGTTCAGCACATTGGGCCTATATCAATCTCTGACAGATTTTTTTTACAAGAATTCTGCAAGGAGATAGTTTGGTTTCAAACTATCTCATTTTGGGATAAGAATTTTGCAAGAAGTTAATTATTTACACAACATTATCATCTGATTAAAAATAAGGAAGACATCTGATGAGTACTTTTTCCAGATTGAATCACATTACTTTCCTACAACAAATATGTAAAGCTTGGAATTTGAAAGCAGATTTTCAAGGAAGAGACCTTCTACACTTAAAAAATTGACACAACATGATCTTCCTACTTCAACAGGAATTTGTCACACACTTGTAAAATCTGCAGTACTCGTGTATTTGTGAGTGTTTGTGTATGTGTAAATGAATACACAGTGGTAATTTCTGTATGATCGTAATCTACATTTAAAGTTTAAAAGAAAAAGCTCCTTTTTCATTGAATCTTACATTTGAAGAGGACATTTGAAAATATTTGGAACGTCCATCTATCTTCCATAAACATTCCATGAACATTTTCTTACATGGGCAGGGCTTTTGTGAGTGGGGTGGGCAGTGGTATCTGGGTTCAAGTATCCTAAAGGGGCCCAGGAATTTCCTGGGTTATCAGAGATCTTTTGCATGTATCAGAGTAGATAAAATTAGAATGACAAATGAAAAAAGGAAGGTGGCTTGAAAGAAACTTTGTACAATTATTCCCTGATAAAATCCCCCCAGACGCCCTTTACATAGGAGTAAATGATTCTGTGGAATGGATTAATTTTATACTTTTCACAGAGCTGGCCTGAGGCAAAGATGAACAAAGTGGCCCTTTAGGGTCCCGTAGCCAGCAGAAGGTCTCAAAGAGGTGGTAGGGGCCCAAAATCAAAATCTGCTTGGGAACCCATAGAAGCTTGTGACTGCTAGGATGACATATGTTACATTTTAACCTTCAACAAGCTCAATAACAAACAATTTGTGAATATAATCAACAGGTCTCCCTATCTCTATAACTTATACATCTTTGCCGATTGTTTCATTCAATCATTAACACATACATTAATGAATTATGAATTGCATTATATCATATAGAAACACTTATTTGAAATGATCTCCCTTCACTACACAGTTAATATATCACACAATTTAGACAATGTAAATAGAATAAACAATTGAAGAAAATAGGGGCTGCTGCAGGAATCGAACCTGCCACCAATAGAGTAGTTGCTTCAATGTAGAGATGCTTTTATCATTGAGATAAACAGCTGTCAGAAATGCAAAAGCCTGATTCCTGCAGTGTTATCAGAATTGTAACAACGTGAGATTATTTCAAATAAGTGTCTATATAAGGCAATTCATAATTCATTCTGTTGGATCACATACATCCATTTTTTGATATATCAAGAAACAAATAACAAAATATCTATGAGAAAACTAAATCAGCTGGTAAACCAATGTCAGAGTAGAGGCTGGTTCGGCTCAAGGGTTTCCAGTTTGGAGGGCTTCCCCAAGACCTTTTCGGCTATAGGTCATCATTTAGGTTTGCCAAATAGGCCAATCCTGAGTTTCACTAGAAACATTGAAAAAAACAACAATAGAATTGAATAGTTGTGACAAAAAATTTATAACAATCAAATTTCAATTGTTGAAGTCCCAATAACGACAACATACCAGGGGCAAAGCTGAAGGAGGTATTGGGTGTCGATTTAAAATCCCCCCCCCCCCCCAGGTATCCAATGGATGGAGCCCCCTAAAAGCTTTAGTAGACCACCTACTGCATTTATAACATTATTCAATAACAAATCTCATTAAACGTGGGGAAGGGGCCCTCAAGGATCAAAGTCACCCATCCAGACATTCAAATCTTTAGCTATCACCGCTTTTGAAAGAACTGCCAACTAAGTACATAGTCCCAGGCTTTTGCAAGATCTGCCCACGGACCCCTAGTAATAACTTTGTGGGCCCTAGGTTGGGAACCACAGAACAGAATGTTGGATGGAGGGGAGCAGAGGCCCTCCCACCCCAAAGTTGTTAAATGAAGAATGTGTCCAGACACACTAAAGAGTAACAATTTCGAATAAAGCAGTACAGAGCACTTATGAGTAAAACAGTTTTATTGCGTCGTCTTTTCCAAGGAAATTGAAAGTGGGCGGGAAGAAGAAAGACCGTTTTGAAGTTTTCAAAAATATTTTTAAATGGAAACAATTCCAGGGGAAATTCAATACTCGACACGAAAGTTCGTACAATTCATCTTTTATTAACAATAATATAATCAATAAATGAATGAATGGGCGACTGTGTACTATGACTGGGAGTTCAGTGCCTGTTACTACGACCCTCATCAATGGGTGGGTACGCTTGTATGTAGTAGTCAGTAGCGTTCGTACTAAGGGTTCTCAGCCCGGGAGTGAGCGTGGGATATTTGAGCAATATTCTAAGGAAGGACATAATTATTCATAATTATAGGCCAGAGGGAATTTTGCGCCCCTCGGCGACTTCCCCCTCCGTCTAACTACCCCCTTATGTTACGCCACTGCAAGTAGCGTGTACTAATTACTAAAAAGTGGAATATCATTTTATTGACACTAGTCAACTCTGACCATGAAATTTTTTTTCATTTGTAAAACATGGTATTGTTTAGTGCTCTACTAGTAAGCCCACCTTGCGTTGAACAGTGAACACCATTCAACGGTTGTTAATGTTGAGGTTTTCTCTTCTTCACTCAACCAATAGTGCAAGAAATTCAACAATTTAGACTAAATAAAGGTATAAAAGATCATTAGACATTTTGAAGTCTCAAATGGAAAAAAACATGTTATTCTTATTTCATGCTTCGCAAGAATCCCCAAAATATGAAGGAAAATTTAATCAAATGCTTGTTTTCTACGAATTAGAAAAATATGAAATACAGTCAAAAGAGTTGAATCTTCTAAGGTGAATTTTACGATGAAGTATGGCATAAATCTGGAACTGAAATATCCACATAATACATATTTCTGTTAGAATGTTTTTTTCGGGGATAAGACGAAGATCTGAAATGAAAGGCTATCATGGAGTTTATAGCCGTCCAAAATTGAATCATTTGAATTGGAACTGATTTTCACACATCACCGTCTTTTTTTAAATATTGGAATCTTGTTTTTCTTTCAAGAACTCTCTTATTTCTTCAAAATTATACGCCATTTTAAAGGTCAGAAGTGCGCAGGTGTGAAATTTTCAGGAATAAATTTTCATAAATAAAAAGAAATAAGGAGATTCATAAAAGATGCATGGCCACGTGACCTTACTTCTTCAATGATGATTAACAATAACGTATTGTTCTTACAAAGCGTATGTCCCTTTGTACAAAAAACTAAATAAGTTCAGTGAAATTCATGAACGACATGACATATAAAACAATGTGAATTTGAGCAATTATCATTTTTTTCGATGGACACATTTAAAAAAATTTAACATCCAATCTATTCAAACCAGGGATTCTCAACCTTTTTTATGCTACCCTCTAAGGCCCCCTCAAGAATTCTTCTCTATTTCCAAGGTCCTCTTTCTAACAGGGATACAATACGGACATACTGACAGAAATTAATCAATTGCATTATTCTAGTCCCTCTTCAAATGTGCCATGATCTCAAGGGGGCCATACGACCCCCGTTGAGAATATAAGGATCCACACCAAATGAATAAAATCTTTACTTTCACATCAGTTTTTTTGTTGTTGTTGTCTCAAGTTTGTATTTGATGAAAAATGAGAACCTGTTTCTGGCGCTACATAATCTTGTATTATATTATATCTATAAACAAAGACCCCTTATTTCAATTCAAAGACCGATAATTTTAATTTTTGTTTAAATTCCCAACCTGAATCTTTCCTTTTTTTCCGATCAGGTAAAAAAAAACAACGATTTAATTCATAAACTGACCGAGAAAACAATGTTTCACTTTGAAAATCAACCTCTAATGAATATTCCATTTTGTTGTAATCAAAATAGGAGTAAGTAAATAAAATACTTACTCAAAGAGTAGAAGCCACAGTAAGATTTAAGATAATTCATGATTTAGCTTTACATCGTTTGTTGTGATTCTTCATTCTTCGTTCTCTGGACAATTTACACTCACCCAAACCGGAAGTTAACTGCTGCTAAGGAATCGGAACTGTTCACTGAGCAATAACGAAGTTACCTCCCTTTAACACATTGAAATTTGTCCAGCCTTCCTCAACCTTTCTAGACTGGGGAGACTTGAAAATAAATTTCATCTCTCGGAGAACCCCTGCATAATTATAACCAAAATTACATCCCGCTGTTTCGAAATGATCCATCAGGGAGCCTACTGGCCTTCATCCACATACCTAGATCTACGACAATGCTAACATCCCTACCCTCCTTCTTTATCTGCTTTCAAGCCTAAATTTCTCTTATATATGCACACGCACACACACACACACGTATACACTAAAACCACTTTACAACAACTTGTCATGTTCTCGAAAATCTCGCTCACAGTCAGAAATCTCTTCGGGAGAAACCAGGAGAAGCCAGTAGTTGCAGAGAGTCAAAAATGGATTGTAAGTGGGCTGACAGACTTGGGTGATATGATGTTTAAAAAAAAAAAATTAAAAAAAAAAACAGCACAAGAAGTGAAGAACGATTAATCATAGTGATTACTATTGTCATACAATAAACAAGCTCACTTAAAAGTGTTTCACTGTTGTAATCTCATTAGGAAACATTGGTTCACACATAGAGAGATCCTCTCTTATTGGCTTCCAAGTCTCATCAAGGCTGTCCAACTGGTTCTAGAAATATTCAAAATTGCAGTATAATTTCTGGATAGACCTGTGTTTGAAGCTGTAAAGCTTTCTATGTATATATAAACTAGCTGAATATTCACCCCATGGATGGATTATTCCGCTAATATGTACATGTATACATTGAATGGAGAGTAAGAGTCCAGTTTTGCATTATAGTTACATTATGAATATAGCCTCAGCCCTCACTAAAACATTTTAAAATTCCTTTTTTCTTAGAACTTTTCAATTTGATTTTAATTTAGGAAAAGTCTGCTTCACTTTTGACCCTTTAAAGGGTGGGTTTCCCATTGCTTCACATCACTTAAAGAATTACACATATGCAAGAAGAAACGTAAATGGGTAGAAAGTAGGTTCCACTTTGGCATTATAGTTGCTCTGTAAATAGGCCAAACCACTCTAAAAAAACGTTTTCCTCAAAAGTTTTTGCTTTAAAACCTCCCACCTGGTTCATTGTATAGGCATGTCACATTTGGTTGGGTGGCACCCATGTTTAGGTACTTTTTACAGTGTGACAAAGAAACACTTCTCTCTTATAAATCACAAACACCTCTCACTTCATATATACCATATATTTTGGCATATAAGGCAACCTTCCGATAAGATAAGACACCTATTTCAATCTGAATTTCAAGGTTTGTATGTTTTATCACTGTTTATCTGGTCTATAAGATAAACACACTTTCTTTTCGATGCTTCAAGGGCCATCTTATTCATTGAAATATATGGTGTGTATAAATATATATATAGGTGCCTACCGTGGCAGAATAGTTAGCCAGTTCTTTTCACAGACCTATTTACTAGCATGAAGACATTAGCTACGACTGATTGGCAGTACCAGATTAAGCCAATAATATACATATATATAATGTGCATGCATTATGCTAGAGGGATTGGATGATATTTGGAATGCTTATCTGCTCAGCCACACACATTTTTCTATCTAACAGTTCTTTGTAGGCACTGTAAACATCTTTGAAAACTATCCCTTTTGAAAATAATTTCTACATTTTATCTGTGTGTGTGCAAGTTGAGATTGAAAAAAGAAACAGGATTTTGTTTCATTTGGAAAAATGAATAAATGAATGAAAACATTTTTTTGTCAAACCTCAGTCCAAGTAGGAGTTGACTTTGTTCTTAGGGAAAAACAATTGAATTCACTGTTTGTCCTTCCGGTTGTATTTAACCAAATTTGAAAATGAAATTAGCATTTCCCTACTGTGATTTTGAATCACGACCAAGTGATTGCTAGGTGGCTCTCTGATAGACTGAACCGAACTGACAAGTCTTATATACTTACAATTTTCTCCATATGTACACAAACAAAAGTAGAGACAAAACTTTCTGGAATCATTTTTGGTTGGAATAGAAGTAGGAGTGGAGTTTGATCTTGCAGCAACCAGTGTGTGTTCTGTAAGTTCTTTTATTTTTTTTTCATCTAACAAGGAACAGAAAAAAGTACATTACAAGACTCCTTATGAAGCCTAGGACCTCATAATGGTTTCAATAGTATCCAGGTTCTATGAGGTGGAGTTGCAAGCCTCACACCCAAGATAGACTGTATTACATAGCTAAAGGGCTTCCACTTCCCTGCTATTTACCCATCGCAGGAGGGAGAGGTGCTTTAGTGCAAAGGGAACATAAGCAGCCCTGTCTGAAACTCGGAATTTAATTCACCAACTCCATTTCCCATGCTGGTAACTACTAAGCCACTCTACACCTCATAGATTCCAAAGTAATAATAATTGATTTAATGCTTGAATTCTTGAAAAAGAGGGTGAATGTCATAACCAAGGGAAATAACTCGTGAGTAAATTTACCTTCCTCTGACCATATGATGACTTTTTCCTATTCAATTATTATCATCATGATCATTTTCAAATCAATTCATTGAAGAACTCCATAGCTGGTAACAAATAGTCCACAAATTTAAGACTAAAAAATAACAAAAAAATTTTCTTGTGATTGAAATGCTTAAGAGGTTGAAGAATAAAAACAAAACAATTTGTTGTATGAAGTTTCATAATATTTTAATGCAGCAAATCATCAGAAAAATATAACAAAATATTGATAACAACTGCAATTGCAGTGCAGGTTGAATGCCCTTCATAAAACACTTTCTTTTTTTTTTTTATCACTGATAATCATTTGGGCATCAGCAGTGTTTTTTCATATAGCTTAGGGAATAAGCGAATAATACGGTGATTAATAATAATTTGATTGAGACTAGTTTGTAATTTAAATATAGTTTTACAATTCTAAATAGTTGAACAAAGATAACGAAAGGTTTATTATGGTCAAAATGAGTTAAATGCATAGGGAATCAGCCTCTTCTCTTATCTTTGAATCATACTGTAGTTAAATCAGGTGTTGAATTTTCTACCTGTGACATAATGTTGGCTTTTTAAAAGTTTGAGATTTTGGAACATTTTGTTTTGGGAGTTTTGGATCATGGGTATTAACAATAAGGTAAATAGAAGCAGCAATAATAATTATTTTAATGATAACTATAATAGTTACATAACAACTGTGACCATGAGATCTGCAATAAAAGATAAGACATTTTGAAAAAGATATAATGAAACAATGTTATTTCACAATTATGATTTTAATTTTGAATAATGATGTTGCAATGGCAACTGCAAATAACTGGATAAAACAGATAAGTATAAAATAAAAATACAAGATGTCCCCAAAGTCACTAAAGGAGTTTTTGAAAATTAAAATAATTATGTATGTATATATTTATAAGTCTGGTTTTCCTTATTTTGTAATTGTTTTTGAGGAAGTTTCTAATTTTATACCTTTTGAGATAACTGTTTTCATCTGCATATTGTATATCTATTAGTTAAAAAAAAAAACAGTGAGATTTTCATGAGTCTCATTAGTAAGCAATTAGTTTTTTCAATCTGATATTCTGTGGTCCGGCAAGTTGTGAATCTGTCATCAGGGTAGCGTAGCTAGTAATGCAAAGGTGCCAAACTCTGTTTACCCAGCAGCTGAGTCTTTTGATGACACAGTCCTATTATTTTCATACATTCAGCTATATTTTAGCCCATCTACACAGGATGTCATCCAAGAGACAAGGAAGTGCAGAAGATTATACTAGTTCAAAAAAGCATTGGCATAAGACATTTTTTATGCTTGAAGAGGTGGAGTTACTAAAAGAATTGGACAAAGGAACTTCTGTAAATAGTTTGCATGAGATGGTTTGTCTATTGTGGATAATTCAAACAAACAAAAAGAGCAAATTTTCAAGAATTTTATCAAATAAAAATGGGTCAGTTTCAGAAGTCCAGCATTTTCTGTAGTCAGGCAATAGCCAGGTCACAAGCTTATCAGATAAAAGAGGTTTAACCTGTGTCATAAGATTAAAAAAAACTTTGTGACTTTTGGGATACCTTGTACTAAGTATGTGGAACATAGGTCTGCTATTATCCCAGGGGTAATTTTGGCAGTTAGCCTCAGTTTGATGTACGGAATAAGTCTTCAAGAAGATTCCCTGTGACCAAATAAGCAATTAAAAAATTCAAGAAAAAATGTATAAACATAATAAAGAAGAAAACAACCAGATTCTTTCCCTTAATAGCAAAACTACTTTTTTTCTCTTTGGGTTCAAAATTATTTTAGGACTGAACAATTTTAGACAATAATTTCACATAATAAAAACCAAATTGTGTTATATTGATACAACTCTGCAGTGGAATTCGAATATCAATGATAGCACGACAATTGCAATTTAGGTTAGAAGTGTATATCAACTCTTTGAAACATTTGTGGATTTCATCCCACTTTGCAGTGTTGGTATCTGTGTAGTGGGGTCATTTTTCAAACCACCTTTTTATCTTCATATACTTAAGAGTGAAAAAAGTTTCTATTCTGTACCACCATTCTGTTTGGTACCCAAACTGATCAACAAATGGCAGAGTAGTTCAAAGCAGAAGAAAGAGAAATGTGCCTCAAAGCGTTAAGTATTATTTTATTGAAAGTGTGAAATGGTGTAAAGGTTGGAAACTTGGAAAACAGAATCAGTGTATCAAGTTTGATTGCAATTGTATCCCTTTCACACCCTTCAGAAAGACATGAATCTAGCTCTCTCACCACATTCAGTCTTATCATTGGTCATCTTGACCATGGTCTTGACCAGCCATTTTCATTCTCTTTTTGGCCAATGTCTCCTTGAACCTTTCTCAAGTTCCAGGGTTCCCTGACAAACAGGGATACAACACAGATAGACAGAAATCCATTTATATTTCAGTCTATGGCTCCTCTTCAAATGTGATAAGGACTCTGAGGGGGCGCCATATGTCCTATTTGAGAATGGCCGACCACTAGCATCAGAGGGAAATACACTATCTCATCCTGTAAGAAGGAACGCACACACACACACACACACACACACATATATATATATATATATATATATATATGTATCTATGTATAATCATAATATCAATAATACTACTTAATTCAAAAATGACTTAAATAAAAAAGTAGTATAATTGAAATTTCAAACATCTACCATAAAAAGTGTCAGGTGTTTTCTCTCTCTAAATTTCTATATATATAATTATACAAAGCAAACAATATTTTTTTTCAAAATTAGAGGCACTTGAATTTATCAAAAATGTCAAACCAATTTTGATATTTTGCTTCATTCTTTTTCCAAGAGCAATAAAAAAAGAAGAAATATAGGCAATGGAAAATAGACAGAGATTAACACTTCTTTCAGATCTTTGTGTGAAAATGAAAATGGTGGAGAGTAAAGAAAGGGGCAGAGTAGTAATTACTCCTCTTGAGGAATATATAATATAAAGAAAGGTAACTTTGAGTCAATTGACAAGCATTGCTGCTTTGTCTCATAAATGCTACACAATAAAGGCACTTGAATATGTAAAGCTAAAAAAAGGAAAAAATTCATGAAATGCACTTCCAATGCATTGAGAAAGCTTTCGTTATAAAGAATTATGTATTTTCAGTAAATGTTCCAACTTACATTGTTGGTTCTTAAGTACTGGTGCAAAATAATACAGAGTTGTAAATATTTCCAAATAATCAGCAAAAATCAATGAATTCTGTATGGCATATTTACCTGCATATGTAAACACACTCATACATAAATAGAGGGCATCAGGACAATTAGTCACCGGTAAAATTTTCACTAGCCAATTAGTCAGGAGGTAAATTAGTTGATGGGACAATCTGTTTCCAGTGTTTGATATATTTGCTTATTTGTTGGTTTGAACAATACTTATTTGACAAATGATTTTATACCAATTTAGAATACTTGAATTTAATCAAATATCAAAGCACAATCAATTTCAGGTCGTAATGCCTCTTGCTTAATTATAGCTAATGAACTTGGGAGTTTAAATGACTGCATTGCAAAGTCTCAAACTTTAGTTATAGTTTTCATATAATTTCAATTTAATTTTTCAATTCCTTGAAAGCAGTCGCATATAATCTTAAAGTCAATATTTTGATATCAAATATGTTGAACTTTTAAGTTTTAATTTCCATTCATCTTAATTTGAATTTCTAATTTCTTGAAAGCAGCAACTGCCATAAACACCATAATACCATAAACAAAAATTTTGATATTCCGATCTTTAATGTATAAATTTTAGTTCTAATTTTCTTTAATTTTCAACATTCCTTGTAGTTGGTGATGAATTGTCCGATTGACTAATTGACCAGTGACCAAATAGATATATATGAAACAATTTTACAATTCTCCTTTAATCTCAGAACTTCAGACAGCTCTATTGAATAACAGACAAGAAAAAAATCATTGTTTTAAGGGAGCTTATGTTACTGTTTAAGGGGAAAAAAAAATCAAACAAGTCAGGTGAGACTATCAATTGAAATCATCTCATGACTAACATCTTTGGGAAGCATGATGTATTTAGGGTGATTTATCAAAAAATTGTTCTCTAGCATTTTGTTGGGCAGTGATCACTAAAGAAGTCCAAAACAAGCATGAATGCTGCCAAAGTAAAGGACCTATTTAGTATAAATTTATATTGTAATCTGACTTTTCCCCATCCCAATAAAAACCTATTTTAGGGGGGGGTGGGGGAACAAACAAACAAACAAAAATGATTTTCTTTGACATAATAGGAAGTAAAAGTTTACATTTTCAGCCCTTCAGCTCCATTGGTGCAGCCTATACATGTAATACTCACATAGTCATTGGAAATAGCTGCAAATGCAACCAAAGAAGCTGAAAATGACCAATCAACACAAATGATTGTTGCAAAACTTACAGTTGATGATTCAACAGTCAAATAAAATTTATATCAGTGGTTTTAGAAACTATGTTAGTACAATGAATATAAAATGCTCATGAAAGCAACAACAATAGTTTGTGAAACTTGAGGAATAATTTAAGGGTTATAACATATTACTGGCAGTTCACCAAGTAGGTTCCATTTTGCGGAAAACACCAGTTCCTGTCTGATCACTGAAGTTAAGCGGCGTTGAGTGATCAATACTTGGCTGGGTGACTGTTAAGGAACAACAAGTACTATAAGCAAGTTATGGTCCTGTGCTAGACCAATGATTCTCAGATAGGAAGAATTTGGCAAATAGTAACCCTTTTGGAATGGACAAATCTCTGGTTTTATGAATTGTCTTGATTCACTATCCAATTCATGAAAAAGAAATTTTGTGCGAGATACCTAGTTAGCCACTCAAGTGGTTGAAATAGTGAAATATCCATACCTTGCATAAATGAATAATCGTAGCTTGCACATGCACCAGAACAAACATCTAAAATTATCTAAAAATAGATATTGCATGTCAAAAAATCCCAACTGTGGGCATAGTTGGTTGGTCAAAAATGACCTAAGAAAAGCAAAAGAAGCAAATTAAAGAGCAAAGCAACAAAAACATTTTTAGATGTAGCCTGGTGATGCTCTCATGCAAATTCTCAAGATCCCAAAAAAGTGACCAGGAGAGCCTAGAGATACGCAGAGACAGGACTGATAAAATTTATTTATTTATTGTTGCTCGTAATCAAGCCAGTCAGAGGATTCAGAGGGAGGGTAGTTACCCTCCCTTTGGCTCATATAATTGTGTGTAGAGATTGTTCTCCTTAGGAGGAATAACGGGCTCTACATCTTGGTACTGACCAGGCTTGATGCTATTCAACTTTGATGATAATATAAAAACTGGTGTGTCAAACACAATTTGACCGTAACAACTGATGAAATGAAAAGCCCTGACAAGCACAAGCACCAAAGAGATGAAAATTAGTATGCTGCCATTCTGTCTATACATAATTACTAAATTTTATAAATGGCAAATTAAACTGACATCTTTGGAGATTCCTTCAAAATTTTTCAAGAAACAAATAAAAAGAAAGAACAAGACCCATAAGTTCCAACGATGTGTCTACCATCCATGGTAGGAGGAGGAAGAGGAAGCAGAGGATAGTTGACCAAAAGACTGGCACCAAGTTCCATACCACTCAAACATGATATGGTTGAGAAAATCGATATTTAACATATTAGGGACTGATTGATAAGTGTCTTGTAGAAATGCATGGATGTATTGAGAAGAGAAAACAACTCAAAGAGGAACAGTCCAGCTTATTCAGGCAAAAATAGGTACATGTATGGTTGTGTAATGAGTGCTACAACAATAGTCAGCCAGGGAGATTGAAAGAAAAGGAAGAACAAAATAAAAAATTTTACTTTTTGTACTAAAGGTGTCCTCTAATATAATGCACTTCTTTATAGGATGGTTCACAATACAAGGAGGGGACCCAAACATTTTTACCTATTTGGACCAAAATTTGTACATTTGGTGATAACTCAGCAATCACTATAGTAAAGAGGGAAAGAAAGAGAAAGAGGGAGATTGAAGACAGTGTCTCCTAGAGATAGCACTATAGAACTCTAATGATGAATTAGAAAAAGTATACTTTATGTGCTTGTCAGAAGTAAAAAAAAAAATTAATGAGTAATACAGAAAAACACATATATTCTAAGAAGTTATGTTTTAACAAAGTGGGAAAAGAGTTAAATGTAGATGTTTTTAATGAAATGAAATGCAACACAAAGGTTTTAAAAAATGACAAATATATCAAGAAAGAATAACAGATCTTTTTCCTTAAATTCATACAAAAAACTTCTGAATTTCAAGAATTTATGTATCTAATATATATAAGTATGTAAATCATAAGGTCCACAGCCTAATGGTGAAAAAAAGCATTTATCTTATACAACAAATATCTATCTTAAAAAATAATCTCCGTCACTTGTCAATGTGATTGATAAAACACTTCTCAGTCGATCACATAGATTGAACATTTCAGATCAAAATCCAGTTGGTAACTAAAATATTGAGAAAGAGACAGATGGGGAGAGAGAGAGAGACAAGGATGGAGATGCAGATAGACAAAGAGAGGGAGGGTCCCAAAAATGTAAACACACTTTCATCTGCTCATAGGTCTGTGGTGTTATTTCCTTTGTAAGTGAAAATTGGGCGTGGAAATGGATAAGAAAATTGATATTTAAACAGTAAAAACTTGTACCTCAGTAGGACTAGAAAATCTATCAACAGTTATTAGTGAAAATAGTTTTGGAGGGTCAGTGTTTGCTAGTTACAAGCAACTCAAGTGATTATGCAGTGGGACAATGGTATGGGGTCGGTCATATACATTTCACACTTCAACATGAAACTTCATTAGTACAGATTTTACTAACTTCAAATTCTTAGGTAATGAGGCTAAGCCAGGAATTTTATATATATATATATATATATATATATATATATATATATATATATATATACGCAAGCACACACACAAGTTTTACAAATTTTAAAGCTTTTGAGTAAATAAATTTTCTTCAAATATTAAGCCTTGAGATATTGTATATATTGGAAAGCAGGGAAAAAAAACAATAAATGAAAAAAACATATTTTGTTTTTTGACTAGTTTTTTTCAACTTCTTATTGTCCAAGAAGTGCCAAGAGCAACTTCTCGTAATCTCCACTTGTATCTGAAGCAACAGCTTTGTTCAAGCTTTTGCCATATTTATTCTGGTAGGCAACTTTGATGCTTTGAAGATCAATCTAAAAAAAAAGAAGATAAACAGTTAAATCAAGTAATCAACACTATTGAAGGATAGAACAGAAGCTAGCTATTAAATCAAGTAATCAATACAATTGGAAGTTATAGCAAAAGCCTGTTATTAAATCAAATAATCAACACTATTGGATGATGTAGCAAAAACTAGCTATTAAATCAAATAATCAGCACTGTTCACTGAGGTAGTAGAAGTTAGCTGCTAAATGAAGTGACCATCACTATTGAATGATATAGCAAGAAGGTAGATATCAAATCAAGTTATCAACTCTTATGTAGTATCTATTTGTTTGTGTTTGTGTGCTTCTATATGTATAGATATATAGGGATTTATAATTTGGTATAGAGTCAAATTTGAGGAAGAACTTTGTGTTTAGAAAATTAGCATTAGATAGCAAAACTAACTACTGGTTGTAGATGTAAGTATGCAACTACCTCATACACCAAGCAAGCTCACTTGTACACATATGCATATAAGTATGCAGACACACATAAATTATACATATCTATAAATACATACAATATTTTTTGTATTATGATAAATATACACACACATATCTGTCTGTGTATCTATCCATATATATATATATATATATATATATATATATATATATATATATATATACACACACATACACAGGATGATACCTAGGTTCAGGGTTAGACAATGGCTAAATTGAAACTATTGGTATATCTGTTGAAAGAGCACAAGAACCTGTTTGCAAAGTGAAATGATTCACACATTCTTTCGAGTTAAAAAGAAAAGAAACACCAATATTTATGAGAGAAACTATCACAAATAAAATCCTTTCATCCAATGTTTGAACGAAAATCCCACCTTGAGAACTGGATTACTTACCTCACACCTGGATACAATAACTCGGATAAGAGTGTGATCTTTTGTGCCCATTCCACTCAAAGAATTGTGCAGACACTTGGCAAAAAATTCAGGCCGATTGCGAGAACAGGTAACTATGAGAAATAAATGTCAAATAAGTTTGAGTAACAATAGCCAAGTAATTTGGGCACAAAAACAAAAGTACAGGTAAAAAATAGCTAAGCATAAAGAGAATTAACAAATGAAATCTGATTCTTTGTTGATGTATCAACAAAGATTAGACTGAGTTATCCTCTTGGAACATGGAACTGTTATTTTGTACCGAGTCATTACATAAGAGATGCTGTTTTTTTTTCATCATACAGAATGATGCAAAAAGTAAAAAATTTACTTTTTCTTTTCATATCCAATGTAAAAGGAAACAATGTTTTTTTTTATTTCTTATTATTTATGGAGGTTTCTGAGCCCTTTACAGGAATGGTATTTAACCAAGACGTTAGACTAACTAGACATAATGTTGCTGATAACCTCAACAAAGCATTGGGAGTGAATACTAATACAGAGTGAATGGTTCAACATTGGTTCAATAAGATTAGGTCTGGTAATTTAGATATCAATAATAAACCTTTTGGGCAGTAATGCAAATAGGTGTTGGGAACTAAGTATACAGTAATGTTTTGAAAATTATGTATATAGTAATATGTCCACTAAGCAAAGCTCATGTCACACTATAATCTGATCAAATTGTTGATTGAACTGTATGTATAGCACCCAGTTCAGTTATTGAGGAGTGAGGCTGATTTGTATTTTCAATTGCAAACATTTTATATTCATGTCATTATAGCTTGACTTTCAATCGTAGTAGGAAAGTCTGGCATCACACGACCATAATAAATAAATGAAAAGATTATATTATAATCTAATCGAAATTTTAGCTTATTCAATTTTTTTCAAAACTCTTACTATATCAAAAATTTTTTGACAAAAAAATGGCCAAGAAAGTCTGATATTTAAAAATAAATGGAAAAAAAAACTTTGCACAAGAAATATTTGGTACTTCATGCCCACTTATAAAAATATTTTTTCATTAAAATAACAAAAACTATCTCTCCCCATATATCTATTTGTCAAATAATATTTAGATGTACTAAATGCACTATTGATCTATGATAAAACTACAAAGCAAAACATTTATTCCAATACAAAACTATTTAGTAGCAATTATTCAATGTTTGCTTTTATCAATATGTCAGTGTTTTACATCAGAAAATGAGGCAAAAATAGTATAAAAATATCTTAATTTTCCTGAAGGTAATGTAAAAATGTGAAAATAGGCATTATTAATCTTTCAGAGTTTCTCCTCATGATACAAAAAGGGGTTTTTTCATTCTTCATTTAGTTGAAAAGTGATGTAAAATACATTCTCCCCTTCTCATTGGCTAAAACATCTGAAATGATTGTAGAAAATAAAATCATTCTTATTGCTATGATTGGATTGCTGACATGGTCCCAGACATATTTTAGGGTTGTAAGAACACTCACCGAGATTGGTGAAATGGCTAAATCCAATCAAGGACTGATCATAAGTATGACTTAAGCTTAACTTTAGTAGACATTTTACATACAAAAAAAAGTGAAAATTGAGATGTAGGTATATACTGTATCCCCATCCTTTTTTTTATGGCTTGTGGGAGGTTCAAACCAGACCAAAGCATCAATACAACAGACTGACCAATCTGGTGATGAAGGTATTGTGTGTGGGTAAAGAAGTGAGAATGGTACTTACTCAAAGCTTTGAATCCTGACTCCAGATTTCCAGAGGTTTCTGACTTGATAGAATCAATAATGTCCTTGCCTGAGATCTGAAAAAGTAAATAAAAGTACAACTCTCTATTTTCAAAAGTAGAAAGCACAAAAATATATTTCATTTTCATGTATAACACACAACCTCATTTTTTAGATGTAAAAAGCAGGAATTTGTATTTTACTTTTGTTTATGATGTGACTGTGGTGACTTGAATAACTTGATGTTAATTTTTATAATTTCTGCTGTGTCTTGAGCAACAAAACTCACCCAATACAAAGAATAAAAACAATAACTACATTTAATACTACAGTGCCATGGGCCTTATGGCAAGCTCATAGGAGCAAAAATAAAATCCTAAAGAAACAAATTTTCAGGGCCATTGGCAAGTTAGAAATGCAGACATGCTCTCTCCTACAATCCTAATTTGGATCAAGGTAAGCCCCAAAATTATGAATCTTACAATCTTTTCCAAATGGATACCCACAAAAAAAAAAAACGTGTCAACAACTTAAATAAATTGTGTGTTTTTTGCAAAAGTAAAATAAAAAATTATAAAATTGTTGTCAAAAAGCCATGAAAAGTCAAGAATTCAATCTACAGCTGCTTACCTTTGCATACTCATCGAATGTAGCCTTCATTTGATAATAATTTCTAACAGCCAAAATAGAGAGGATCTCTGATTCATCAGTACCAATCTTCTTTACTCCGGCTTCATAGAGTCTTTGGGCATCATCATGAGCCTGGTCAAGGTTAACAACACTGGCAGGCCCCTCACTGACAACACGCTGGGCTTGTTCTGGTGTCAACTCATTACGGTTACCCTGAAAAAAATGATTAGTAAAAATAAATACTTTCATCTTGGTGCAGTATAGTATTTGTGATTTGTTAGCAAAGTTATTTGCATATTGAAACAATCCTTGGACTAAGCTAAAAGGTAAAGGGTTCATTTCTTGAGAGACAACTTCCTTTGGAGTATAAATAGCTAGTGGCAAAGTCCCAGTTTTATTTGCATGTGACAACTTAATCATCCTTGCAAGTTTCAAGTCTTGAACTTCTTATAATTTTTAATGACCACATCCTTGGCTGGATGGAAGTCCACCGAAGGGATGTATTCAATTAACAACTCAACGCACAGGGAAATTATGAAGTGTTTCACACTGTGTGCTCATACAGGAATCTAACCTAAGACCTTCTGCGTGTGAAGTAATACTGACCATTACACTATCTGAGCAGACTAAGCTCAGCATTACACTATCTGAGCAGACTAAGCTAAGTAAATAGTTGGCATCTACCATGGCACAATGGTAAGAAAATTTATCTCTATTTACTGATGTAATTATCTAGGGTTCCTGACTGTAGAGTGATAAATGGCAAGTTTGTCTTGTATATAATTACTAAGATAATGAGATCAGTTCTCACAGCATGTTCCACTATGTGCATATCTTTGAACGCATACACACACGCATATATACATATATATATATATATATATATATATATATATATATATATATATATATATATATATGTATGTATATGCTGAATTGATGAAATTGTCAAATAAGCTAAATGCACTCATTTTTTGTAAAAAAACAAACTTCATTTCACTTTGATTACATAAACATTTGATTGTAAAAATTATTTGCTTTATATTCTTGTTTTGATAAAATGAATTCTTGATCAAACTAAAACAATGTATAAAGAGTTGAGATTTTGCCAATTAAGCAATTTCACCAATTCAGTATAACATACATACACACACATGGATACATATACAAACACATACATACAACTACAACTGAAGAAATCTCTGTCTGTCTGTATGTACTACAATGATTCAACAACTATTGTACGAAGTTGACATTTGCCAGATATATTAGCACATAAGGCAATGCAGTGTCAAGTTTGGAGTTTTTTCAGATTAACAGTTTTCAAGAAATCTAATGAAAATGAATAAAGCATCACCAAAACACATTGAAGCCGTGGTTTTGCATGATGGATGGAAACTTATTTTACATAAAAATTATGGCAGGCTGCTCTATGCACCTAAAAGTTTGACCCCTACAAACATGCACCTTTGGGAGGGGCACTGCACTAGTATAATTAAAATATGAATATGAATCAAATAAGTCATCAAAATAAATGACAACTTTACTCACCTGGAGACATGAAACAAGAAGACGTTTAAAATGGCCACTTGTATCTGAAATGATGTCTTTCTCTAAATCACGTCTGAAATCTGCAGAAAACAGAAGTTATCTTGATTAATGAATAAATCAAATAACTGATGATTTTTGTATATACAGATATAAGTGTCCATTTATCAATCTTTTGTACTTCTAATTATTGTTTATATATATATGAATGTGTGTTTGAAACTAGCTGTATAAGAAAATTCCTGTACAATTTTTAGAGTCTTCTTTCTTAGCATCTTAAGTTTATTTTTATGACATCATGAAAAAGTATAGAGTTTTCAATTGTAGTTGTTACATTTTTTTCAAATTCATTGGTCACAAAATCAACCATAAAGCCCAAATGCCGCTTGGAATAACATATATATTTTATAGGAAAAATCATTCCGGTTTACCCCCATTACATTCAGATAGTACAACACCTGAGGAGGGTAGTGGATTGGATAGGCCAAAACATTGTGTTAACTATACAAACCAGAAGGAGTTCAATCATCTGAATAATGTTGATGAATCTTCCAATAACTATAGAAAGTACTACTTACGTTGTTTGTAATTCTCTTTAATTTCATGAATTTCTTCATTGGTCCTCGTGCAGAGGATTTCCACAAGAACTGAATCTTTGGTACCAATACCCTGCAATTCACAAAAAAATTCAATATAGCATTATACGTAGAAAAGTTACATGTATAATATAGTTATTCAAATAACCTGAAAAAATATACATCTAATTTGCTGACAAATAGGATGCACATTTGGATAATTAAAAACATGCAAATATTATAGTGTATTGATCTTAGATTATTAGAAAGATGCTTACCAGAGCCCCAGAAGGACATCCATGGGGGCTTGGATGGATTACAGTGACCCAATACCCTTATAAACCATGCATCATAGAGGCAAGCAAATACAGTACTTTACCAGGCATTTTGAACACTACATGGGAGTACTTAAAAGGGGCTCAAAGCCTCATTGCCCAAGGCAATTCTCTGTAAACCATTCCAGGGCTGAATATATATACAGTGTGAATCGAAAAAAATCAATGTATCTTAGGGGTGAAGATACATGGAGAATTCAAATTTTATCATTATTTCATTAAAAATTTCAATTAAGGGATAAAACTGGGAGATATATGGCCCTAACAGTCATTCTGGTTATTCAGGGTCAGATAAATCTTTTTTGATATATTTCATTGTTAAGGGCCATATGGTCAATCTTGCCTTGAAGGGTTGATTTTGAACATCAAATTCATAAAAAAAAATTGAAAATCGTCAAGGTATATAACAGAATTATCTCCCTTGTGACGATTTGGTGATCTTTTTTTTTATTCAATTCACAGAGGATCTTTTCATTCTATTCATTGAAGAATTCCACTGTTAGTTACCATATAAATATTAGAATTAAATAGCTGAATACTTTCTGGACAGATATCATTTTTTTCATACCGAACTGGTCACTGTAAAGATTCTTCAAAAAAATAAAAAGGAGGACAACAACAATGCTATTCCTCTTCTGGTGATACCTAACATTGAATTAAGCAGGGTTCATCCCCTTCAATCATTGTTCTTTCTCTGAAACGTAAGTTGATTTTATTACTACAGATAAAATAGATAATCAACAAATTGATAAGTGGACTTACATCGATGGCTTTGTGGAGTGACCAAGCATCATAATAGGCTGGCGGCTTGAACAAAGCCATAATAAGTTCTTCCAGATGACCGCTCAACTCAGACTTTAAGTCTTCAATTATGTCCTAGGAAAAAAAAATGATCAAGTAAAAATCCATGAACAAGAGAAACCATTTCATTATGGCCACAATTCATCAAATTAACCCATTGACTGCAGCAGGATCAGCTCAGTTGCCTTCTAAATGCAGCAATAACAAATGTTTTGGAAACTTGGATTTCTCTGTAAACAATAGACCTTTCCGCTTAAAATTACGGATAGAGAAACATGAAAACAAGCAGAAAAAGTATTCTGTAATTCGGTGGAAGGATCCTGTGTGACTGATGGAAATTTCCGTCATTTGCATTTCAGTCATCTGCAGTTAATAGGTTAATAAGAAATGGCATGAGATTTCAAAAAGATTTTTAAATGATTGACCTCCTTCTTGTTAATGTTGTTAACTCAATGTTTTGGCCAATCTATCGCACTACCTCCTTCAGGAGAACTATTTGAACGTAATGGTGATAAACAGGAAGGTTTTTTTGCTCCTACAGCAGCAATGCTCATAACGTTAGATTCAAGAGTTTTCCTTAACTTTTCTCGTAAGGTCAGGATTTCCATACCTCGTCTTTGTTGATTAGCGAGAGCCCCTTTCTAGTGGAACTCTGCACTTGACTGACTCAGACAACATGCTGATGTATGCAGCCTTTTTGATTTTCTTCAGTTTCCAACCACGTCTCCAGTCTATTATTGGGTCTATGTTATAAGTATTGCTAGCATTAGAAGATACTGTTTACCATGATCACATTAAAAGAATACACCTGAAGAATTCCATAAAATGCATCAGCAGAAACGTTATTAACAAGACATACAACAAGAAGGAGTTCAATCATCCTAAAAACTATTTGAACGCATGAAATTCATTATGTACTTACTTTGCCATACATTGTTTTGAACATACTAGCGATCTCCTGACGTTGCTTGTTGGACCTCCTACTAAGGACGTCTATAATGGTTGCTTCATCAGTGCCTACATTGAAATATGGATAAATTAGAGATCATATTATGTCTTACACCTTCAGAATAATTAATGGAACAGGTATTTGTAGACAGGGCTATGTGGGGGGATCAGTTTTGATCTGAAATTTTCACCATATAATGTTTGACCTGTGTGATTTATATCAACCACTGAATCAAGCATATTGGCAAGAAAATCAATATTTGTAGTGCAAAAGTTAATGCTTTTTTTTGGCACTAGGTTACATATTAATTATATATATATATATATATATATATATATATATATATATATATATATATATATATATATATCTGATGGAGTACTAGACATAGCCTAGGAATAAGATTTTCTTGAATATAACAACATGGCCCTCTGAGAGTGGCAAATCCCACAAATTCTTTGTGGACAGCAAGAGTTTCTTTGTACACCACTTTGCAGTAAACCTTGCTTCTTTCAGCCTCCTTGAAACAAGTTGACTTTTTACATTTCTGAATTGTTGTGCCAATTCTGTTAGATTGTTCTAACAATGCTCGAGAGAAGTCATTTTCAGCCTTTTAGAACCTGTTTTCTGTGCCACAGAACCTGTAATTCGAACTGTGTGACCAATTCTCTTAATTGTAGACAATAAAATCTGGATATCCTCAGACTGAAAAAGTTTCAGGATATCTAAATAAGACTTTCCTGCTTGAGAAAAACCAGCAATGTGGCTTAGGACTTCAACAGTTCCACGAAATTTAGACCGTTTTGACATGAATGGCAGACAACTGATGGACATCACAACTCACCACATGGATCCCCAGAGATCACATGCGTAACCGAGGCTGGCAGAATACTAGATGGAGAGATGAACTAGACAAGTTCAGAACATATTGGCTCAGCAAAGCCAATGATAAAGAGGTCTGGCGAATCCTGGGGAAGGTCCATGTCCAACAACAGACAATAATAGACTGATGATGATGATGACATTTCGAATCAGAAAAGCTGGTCTAACTCTCTGGAAATATATACACAAAAAATGGTGAACTACAAATCAACTCCTCATCAATTTAAAATATGTTCAGAATAATTATATTACAACAATAACAATACATAAAGATGACAGATGGCTGATTTTTTTGTAACCTAGGTCAGGATTTGGGCAAATGTGCTTGGCTCATTTTTCCTTTGTGCAGGACTATATACTCTTATAATGATAATGAATATGAAGTTATGTTTAAAATAAAAGCGCACATTATTTTCAATAAAATAGAGCTTAGGTTTCAAATAGAAATCAATACACAATTGAAAGAAAATTTCTCAGATAAATTCAAACCTTAACAATAATTCTAACAGACCTCTTAGAAAAAATGATGAAATTCCACAATATATATAGCGCCATTATACAAATACTTATTTCTATAATGGAAAGACTAACAATTCCATGAATGAAAAAATGTTTCACAACATAAAAGAACCATATGCCTTAAGACGAAGCAAATGAAACTATAAATTAGAATACAATCCAATAAAAGTGAGAATAGAAAAAGAATCATGACCTGGTTTTATCAACCTTACAATTTTAATCCAAAACCAATATTAGAAAATTATTTCAAACATGATTACTAAACGTTTCTCTCATAATCATATTTTACGTAAGATATTAGATAAAAATACCCTTAAAGTTAGCTATTCATGTACCAATTACATAGCTAAAATTATTAAATCACGCAATAAAATAATAACAAACAGACAATAAAAAAAACAAAGAGGCACCAAATTGCAGTTATAGAAATACCAAGAATTGCTTAACTGGACAGAAATGTAATCTAGATAATGTGATTTATAAAGCCAGAGTGAACACAAGTGAAAAAACCTAATGAATCAAATTCCATGTAGAAGTATCTTTCACCAGCTTTAAAAATCAGTTTCAATAACCATGGATATTCTTTCCAAAACGAAGACTACAAAAACAGTACATCTTTAGCAAAATATGTCTGGAAATTAAATGATGAAAAAATAACACCAATAATCAAATGGGAAGTCATATCAGATACACCAGTTTCCACTAACACAGCAAAGAAATGCTATGCCTCAAAAGAAATTTTAGAATAAATGATTTTCCCAATGATAAACAACTTCTGAACAAAAAAATGAATTAGCTAAATGCAGACAGAAAAGGAAATTTTTATTTAGATACTCAAACATTAATACATCGAATGATAACTTCAACGACTACAAAAAATAAACAACACCACATAATAATTAAAGTATTTTCTCACCTACGTGAACATGAAATTTCATATTCCATATACATTGACAATCAATAGCATTAGATACCACCAGCACTTTCTAGAGAATTCCCAAATAACCATAGTATTTTTTTTTTTGAAATTTCAAAAACGGAAGTAATAGATAATTTGGAGAAAAAAAAAATCAAAACCAGAGTGCAGGAAAAATTTCACATATGAAAATAGAATACATATAAGATCTCAAATCGATTTTTATTAAAACTCACTTGATATTTGCAGAGAAGCATGAAACAAACTTGTAGTGAGGATTCCATAAGTAAATATATATATATTGATACACAGGTAGTCCCGAAGTTAGGACATATGTGAGTTACAAGGATCTGCACTAATGACCAAGTATATGAGCCCTAAGGATATTCTATTGGTAGGAAAACTGTACAATCATGGTATACAGTCACTTTGCATGCATGCTGGTGATTCCAAGCCTTATTTTGGCTCATTTTGTGCAACAATCATTAAATAGCAATCTCCTGTTGACAAGTCTGTAGTCAGATTCATGTCTGGTAAATTCAAGTAGGCATAAATCTAATTAGTAGGCACCTCAGCATAATTTTAACAACAATGTGACATGTGTCAATAATGTTTTTTTCATTATTGCTGTTTAAAGAAAAAAAGAAAAAACAGAACCATACTGACCTATTCCCTTCATAGCTTTACGTAAGGCACCAGCATCATTTTCTGCAGAGAAATGACTGGCAGGTTTCACAGTTGGATGAAACAATTCTGCACCTCCATATATGGTCATTTGTTGAAGGCTGTCACTCAAAGTCTGCAATTAAATATCAGACTAAAATTGAAGAAAAAACTTTGAAGAACAAAACTTTAATACTATTAGCAGTTCTCAATTATTAACAACAAAAAATAGTTGGAGTAAAAGTAAGTTTAAAAGGTGAAAATTTACTTCTGCTGGCCATGAAAGCCTCTGTGGCAGAGTAGTCATAGCAGTTAGGAATGAACCAAGCTTCCCTCTCATATGAGTGATGTAACTTTTATTCTCACTAAAGGCTTAATCTTTATTTCTGATAGTGCTATTTGCTTGTAGCCATTAAATGATGACCCAAGTCAAAGTTGTGATAAAACAACTAGAAATTAAGATGACAGGATGAATATGGTTGAGTTACAGTATCCATGTATATTGCCCAATGTATATTTCATACATTACTTTGCCTCATTTTGCGATGGTGCTCCAAATCCATCTTGGTTGACAGGATCTGTAGTTATGTGCAACTACTGGGGATCTAATTTCTAATTAGGTCTAAAACCTTTTTCCTTCTTGATTTTGGTACATACTTTCTGCAGTAAAACCAATTAGCTAACATCTGGGAGCCCTTCATTATGAAAAACGTCTTGAAAAAAAAAACAGTAAAAAAAACAAAGATGACATGTCCAGTCCAATTGAGCAAGCGCTCTGAGTAGAGATTCAACATTCTTGAACCATAAACACCTGATGAAGGGTACATGGCTGAAATGAATAAAACAACAAAAATCCAGCAATTCGGAACTGGAATTTCTTTTACTTCCACATAAGAGTGTATTATGAATAAATAATAAGAGAGAAAAGCTTGATAACTTACAGTTGGAGGAGTTGAAGTTGGAGATGGATAAGCTCCCCCTGAAAAAAAAAAGATCATCATCTTAATTACAAAGATGAGTAAGTTTCAATGAATTATCATCATTATATGTCATTAAATCACATAAAATGTTATTTCCTGCTTATTTTTAAAAAGGTTTTACTGTATCACTTGTCAGGGAGGAGCAGGTGGCCTAATAGTAAATGGAATGGAGTATTGGACGCTGAGTTTCATGAGGGCAGTTTGCATAATCTAATGCCCTTGGAAAAGTTATAAATCCAGTTCACACCCAAACTATGGGTAAATAGCAGGGAAGCTGGAACACTTAGAAGACCAGAATAAAAGAATCTGAACATGAATTATCTGGTGATGATGGACAGATAAGTGGAGACATCTCAGCCGAGCTGGTCAAGTGTTATCCTTTTAACTAAATCTAGATGCTTTCTGTCAATAAGTGCCTTAAATTGATCTTATTAGAAGTACTGCTTGTTTGAATCATTTTCTTTTCCTGGAAGGGCCTTCTAGCACAGTATCATCTATTTTGGACAAAGATCAGTCCAAGGTACGGTTAGAGATGGTTCATTCTACTTGCCTCATGATCTATGCCATTCCATCTTCAATATTAGAATCAAGAAAAGAAAATAAACCAATTTTTAAATCTTTTCAAGAAAAATACTTACTGATATGACATCCATTACAATACAATCAAAAGCAAGCTTTTTGAATGAAGTTAGTTGAAACTAAACACTCCAAATACCATTCAATAAAAAACCAGAATGAATTTTTGATAACCCAATGATATTCATGTATTCAATGAGAGTGAATATACTAAAGAAAAATCTAAAATTAAATTCTCAAACAAAAAAAACAGGGAATACAGCTGTTACCAGATAGAACTCTTCCCAATTACATTTTACAAGTCAACAGTTATAAACACAAGTGGTGAAATTAATGATTATTAAACAACAAAATAACAGAAAAGTACCCAGGTTGAAACACCTGTATCTTTTAAACTTTCATCCCAAATATCCTGAGCAATAATAATAGAAAATCAAGATCAATAATGAAAAAGGGAAATTAAGTGCAGAAAAAAAACCTACAGAAAAACTAATAGACCAGAGAGGTGCAGATAAGGTGACATAGCCAATGGGGCTTTATCTCATGAGGTGTGGTATTGATTGGTGTAGTCAAATCAAAGGGACTCAGGATTTGTCCAAAATTCCAAGTGCTCTTATGTCCTTGTGACAATAGTTGCGAAGACTAAAGGGAAATGTTGAAGTATTCCTATGAACATGTTTGCATGTGGTATCCTCTGATTAAATGGGTGTGTCACATCCTGTTCTTATGGGGGTTAGGGTAAATAGGAACAAATAAGGTTTATAGGTACAGGTTTTCAATGAGCATTTCCAACACAAGCTAGAAAGCTCTATGTTTGAGCATTAGCAGAATAAAACCATGGTATAAAAAGGAAATTAACTAAGACTTTTGACTAAAAAACTAAGAGGAGATAGATTTGATTGAATTGTCCTGAATCCCTTAGTTAAAAGGTTGGGATGTTAGTCAGAGTGGAAGATAGGGAAAAGCCACCCCTGAGCCAGAGGCCAAGACATCCTGCAATAGACACATATTTCTGAATTTTGGCCATATTCCTTTGTTTAGAATCCTTGAAAAAACACCCAATTTCCATAAACACAGCTGTCAATGACAAATCCCCAATATAGAAACAGGACACATGCTAGCAGTTGTTAAAGCAGTCGCTACAGCTGTGACTGCTAATCATTGAAAAAAATATGGATGCTTTTTTTTTATTGTTCAAAAAAAGGAATCGCTTAATTCCATCCCCCCAAGGTGTGATAGATGTAAAATTACGAACCACCCCTAAATTACTACAGATAAGCCTCATTCTCTCTAATTCACATAAACAGGAGATCAAGATAGAAGAAAAAAGAAAATTGGATTTCTACCATTTGAAACAAGAGATAAAAAAAGATGGAAAGAAAATTGGATTTCTACCAAAAAAGATGAAAAAGAAAAAAAATTGTATTTTTACTAGTTAAAACAAAAGATCAAGAAAGATGAAAAAAAGAAAAAAAAATCATATTTTTACTAATTAAAACAAGTGATCATGAAAAAAAGAAAATGAAAAAGAAAAAATTGTATTTCTACCAATTAGTACAAGAGATCAAGAAAGATGAAAAAAAAATGAAAATTATTTTTTTACCAATTAAAAGTAAGTCAATAGCACTGTACACTATTTTTTCCAGTCAAATTCTCATCACTTCATCTTTCTTGTATTCTTGTGTGCCTACAAATGCTCTTTCCCTGAAAGATGAACTCCTGTTCCAAAGGATTATTCACAAAGTGATAAGCCCAATGTGTAAGAGAGGAGGTTATGCAATATTATTTTCAAAACTTACCCATTGCAGTACGTTTTCCATACTCAGTGTCTTGGTACGATGGTTGGGATGGATATCCAGTAGCTGGACCTGTTGGTGCTGCAGTGGGATAGCCTGGCTGTGATGGATATGAAGGCTGAGAAGTTTCATGGGAAGGGTAGCCCGACTGGGGAGGGTAGCCAGGTTGAGCAGGGTATTGGGGTGGCATGTTGGGTGATCGAGCTGGATATCCAGGCTGGGGCTGGTACTGGGCTCTTTGGTTTTGATCTAGAATACAAAGAATATGAAGATGAAAATACACACAAAGCTTCATCCAAAGAGGAAGTAAAAAAGTATGGCATGGCAGACCATATCTGGAATGAAAAGAACTCAAGTCAAGTTCCAAATAATATTGAGAATAAGATATGGAATATTGCAGAAGAGTGTGAAACCTGACAGAAGTTGCATATATTGACTTAGCGTACGGGTGTAAAAGTCAGACCAGGTTGGATTCCTTTGCTTAGTAGAGAGAATTATGTTATACCGGTTACTTAGAATGGAATCATACGTGTGAGTTGCATTTCTGTGAATGAGCTGAGATGGTTGATACATCAGTACATCATTTCTTCTCTGTTAACCACCAATTTCTGAAACAAGGAGAAACCCTTCTCTGTTCTTGAGGATTGTACACCTGAAGGAGGCTGTAGAATGGATTGTCTAAAATGTTGAGGTAATAACAAAAGCAACACCAAGATTGAGTTCAATAGTCTTGAATAATGCTTGGAATGGAAATGACTCTTCACAAAATCATAGATGATTCTATCCAAAACAAAAATCATGGAGTCATTACATCACAGCAGATGTTCATCAAGCTTTTTCGTTTTTTCTTACTTTGCAGCAAATAAACAAATCACAGATATGTCATAAAACAGTTTCAGTTTAATAGTTGAACATTCTGGCTTCATGAACTATACCTATAACAAACTACATTGAATCATTTTATTGGCATATTTTTTTCCTGATCAAGTAGAGGAGAAAAATATGGAATCACCTTGTAATTTGCATATCTAAGAAAAAAGTCCCAGCACAAGTCTAAATATGCAAATAAGTCAACAGTAAGAAGAGAGTGCTTGCTGACTTTAGCAAGCTGTTGGAATTGAATAATTGAAAGGTGAGAGAGATATCTGCCAATTCAAATAACGCTAAGAATTATAAAACTCCTTTAAGAAGGAAATCCAACATGGAGTGTGTTGGTTGTTCCAAGTCAGTTATGTCAAAAATTTGATGCAAGTATAAACAGAATGGGAAGTTAAAAAAAGAAAACATACAGGTATACCAAGGAGGATGTGAGAGGATTAGAATACAAAACTCAAACAATATACCTTGAAAATAGAAACTGCTAAACGAAAAAGTGAAAAACAAATGGGTGGAGGAGAAGCCAATATTTGTGACAAAACTGAAAGAAATTGGTTGAGCAGTATTGGATTTTCATACAGAAAAGCCACACAAAAATCAGCATTAACAGAAGAAAACAAGGTTACAATGGGCCAAAGAGAAGCAATGATGAAGTGCGGATGATTGGATGAAAGTGATATTCAGTGATGAATCTTGAATTTGCATTAGCCAAGCTTTGATGCTAGAAATTTTGTCTGGCACCATTCAAGAGAAACACATAGAGATGACTGCCTGAAGGAAACAAGCATATTTTCCCACTTGTTAATGTTATGGGATCAGGGGAGATGGCAACCATTACCTCAAAAGTCAGTGTAAATGTACATCAAAATTTGGGACTCTTTTCTCATTCCATTGACAGAAAATAGGTATGATGATGATGATGATGATGATGATGATGATGATGATGTTATTTTTCAGGAGTATAAAGCATCTTGCCACAAGTGCAAAGAGTATTGCAACTTCTCTTCAGGAGAGACATATTGACTCAATGACATGGCTAAGTAAACTTTATCATGAAAATTTGAAAAAAAATAGTCCAAGGTTCAATCTTGTAAAGCTTATCTTTGTTTGTACCAGTTGGACGGATAATATTGTTTTTCATTAATGAAATCCACATCCCACAGAATTAAGCCTCTCATAAAAGCCCAGGGAAGAGCAACTAAGTATTAATAATGATTTGTTTTGTTAATGATTCAATAATTTTTTCCTTTACTTAATCTGCCATCAAGTCAAATAATTTCAGTTTCTTTGAGGTATTTTCTATGAACCCAGGATGTTGAGCTATTAGATGAAAATTGTTTTAGGATTAGTTTATTAAAATGCTTAGTGAACATCGTCCAAGTGTAATGATTTTATAATTTTTGCAAAGGTTTGTGTACACAGTTGATAGTCAACCATATTCTAGATTGTACAGCAAACAAGGCTGTTTTATTAATCAAGAAAACATCAATTTTTTTCCTGTGGATAGCTATGTGTTATATGCTCAATGAAGTAAATCCTCAGCTCAACCCATTAACTGCAAATAATGGATATTTCAGCGATTGCAGCTCTAAGAAATTTCTATTTCATCGCAATGGATAACAACTCAGTTTTGTGAGTTGGGTTTTTATCTGGCTATGGATAATCTTGCATCGGACAAGGGCTTTTATTTTGATATGGATATCTATTACTCCTCACCACCTGTTGCAGGTAATGGGTTAAAGTATTAGTCTACTACTATTTAGCTTCCTTTTTATTGTAATGAATTGACTTTGACAGACACCAGTATTATATAGTAGTTTAAGCAACATCAATCTAACAAAATACCTTTTTTTTCTGATTCTGGTGATTGTCTTCTTTGTGGTAGTACCATTGAAATATAACCCAAACATCCTTAGTTTTTGGTTGTTGTATACTCACTTTATTCAAATTTTGCTAGAGAGAGAATGAGAGTTTGAACAAGTTTCTTCTTCAGTCCCATTTTGTTTTGACAACCTCTGAACCATATGGAATAACAGCAAGACTCCAACAAAATTTGACCAATTTCTGCTGATACCAACCTGACATTGCCCCCTAACTGACAATTGTAATAAACCAGAAAAATAGGATCAGATAATACTGTGCTGAGATATTATTACAACACCATACCTTGCCTAAATTTCTTAACAGAACATGATAAATAATATTATTCTTATTTGTATGTACAATATTTATGCTTTCTTAACAAGGTTCAGAATGTAGTATCTGCCTGATCCCTAGTTCTTTCCAGCAGGAATCGGTGACACTTTCTGATCGAGAAACCTACAAGATGATATTGAGCGGGAAGAAATAGGGGAAAAGAAAGAGAAAGACTGCTACATTTTCTTAGCAGCAGTATGACAGTCATTTTTTCTTCTGAATTTGGAATAAGCTTCTATTTACATTTTCTCACCTCTGGTAATAGGTTTCTACCTACCTATCAATCAATCAATCACTTGATCCTCTCACCAAGTTGGATTTCACCTGGAGAAATTTCAACACAAATCTACACATATAATAAATAGCAATGTATGTTTGTACTCTGTCCTACTGAGTGATACAACTCATCTATGATGACATAAAGCTAGAATTCATCATCTGATGACAAAGTAAAAGTGTTGAATCCAAAGATTAAAAACAATGCAATGCAAATCACTATTATCCACGTATTTCACATATGCCATCATTTTTGCCTGAACGGGTAAATTAATGACCTGATAATGAATGTTGCTACTCATTCAAAACCTATTGAAAAAGAAGCTGTTAATTATAATCATGGATAGTGTTATCAAATGATTGTTGTTATTAAAATAAACAATTTATTTAAAATGGATTGAGATATGATAACTCGCATAAACAAATCACCATAGTCCACACATGCATCAGAACTAATTATCAAAAAGAATAACTAATAAAATGAAAAATATTATTATCATTATTATGATAATAATAATAATGATAATTATAAAAAAAGATTTTCAACTAAAACCATTTAAAAAAAAAGGTCCAAAATGACCATTGAGACCCAATATCCTTGGCTTAATGTTACCAGCTAGGTATGGTTATCTAAAAGGGCCAATCACTAAAAGATATACTGTAATAAATTACTTGGGCAATCAAGATTCATCATCTATTGTGCCTACTGAGAGCAGTAAAAAGGAATAGAAAGCAATCAATACAATGTTGTAAGCATTTTTTTAGGAATTCCACACATGAGAAAGAATGATGGAAAGGGGGGGTATGTGGGGAAAACAGAGTATACCTCACTCTCAATCTCAGTTTATGCATCATCTCAAAGGACCAAAAATTGACCATATCTTTAAAAAAAATTACCCATAGCAGTTTACAATCCCTAAGTTATTCAAAGTTATAAAGTTTGCGGGAAATGGTAAAGTTTAGCCAATTTCAGCTATAACCAGCTATTTCCACCAATTTAAGAGACACTATGTCACATACTGAATGAAGTTAGAAAAAAAAAGAAATAACCATTTCATTGTTGATTGCCCTCAAGTTTTCTTCCCTATTACTCTATTTGACTTTCATCAAATTATCAATGGACATAGTTCCTTCTAACCTAAGCACATGTGCCCACATGTTATGCCAACAGTGTACAAAGGAAAGTAATGTGTGCACAAAAAGTTAGTTACCTGAAATAATGTAGGAATTGATAATCATAAATATGCTTATTGGTCAAGTAATTGAAAAAAAGATTCTGGTAAATTAGTTGGGATCCCAATTTTTGCAGCGAGTCTGTTGTAATGAATTGTCCATTTTTACAAACCTTGATCCAACCCCCACCCTGGCCAACTTCTTCAAACCAACCCTTGTAATTTGAGCAGAAATGAAGAGAGAACCGTGTGGGTGGGGGTAGGGTGTGGCTAGTCAGGTAGGAAGACAGAATTAATTATAAGATAAAAAAAAAAATCATGAAACCTTTGTTCATTGATTCCTGGAATGTTTCTATCTTATTCTTTTTGTTATTCCAGTTGGTGTGACCTGATTCAGAAGTGGTCTTTCTAATTTTGCATTAAGATATTATTTTGAGAGCTAAATCAAACATTTTGAAAAGTGGAATTCAAGCTCAAACCACGCTATAAGTGATTCTATGTTATATTGTGCCGCATTGTCATGAGTTTACAGTGTATCACATTTGTATACCACTTATTCCTGAACAAGATAGTTTAAAGGGTAGAATGAAATCTCAACTAAGTACATTAATTCATAGAATGCAATACCCATATTATATCAAAATTTGCGAGTACAATTTTATTGGCCATTTGAGATTGGTTATGTCAAAATCATCTTGAAACTATTGAATTATGAGTGTATACGTGCACACAGATTTAGAGTGTGCACACACTTTTGTCAAAGGAAAAAACATTTTGTACAATGAAATATTTCTGCACATACTGGAAATTAGATGGAACATCGCTAACAGGTTCATAGATTTTATCACAATCCAGTTAATATCTATGTTATTTTATTTAGCAAGCTCTTAGGAGCTTTTATTGATTCCCTTTTCAATCGCTGGTTACTCTGTGAAATGAAAAATTCTCACCTGGTTACCAAAGGATCCTGCGATTTAGTGTTATCCTGATGGCATATTAAGCCACCCTTCTCAACTAATTCTGGATGCTTTTTGTAGATTTGTGCCAGCAATTGGTTTAATTGGGTGCAGTGCTTGTTTGAATTGATCATTTTCTGGAAGGAGTTTATAGTAAAGGACTCTTTTTTTATCCCATCATATACAGAGCATTACATACTTTGGATGAACACTGGAAATTAGCTGAAAAAATTTTTTTTTTCAAATTTCAGCTCTTTAGAAGGCCACGACAGAAAAATATAACATAATATATGCAACAGTGTGGGTTGGCCTCATAAGTATATGTCAGTGTGATGTAGCAACGTTGGAATATGATCCTACAAAAAATATTTCTGGCTTGTTCTACATTCATGTCTTTCTATAAGTTTATTTTGTAGCTAGGAGTGAATTGAAAATTTAAGCATGTATTAGCCTGAATTAACAATATTGACTAGGAAGGGGGCTAAAATTTTTTTCAAGTTAAATTCTTTATAACCATGGCTATGATAGAGGAGGAATAGTGTAGCAGGTCTGATTAGTTATTCAATAGAAACCATCAATATTGGCAGCATTGGGGGTGATGAAATGAAAAATTGCAAGTTGATGATCAATGAATAAGTTACTCCTCCAACTTTTTGGGGGCAGTGATCACTTACAAATCTGAATTTTCAAAAAACAAGCGTGAATACTGCCTGACACACACTAAGGGATCAATTTAGCATAAACTCACACAGCAAATTGAACCCCCCCAATAAAAACCTATTTAAGGGATGAGGGGCATTTGTTCTAGACATAATGAAGAGTAAATTTTGATATTACTGAATTACAAATAGAAAAAACCAAGAGCTCCTCCAAATAAGAATAGTACAAATGCATACATAACACTGTACACGAACATAATTAACAGTTTAAGAAAATATAAAATAATTTTATATAAAGGAAATAAGACTAATTTTATCTGACACTGTACTTCTTGACTTCAGTCTTACGTATGTCCAACACGCATTCGTAACACTGACACACCAGTCTCTAACTTCTTTATCAGCTCTAATTTCTGAGCAAGTGATAACACGACACGTTTCTTGAAAATACCTGCACCATCGCTTAGTTTGGAAGCCATTGTAAGCAATAATATATGAAAGCGCAATATCAATAGGTCATAAAGAGAGTGAATTAATACACTGACTCCACTGAGAGTGAAAATAAAAAGTGTGGAGTGAATCAAGAACAGGGTTGTTAGATTAGTTTACCAGAAATTGGACGTGGGTATTCCAATAATAAGACAGAATGAACGTACATTGAAAATTGAACTGCTTCAATTAGATCTGACATTCATTTATCCCGTAATTTTTTCATTTCTGAGAGAAAAAAAAACCTCTACAGAGGAAATGAATTGTATGTATGTGTGGTTATTTTGATCCTAATGTATCTGTACAATAAGTTGTTCATTTATATTGTGATACTTTTCTTGAGGATGGTTTGCAAAGATCAAACATATCTGGTAATTTAGATCAGGAAGTAATGCTGTGCGCCTACCAGTCAAGACTCACAATTACAAATATTCCTGTGAGAGACAAGATATTAGCTATGAACAGATTTTGTCCAGTATTTTCAAATTCTGGTGATAGGGGATCTGTTAATAGAAGGATTTACAGTAAATGCAACAGTGTGGCTTGACCTCAATGTGATTCATTTTTCCGTACTACTTTCTTGTTCATGGCAATTCAAGTTGAAATTTTGCTGTTATTTTGGAAGTAAACATTCTGGTTATAGTATAATTTACCCAAATGTTGGAGCACTGGAAGGACCAATGCCATGGACAATACAGCAATGATTGTATTTTTGTTTGATATAATAAATGTAAATTTAAGGACATTCCAGCAACTTTGCTATTGTTATATTATCGAGATGATAAACCCCAAACCTTGACCCTAGGTTAAGGTTAGTCAGCCAGTCAAAGAAAAGTGTGTTGGGGGCCCTTTAACTTCAATCATTCAAAGAGTAACTAACAAAATAAGGAAAAAAAAAACACCCAACAATATTTGAAGTTTAATCAACATTTATTTCATGCAAAAATATTGTGAAAATTCCGTTGTAAAGTTAAACCTTTGTTATAAATGGCTATGAATCTATCTTTGAAATGGATGTGGACTTAGGTGAACATTGCGAGTAAAAGTTGATAATTACATCAAAAAACTTACCGTATAACTTGAATATTCAAGGTTTTTTTTACCTAAGAAGTAGCCTAAAAATCAATTCTCTATAACCTAGCGAAGAGTCATTAACATACAAACTCAAATATGTATAGTTTTATGGAATTGCTTGAGTGTTTAATTGACGTTATGGTTAAGTATCTTTACCTAATGCTGGATGTTGGAACATTAACGATCATAATTTTCTTCTCTGCTGAATGGAGACATGAGATGGAATTCTTTGTTTAACAAAGAAAGAAAATGAGGAAATTTTCATTTAAAAAATTATGGAACAAGCTGAACTGCTGAAATAGTATATTAACATGTGTTACAGTTTATTTTCTATTCGATACCAGAAGAAGAGACCAATAGGATATTAAAATTTACACCTGAAGCAGGTAGTAGAAATGAATTGGCCAAAATGTTATGACTACAAAAAGATGAAGATGAGAAGAAAAGTTTGAATTGAGTGTAAAAAGTTGGTCTATGAAGTCAAACAATGTGCAAAAACAGACTCCAGGAACAGTAACGAAAACCTCAGCACCACTGAAAAAAAATGTATATTGGCCATTGAGAGCAGAGATAAGAAAAACCCAACCTAAATTGGTTTGTTTTGGAGCCTATTGTCAGAAATATAAGGACAAAGATTTCAACAAAAGGACAGCAGTCAATTTGTCAAATGTACTTTATGCCCAAACATCTAACACAATCAACTACACATAACTATAACAATGGCAACAGTTCATTTGTCCAATACTGAACATCACCTAAACTTCTCAATTGGATCCTTCTCCTTGGGTTCGACTTATATTCTAGTTTTTTGATTTACTTTTCTACCCCAATTTTTGACCTTGTCTTATAATCATGGTTGACTCATGTTCAAAGATCTAAGGTGGTTTTATTCTATTAATGGTAGACAAAATACTCGTTTCAGTAGGGAGCACTTTGTTGTTTTTTTCAAGTATTTTGATTGGTGTATTATTCCCATCAACATATCTGTGACTAGGAACTGAAGGATATTGTAGATGGGTATTCAGAGTTGCATTTTGAGTCAAGCCTCATTCTGGACGCAGAGCTTGAAGCCATGGTGAACAGGACTGAATAGACGTTAATTATTTGTGAATGACATTGCAAACTAAAATTTCAGTTCTAGTGACCAAACATATACAACTGACCAATCAAGATCATGCTAAGATAATACAAAAAGAATGGCAAATATAACATTGACAACAAGAATTTGAACTTGCATTTGAAAACAATCAATGATTATTGCATGAGATTCCAATATTAGATAATGGAATAACTCAAAAACATGAATTCTAATTGAAGAAGCTGGATAAAGAAGTAACAATTTTGGGACGGATCCAGGAATGTTTTTGATTGACATGCACCAACTCAGTCCTGCTCTCAATGGATACTATCTCCACTTCCAGAACAAAGCTCTACTCAGAATGCGACTTCCTAAATAAGAAGGGGTAGGAGAAGACTGTTGTGATAGTAATAATAATAATGCAATCTCTCTTATTAGCCTGGGCACCAAGTGTGACAAAAAAGAGAGGAGGCAGTATCAATAATATAGTGTACCCTTTCCCTGGCGTGGAAACTAAATACAATCAAAGTTATAGGGAGTAATGTAATAAGATGTAATAATAATACAGTCAGGCATTACTCTTTTGCTAGCCTAGGTAGCAAGTACAGCAAAACATTTTACACAATAGTGTTCACCCCAAATGCTTATGACAGTACCATATTCTAATTTGAAAATAGTCTTGGGTAGTCACCATTGCTGTTAGGTGCTCAAAACCTCCAATAATAATGAACTGTATCTTTAATTACATTAAATTTGCAAAAAATGCAATTCACTTTATTTTTCCTGCCAACTGAACTGCTGTTTGTGCTACATCTTTCTACAAAATCCCTGCCCCCTTCACTAGTTTTCAAGTGTTGAGATCTTCCAGAGTATTCTTTGGGACAAGGGAATAGCTTTTGCTATTGCAATATAAATTCACCCTGTGGTACTTTGCACAACATTTCCTGAACATTTTCAAGTTTACTTTTTAAAATACCTCTTTGCAATTTCCTTGATAAAAGTTTGGCACTTGAATAGAAATAAAAGAAGCCCATTCATCTGCTCTAAGTAAATGAGAGTTATCTTCTCTTGATCAATAACCATTAAACTCTCATGAAAAGTTTCATCAAATGGAGATGAAGATAATGGCCAGTGGATCAAAGTGAACATTCTGTGGGATTTTTTTGTTGAAGTTTGAAACTAAATGAACTATCCAAAAATGCATAATGGAGATTGAGAGAAAAAAAAAAAAGGATACATTAATTTTTAAACATGGGATACATTTTTTACTTTAAAAAAAAAAAAAAGTAAAAAAAAAATCACAATGTATGAAGAATAAAAGGAAGAGAAAAAAAAACAAACAAAAAAATAAAACAAAACAATATGTTTCATTCAAAAGCAAATTCCTAGATCTGCCATAAAATTTACATCTTCCTTGATATGTACCATGCCTTTCTACAGAGTTTCATTGAAATTCATCTATAACTTTTTGAAATGAAGAGGAGACAGACAGGAGTGAATACAAAAATGTATGAAAGAAACAAAAATATCTCAGGAAAAAAAATTCCTGGCTCAAAGCTAAAATTTAATCACCTACTCTCTAACCAGCAGTCCACCTTTCTGAAAAATTACATTGATATTCATCAATAACTCCTGGAGATATTGTACAGACAGGAGCAAATACAGAAATGTAGGAAGAAAGAAAAAGAAAAAAAAACATCTTCCAATTAGACCTGAGTCCACTCCAATCATCAATCATATCTTCATTATCATGAAATTTCATTAAAATTAATTGAGAACTTCTGGAGATATCTTGTAGAAAGACAGGAGCAACAACAGAAAAATATCTGTTGATCAAAAACAAAATTGTTACTTCTTTATCCAGTTTCTCTCATGCCCAGAAAATTTAATTGAAATTCATGGAGAACTTTTGGGGATATTGGATAGACAGAAGCAATACAAGGGAGGGGGGAGGGAGGAATACCTTTACAAATAGCCAATTCCTAGATTTTCCCTGAAATTCAATCACTCCTTTCTTATCATGTGCTTTACCCTTACTGAAAATTTAACAGGAATTCATGGAGAACTTCTGGAGATTTTGAATGGAAGGACAAGAGCAAGTACATTTTTGAAAGAGAAATTTTCTGTTTATGATTATTCTTCCATTTCTGTCTATACAATACCTCAAAAAGTTCCCGATGAATGTCAATATATTTTGTGGAAAAGTGAACCACGGGTTAGAGGATAAGTGTACAAAATTTGGTTCAGATCCAGGAATTTTTTCCTGATAGAGAGATATTTTGTGTTTCTTCCATACATTTTTGGATTCACTCCTGTCCGTCCCCAATATATTTCTAAAAGTTCTCAATGAATTCCAATGAAATTTCTGGAAGATTAAGGCACATATAAAGGAATATGTGATTGAATCACATGGTAGATCCAGGAATTGGGTTTTGATCAAAATATTTAATTCTTCATACATTTTGATTTTAACCCCTGCAGTACTCCCCCCCACCATGTTCGAAAATAATTGCAATTTTTTTTCTCAATCTATATTAGATAAGCTTTCCAAAGATGCATAATTTCAAGCTTACACAAAATATTCCCACAGAATCACAATTGGCCATCCAATGAACTATTTTTGATATTAAAGTCAGGAAATGATAATCCTCAAAAGGAGGCAGAAAGCTATTCTCAACACAGACATACATGGTCTTCTTGTATTGACACTTGAGCTTCTAAATGAAAAGAATTAAAAATAATGGAAGTCATTTGTGAATGGAAAGAAGGAACCACCCACTGATCACTAAATGGTCAAAGGGGGGTAATTTCAATCAAGAGTTATATCCCTTGTTGATCAAATTGGGGGTAGGGAATTAAAAATTAAATGGAGAGCTAATGACCCACCAACAATTAAAGCACATTCTGGAGATTTCAGGGCTTTAACAGCAACCATGTCTTATCTCAAGACAATAGGGAAGGTTTAAAGGGGGGAAAAAAAAAAAGGTTGAGAATTGGAAGATGAAATCTTGCAACCTTCTCCATATTCATCAGATTTCTATTTTTGTTGCTAAATCACCCTTAATCTTACTAAGTAAAAAATGACATTTCATATGCAACATATATATATATATATATACACACACACACAGAGTATCACACATACCACTTTTTATATAGAAAGCTTATTTTCTTTCAAACCAAACACAGCAGGATTTTATTACTTCTAATAGAACACAATCAAGCAATTACATAAAATGAAGGCAGTCATACCGAATATTGATTTAAAATAATTTTTTTTTCCTAAAGTGGTTTACTTATTTTTGGGCGGTAAAACATTAATTTTACACAGCCTCATTTTTCATGAAATGTTTATTCAATTTACGCTGTCTTTGCCAAGTGACTCATTCTCCATGTAACAATTGGTGATCATTTTAAAAAATATAATGCATCCATGAATATTCTGTCAGATTATATATCCAGTTCATATCTATATGTGAATAAGAGGAAAAAAAAAAAAGAAAGAAAAGTGTAGGTGTATTTGTCTGTCGTTTTAAAAAGGTTATGAGGAAAATATTTCAAAATGTTTTTGGGAGTGGCAGGGAATCTACTTATAACGTAACTATAATGGACCCACTTTCCATCCATATACATAAACATATAAAGTTAGACGATAATTCTTTAAGGGATCTAATGAAAAGGGAAACTATGCTTTAAGGCATCTAAAGAGGAGACTTTCTTCAATTAAAAAAGAAAAAAAAAAAAGAGAAAAAAAGCATATTTAAACGTCTCTAGAAGGGGGAAGGTGTCCTATTTATAATGTAACTCTAAGGCATAACTAGACTCTTACTCTCCATTTAAAATACATATATACTACCTGAATAACCAGTCCATGAGACAGGTATTCAGTTAGTGTGTGTGAAATATATATATATATATATATATATATATATATATATATATATATATATATATATTATATGCACACACACACACGTGTCCTAACTACAATAACAGAGAGAAACCAGATTGATTGCTCCATGGTTCATTGATTCTTTTCTTGTGAATATCAAATCCCAAACAGGTTTCTCAAGTAAACTGTTGTAGTCTTTCATAACTCATCTGTTGCTCAACTGAAAATAAAGAATGCTTGATCTATACTATTAATATGCTTGTGAAGCATAAATATTGAATATAAAATAAATAAATAAATACTCAATGAATTGAAGCAGCAGTTACAACCTTTTGTTGTTGCAAAAATCAAGTAGTTCTCTTTTCCCAATGATACAGAAGAGTCTTATCTTTGTTCGATGAAGTATACCTTCATGATGTAATAGTATTCAAGTTTATCATATCAAACATTGTCAATTATTATTGACTAGTTATCCTTATGAAAAAATTCATGGATATTTGAATTTCTATGAAACAATTTCTAGAAAAAAAGAAACAAAAGTGAATCAGTTTCAGTGAAAGAGTTCATAGTTTCAAATGGTGCAAGGAGGTATTTTTACCCGATTGGAAGAGTACAGTGTTATGGATAGAAAAACAAAAAAGCCACAATTATCAGAGTAGATTTTGGAGTGATATTTCTTCATCTTAATTTCAGTTGCTTTTTAATGCAACTCCCTGGATGTTTGTATGCAGTGTAGATCAGTAATAAGCCTCTGACAAGATTCCAGCTGACATGACTTTCTGGAGTAATTTTCCCTTTCAACTATTGCTATTAAGGCCAATTGGTTAGTCATACTAATCTACCTATTGAGCTTTTATCCCTTATTCCCCCACGGCCTTAGTGGTAATATCATTAAAATTTCTTACATGGGGCATTGATTTTTTTAATTTTTTTATACCAGTACTTCTTTCATTTAATCTAGCTTTTTATAACTCTGGTAGTATTAGTAGTAACAGAGTTTGATTTCCTTAGTTGAAGCGATGCTAATTATTAGGGTGTTTAGAAAGTAATTACGTATTCCAGTGCTATAAATTAAAAGCCAATGAAGACTAGGGATAAATGGTACAATACAAAATCTGGATTTAGTTCATCTATCAGGCACTGTGTCATCTATAGGGTTTAGTTAAGTTTAACCCTATGGACAATAGAGACTTTAAAGAGCAAAAGAAAACAGAAATTTCTCAATGAGGAATGGGAAATTAGCTTTTCCAGTTGCCTGCTGTCATTGATAATGATGGTGATTATATTATAGATAATAGTATTTAATTAAACTTCATATGCATTTGCTTTTATCTCCTAGAAAATATATAATTTTTTGAACATGAATATTAGAACACAAAAATAGGAAATTACTTTCTAAACAATCCAATATCATTAACTAGTTAATCTGTGGGAAAATTCATGAATATACAGGTTTCTGTTTTCTGAAGATAAAGCATTCCTCTAATTTTTGTAAGCCATAATGGCATAAAATGGAGTAGCAATGAATAAATTCTATGATATAAGGTTTTGAGTATTTCCAGACCCCTAAAATAATGAGGATGGTATACTAGGCTGGATCATCTGAGGTCGTGGTGTAGGGTGATACAGGAAACTGGGATGTAGAAGAGAGAGAGGAAGAAGGTGCGCGTTGCCTCTATAATGGTTGGTTGCAAAACAAAAGCTGAACACTATTTTTGCTTCACTTTTCACATTTTTCCAAAAAAGCAAAAAAGTGGCATAAAGCAAACTTTGGAAAAACAGTCTGCCCATCTTAGAATTTGAGCAAGAGAGAGAGAGAAAAAAAAAAACAAACAAATTTGATACTGTCCATTGTTTAAAATCTTGGGTTGAAGATACATATTTCTTTTATTACCAAATGTAATGTTAGAGTGGAAGAGTCTGTGGTTAAAAACAGAATCACACTCTTCATTATATAAATAGATATTTTGACTAGAAGTGCATCTCAATTTCTCCTGCTTTTCATTGAATTAGAAGTATTAGATGTAATAAAATTCAAATCATTATTAGCATTCAATAATTGATTTCAACTTATTTCTTCCATCCAATTTGTTTGTTTTTATTACACTAATCATATTTTGATTTCATTTTGACACGTTAGATTAGTTAGATGGTCAATCATCATTGATTTTTTTTTTACCAGTTTTTGCTTAATTTTAATGAAAAGAAATGCAACCGAACTTGAAGATCAACTAAAAAGAAAAAAAAAATGAAAAATTAAAAGAAAAAAAACAAAAAACATTCATCCAAATGGGGTGGGTAAGGGTGACATTTCATGACCAAGAGAAGTTAAGAATCACATTCAATTTTTTCTTCTTCTTAATATAACCTCATATATGGCTAATGAATGAATCAAAGTTTTCACCCAGACAAAAAAAAAAAAAGATAGGGATTGCCCTTGACGTCACAGAAGAAAATTTACAGTCCCAGCTAAAGCAAAAGATCCTTGTTTGTTAATATAAATTATATAATAAGCCTGTAATTATGGTGCTGAGCGCTGCACTGAATCATGATGTGAAGGTGGGGTGATGGGTATAAGATTGTACAAAGCTTGAGTGGAGAAGATGAAAAAAGTTGACTCTTGGCCCTCCAAAACACTCTAAGTTATACAAGCATCATTTCACCCAAGACAGTTTCACAATGGACCAAAAACCGCCAAATCAGTGTGGTTTTGCAGAATTGTATTGAAGGAAGGTGCAATTATTTCAATATTTCATATTGTCCCATTGAAGTCTTCCATGGAACAGAAGCAAACTTTGGAAAACTAGTGCCCCCCAGCAAAAACATCTTGATTATACACAGCAGCTTTGAATACGTGTTACAGGTAGAGAAACAAAAAAATTCATAGGAAAAATCGACCTGATTTTAGAAATATAACTGCTATGTTCTCAATTTTTCCAATGTTTATTTTCAAAAGAAAAAAGATTGGAAAAAAAAATATGCTTTCGATTCTCTGAGACTAAATAATACAACCACAGATTTTTCAAAAAAGTTAATGTGAGAAGTTATTTTTACATGAAAAAAAATAGAAAAAAAAGAAAAAGCCTACAAATTGTGACGCTGTGCAAAATATTTTTCCACATCAATACAATGGAGGTCAGTAGGAAATTGAATAATAGAAGGTTCAAGATGAGGTTTTCAGGTAACAAATAGAATGTTAAGTAAAGATGCGTACTGAAATTTGTTTTAGTTACCCTTCAAGATGAGTGAACGCTAGTCAAAAATTACTTATATACCCTCATGCATTTGAAATTTTCCACATCAAAAATAGAACAGAATCTAGGTTTGTATTAAGCATACAAGCCAGATACTTTTTCAGGTTTGTAGCAATCAGCTGCAAGGGTAATTCACAATTGAGGATCCTGACCCCTTGTTGCAACTATGTCCATCCACTGTATGTTGAGGTACTGTACCTGCAGTCACCAATGACCATGGAAAGAGATATCTGGCCCGCAGTACACTGTTGATCTCAAATAAATGTGCAGGTTTTTTCTCTCAGCAATATCTTCTATCTTTGAAGTGCAGATCTTAGTCCACCATCATCATGTTAGGCAAAAAAATAGAAGCCAAAATGTGTTGGATTGGCGTGTAAAAAGTGCGTCATCAGCAGATTCAAAATATTTACTGGGGACTGCAGCCATCACAACCAGACGTGGTTGTATGGTTTTGATATTCTCCGATTATTCAAATTTATACTTCAGACCAGACAAACGCAGATGGGATTCCCTTGGTGATGCTCTGTGTAGTCTGGACCAGCAGGATCAGGATTTGTCATGCAACCTAGTCAAGTGTTATGGTCTTGCAACAATAAGTTATGAGGACTAAAGAGAATTTTTGAGAATGTACCAGCCCCATTTGTTCATGCGTGAGGTTCTCCATGTTAAACCAACAGTGTTTCAAATCCTGTTCTTGTGTGGGTTTGAGCAAATAGGGGCTTTGATATTCTTTTACATTTTAGCAGGTAGTCAATCAGCACTTTTTCTTTCAACTCATTGACTATGGCAAGAGCAGCTCAGTTGCCATGTTCTAAATGCGGTAGTAACTTCGATCATACAGGGAGCCACGAAATAAGCAGACCAGTTTGTTTTCAATATAGACAACGAACTCTTCAACTTAGAGCTATGGACAGAGAAACATAAAAACAAGCAGAAAAGTCATCTGCAACTCAGTGGAATGGTCCATTGTGTGATTGATGTAAATTTCCAACATTTGCAGTAGAGCAATTCAAGTGCAAAGACTGAAATTTCAGTTATCTGCAATTAATGGGTTAAAGCCTATAAAAGTTGAACCTGCATCTAGTCAGCAGATAGAATGTACTTGGAATAGGAGAAGTCAGCTCTTTCTATTGCTTTGAAAGACATGTATCTAGTTCAAAACAATTATTTCTTCCCTTTAAACATACTATATATATATATATATATATACCATACTAGGAGAGGAATGGTTTACAAGATTTGAGGACTACCGCTCATTTCAACCCATCAAAGCCTCAAAACTATCCATATCTACCATTGTCCCCCATATTCATCAGTTATTACATCTTTGTCTTTTCTTCTCAGTAAGAATGGCCAAAGATTTTGTTCGCTTTAGTGTGTGTGTGTGTGTGTCTGGAGAGGGAGAGATTGCCGGCAAAAGATAGACAGAAACATACACATATCATGTAACCCTACGAGTTTGTTGGTAATACAGAGAAGAACCAGGAGCAATTTAAGAGGTTTTTGGAAAGTTGAACTAAATCCTTTTTGTTGTTTCCACAACGATTCAGTCGGTACATTTTACTCTCTACATATGAATAGTACACCACATGAGGGTTGCAGAATGGATCGGCAAGAATGTTGCAGGAATAACAAGAATAATAAAAAGAATGAAATCAATTACTCAGAGGTTCCCATACCTCTCTGGACATTCCACACATTCAAAATTCACTTCATCATGAGATAAAGAAATTACATTTTCTATCAGTTCTTTCATTCTTTGAGAACCATTTCATACCTTAGGTTCAAACTTTTGGGTAGCACTTAAAGTGCAAATAAGTGGGGGGGGGGGGGAGTAAGTAGTGCCCTTACGCTGGCTGTTACTACTTACTCAGAAGTGGGTGGGTTGTGATGTGAAATAGACTTATATGTAACAAGCTGTCTAAGTGCCATTTTTGAGTCCAAAATGTCCCATCTGTTGTGCTTAGCTATTCTAACGGGAGATTGACAACAAATCCCCATGGTAGCGTTGTGAAGCACACATGAGATAAATTTATAAGGAAGTTGTACAAACAGGCTGTCAGTGTGTAGAGCTGATAATATCCATAGAAACGGTTGTCGTGCTTGTAACATTGACAAAGTAGATCTCAGCACTTTCGAACAACCTCGATTTAGAAGGCCACGTAAGACATTTTTCATCTTTATTCAGGCCACTGGTCCACTTGAAAAATGTCAATCATATTACAGAAAGTGTACTTAAATTCTATTTTAGATAAACCTGTGAAGCTAAAACAGTAGTAATTCCACAATATAAATATAATTTTTCTCAGAAAGTCAATATTTATAAGAATTTAAATAAATGTCTAGATTTGCCGGGGGCAAAACCTGACTCAAAGGCCTCTGGTTGCCCACATGTTTTATAGCATAAATAGAAGACAACATTGTTATGAAGATATTTATTCATTTGCAGAGATTACTATATGTATAAGATACTACAAAAGCTGGGACTGAGAACTACCTCAAGAGAATATGCATATTGACATACATCCATCCACACAAATGTGCCTTTACAAATAAATGAGGTAGATACAAATGTTCCCAGCACTATCTTTCGCATAATGTTAGAGAAATCTTTGAAGTTTATTCAATTTAGTATAAGGAAAACAGGTTTGTCATGAGTACTGACATACGAAAACATCTTTTGGATCATTTACATTATGATAACATCGTGCATGTGTGACAAGCAAAAGAATTTCATCAGTGGGCTAGAGATATGTATCAGCTGTTAAAAACAACTAAATAAAATCTCAGTTCCTTAACTGAAGATCTTGTTTAGTTTTAGGTCCTTGATTTTATAATAAGGGCTTCAAGGATCTGAAGCCTTTTTTGAAATTAATGTTTATTGATACGAGTATATAGCACTTAGATCAGACACATGGCAAATTATTTTGAGAAAGATAAAAATGTGATTCTGATTCCAAAGATTTGTGTGGTATACGGAGAAAGTACTGTGAATGAGTGAATATGACAAAAGTGGTTTGCAAAGTTTCATGCTGGAGATTTCTTGCAGACCCTTTGCATTCCAATGAGGTTGGTTAAGGCTTTTTGCCAATTGTGAAGAAAAAAAATATAAAAATACCAATGTGTTTTTATTTTCATTTTTTTTTTTTTTTTATACAGACATTTTTTAATATAGGATGATGCAAATATCACTTTCAATTTTAAAACTCATAAACTTTTTTAATAAAAAAGTGAAAAAATTTTCCCTACAGATATATCTATTTTGGCCCTTACAAATTACTTCTATTGGGGAATATAATATCCAGCAAATACCTTCCATTTTAAGCTTAGCAAATTAATTTCACAAGTATCAGAAATCAACTGGCTGCCAAGTTCACAAGATTTAACCACCTGATTTTTTTCTTTTGGGATTATCTCAAAGGAAGGGTCATGGGATATAGTCCAGAAACTGAAAATGGAAGGTATTGGCAGGATGTTATTTTCCACAATTACTTCCAAGTAATTTCCAAGTGCAGAAATAAATATATCAAAAAAAAGTATATTTTCTTCACCATTTTATTAAAAAAAGCCATTAAAGTTTTGAAATGAAAAATGACTTTTGTGCCACCCTGTACAAGAGGAAAATGATAAGCAAATACAAAATACTATTAATTCAAAGATTTAAAAATAGTAGGAATTATTTTAAAATTTTAGCAAAAAGTACAAGTACAACTTGTTAATACAACTCATATAATTAAAAATAAAATAAAAGAGAAGAAAATTGCTGTTTGTTAAAACAGGTGCTGTCAGGAACAACTTTTCAATAATTTGATGAAGGCAATGCTTAAGCAATTTCCTTGTGGTTCCTGATCAAGGCAATTCTGTTCATTTAATACCAAAAATTGAAAAAAAAAAGAAAAAAAAGATATACATAACAATTAACAGAGGGGATCCATCTATGTCCATTTAATTGGTTAGTATCGGCGACCTGATAGGATAAAAAAAATAAAAAATATTCAAACAAAATAACAGACAGTATTTTTGTGTGTGAAAAAAAAAAAAAAGTACTGAAAAAATACGATGAGGACAATAATAACAAATACTAAATTTAAAATCATCAACAACACAATCTCGGTCCAGTTTTTCCTTAACTTGAATCTCATGTTTGGATTTGTGGAAAATACTTGGTTAGAGGATTTGTGTATTTGTATAATAGAATTTTGTTGGATGGAATATCAGTGGAATTTATGGTATATCCATCTGCATCAAGCAAACACTTTTGACCCAGAACAGCCTGAAATGAATGTAGACTCAAATTCATCAAGTTTCATACGGTTTAATTCAACAAAACAAGACATAGCTGCATCAGCTTGAAAAATGGTATATATCATACATAAGATTACAAGAATAAAAGACTTATACTTCATAATTACACAAAAACGTGGGGGAGGAAACTTCCCAATAGGGTATCACACACATGGGATCCTGATTCAGAACAGATGGTAACTTTGTTGTTTTTTGTTATCTGTACGCCAACCATATTGTAATCGCCACTTTTGCAGCAAATTCTTTCAAAGGCAAAAAAGAAACAGCTTCCTCCTCCATCCTTGGCATGTTTCATGCTGGAAACTTTTGTATACACACACACACACACACACACACATATACATACGACTGGTAGATAGTTTTTGTTACGTAAAGCTTTGTAACAAAGTGGAAATTTTCCAATACAGCTATCTGATTGAGGATTTAATTAAGGAAAAAAAAAAAATCCTACCACACCAAAAGCAACAAAGAACAATATAAAATTTATTTGAAAAAAAAAAAAAAAATCATGGTTCTTTTATGAAAAAATTAATTCATATTTTTGGCAAGAGTCAAGATGAATGTTTCTTTTCAATATTTCTAAACGAGCTGAAAAACAAAGCAACAATGCAGTGATCCATAAAAGAAAAAAAAAGGCAGAGAGAAACTATTGCTTGTTATTTTTGTATCTTTTTCTTTATCTGTAGCAAGTTGAATGATTTTGTGAGTGGAGCTTTGTAATGACTAAGTGATGTCCTGAGGTGATCTAGCAAAAAGTCAGTAGTATAGGTTTACTTTGTGATCTATGTTAACATGGGCAATGTAGAATTAGACTAGATAATGTGTGGGAGAACACACATACAAACCTGGTGTATTTTTGTGTACATATATATACATAATGATTCTCTTTTTTTTAAAAAATCTGTTGAGGTCAGAAAAATTTCTTTCTTTTTATTTACCATGTTTCCCAACCCTTCCCCTACCAAGCATTAAGACAGATTCTAACAGAAAAAAGAGAAGGGGGAAGAATAGGTATGTTAAAATAAATTAGGAGGTAGAAGAAAAATCATCAAGTGATAATAATAGAGCAACTTATTTTTTGGCATTAATTTGAGTGACTTGGCTAAAGTTTGAGCACAAAATATTCCCACATTGAGGATTATGTTTTTTACATATATATATATATATATATATATTTCCAGTCCTAATGACCATCCATTTCTGTGTAGGGCAGGGGTAGAGCATCTGCCTCTGGGTCTGAAGCAAAGGTTTCAACCCTACCTAATGGTACTGGAAGGGATATAGAGTCTATATCCACTGAAGAGTTGTAATACGTCTAAGCATCTAGCACTAATCATTTATTGTAAAACCTTGAAATTTTGCACCCACACTTTTCTGAATGAGTAAGGAAAATCCAAGTTTATGCTAAATTGATAGCTTAGTTTGTATCCAAAATGGGCTCAAGAGGCTGATATAGGGCCTTTGCTTCCAGACTAGCTTGATTGACAAAATCAATGCAATTCAAAAGCCTGATCTGGCAACCCTAGATGATGTAATTATCCACTACTACTTCCAAGAACCTGGAGAAACAATTACAGCTGTGGAATACTGAAAACTGTTAGACGGAATACATAGCAAGTAGTGTGAAAAACAACCAGCAATACTTAATCACAAAGGCTCCAGTCACAGAAGACAACCTAATCATATGTAGAGAGATATATAGAGAGAGTACCATCTGTTGCTAAGTGACAGTTACCACAGGTTGTCATAAGAAATGAAGTAGAATGTTCTCAGAGTAAATATTAGAAATCAAAACCTAGAAACCATTATTACTAGTCAGCTCATCAATTGCGATTGCCATCACATAACTGATTTCTCACATATAATTTCAATACCGGTTGACAACTAATTAGCAAAAAGCATTGATCTTTTCTTCCCTTATGCAAAAAAGATGATTTAACAAGTATGATACAAAGCAAAAATCACCAATGCATGTTCAAAGTAGCTACCGTTTATATCTATAACCAAGAGCATATAGTTAGAGGTTTTCTCAATTCCTGGTGTCCAGTAATTTTAATAATCATGCATCTATGAAATTAGGAAACTCTGCAAAAATATGACAATGATGATCTGAAACAGAAAAGCAGGTATTTTTCAAAGTTCTCAAGAGAAGAGCATTTTGTCTTCCACTTAACTGAAGATAACTCAATAATGATCTTTAAAAATCTTCTAATGTTCTTGTAAGGATAAATTTTCTAGAGACTCGATTAGATACAAACTAAAATAACGTCAATGTCAATCCATGATTTAATAAAAAAAAGAATTATCAAGTGTCTAGACACATTGATTTGCATTTACCTCTTGCAAATTAATCCAGCAATTATAGAAACAAAATAATTCAAATTGTGTTAGACATAAAAATATAATCAGGGGTTTCGTGTTAGTAACATGTTAGGTGTCTGCAGGAGTTCAAATGATGAATTTAGACAAACAACTGGAATTGAAAATAGTCTTCAAAAACAGACAGTTTTAGCCAAATTAGTTTCTACTACACTGCATTAAAGACCCTTTTTTTCATTATTTACAAGGTCTATCCAGCCATTTCTAACTTTTTGAGAACTGGTGGCTAAACTTCATGTAACTTGGCAACCAGTCAGAGGGGACCTTACTGAGCATCCATGAACAGACACTCTTATGCAAATATTTAACCAACCAACTAAACATAACTTGATGCACAAGGTCACAAGTCTGAAGCATCTAGTGAGGCATGAACTCATTACAGCAATGATTCCCTTCAAAACTAGCTTGTTAACCAAAGCTCCATGACAAGGCACACAAACATTCACTTCCAATAACATTTTCAACTGCCAAGTAATACAGACAATTCCATTTTGAGAGGAAAATGTAGAAGAAACACTTTAGTTAAATGTGAAACCCCGATATACTCGAATTCAAAAAATTTCAAACAGAAAGGTTTTTATAAGAACACTACATTCAGATAGTTATTTTCAGAGTTTAGCTTAGTCTGTCACAAGTGTGAAGCATCCAATGAGGATTGAACATTTTTGGGGGCTGCTCAGCAGGTGAAGAATGAAAAATGTCAATTAACATCCTTTGGTACTGAACATGTTGTCTGTAGGAGTAGCTTGTAATCTATTACTCCATAGGGAGGTGGATAAGAAGAATTTTGTGGGGGAGAGTGTTGTTATGTAAACCCAATGATTGTGTTCGTATCAGTTAAATATCATTTCTGCAAGGCTGAGGGCTGGGATGGGGGGGGGGGAAGATAAACGCCTTTCCCCAAGGACATGAGTGTAATGCTAACGTAAACAGCCTAACTTGAAACTCAAACACGGTCCGCTGATTTCATTTTCCGTGCCAATGAACAATTCGCCACATTACATCTTCAGTGATAGGGGGGAAAAAAAAAAAAAAAAAAAAAAAGAATGATTTGCTTTGCTGGGATACAGACATGGCCAATATTCCCTCTAATCCCTCTAAATTTTTCTAATGAGTGTGTGCAGAATTCCCATGTTGTGCAAATGTTTTCCTGTGACAAAAGCATGTGCGCACTGAATATTTGTGCAATTGTAAACTTCACACATGGTAGGTTTAAAACACAAACTGTTAACTAGTAGAGAGAAACAGCTAAAAGATTATTTTCAATTAGTATCATTATTTTTAGAATTATTAAAATATCTAACTACAATTGAAGAAATGTGTTTGTGTATGCACCACAATACTCAACACCTGGCCAATGTACGAAGTTGAGATTTGATAGACATATTAGTCAATACACAAAGCTCTTGAGAGAGTAATGTTTTTTTTATCTGTGATTGTTGAAAATTATAATAGAAATAAAAAACAAATTACTGATTATAGATCTTTCTTCATAGTCTCTATCAATTATATCCCTTGACTTCCAATCTGTAGAAATAATTTAAATTCAGATATAAAATATCTAAATTGGCAACACTGAAGAGAGGTAACTGAAATGCTTTGAAGCGATAGTTACCCAAAACAGAAAATTATTTTACATAACACTAATGGCAGGCTGCTCCGCACATCATAAAGTTTGGCCTTTTCCAAGTAAGTAAATTATTTTGCAAAAGGTACGTGCACATGCCCAGCCAAGAGAGAACTATGGATATGGCTCATTTCCAGTTCTTTAACAGTCAGTCATATATGAGCAGCTGGATTGGTTCTCTCCAATTTTGATGAAATCACAGTATGATTTAGTCAGTGTGCTTTCATTCAATGCTTAGTTTAATTATTATGAAATACCTTCATCATAACATGTTTGGAGCAAGTGATATCATAGTGTATCTTCTGGTGTGATGAAAAAGTCTTTTCGCAGTATGGTATACAAAGAGGAAAATGATATGGATTTCAAACAATTGTAAAACACCATGCAACAAATGAACAAGACTGACTCACCAGGGCTGTAATAGACGCCTGGATAGCCTGGAAAATTTAATATACAAGAAAATGTGGAAACAGTTCTCTTTATTTGTACACTAGGAAATTGACAAACTTCAGGCATAGTAACATTAGTACAGACTGGACAATTCATTTCAGCATTTGATTTCAAAACGCTATATTTGATGGAATATAAGGAAATATTAGGGAAAAATGCATTTCCCTGAATCCCTCTCATTTATCACCCTGTTTTTTTTTTCGTAACTCTTTCTCAAGTTCTGGATAATGGGGGTCTAGGCAATGAAGGTCATGTTTGCCTTTTGAGCCATTTCTGGGAAGATGGGGGGGTCTTATACACCATCAAATACAGTGTTTATTGGATATAAAAAGGAGCAGCAGCAAAGAGCTTACTGAATTAAGATAATGATCACTTCACAAGATTCAGAAACTCATTCACCTAATTATCTGCTTTTCAATCTACCAATAATGTATATAATTAATGTCTTCTATATCCTTACAAAAGTAACCTGATTATCCATGGATCCCTAAATGATTAGCACTAGACTATGTAGAAGTAGTTGGTGCGACACTTTCAATATTCTTCTAATAAAAAATCTCTCTCAGTATAAAAGTCAGTGTCCATCGCTTTGTAACGCAGAAAACAGCAACCTATATCTGTAAGTATAGACCAGATGCACCTTCCATACATAATCCCAAAATATGCCAACATAAAATTGTATTTTTTATATGCGGCTCATCTCAATTGGATAGGTACCAAAAACCATTACGGATTGTAGCAATGATCAGAGTTTTTTTTCAATAAAATTTTTCAAAACATACTGCAATAATTTAAATATCTTTGAGCTTTTATTTTTGGTTTGAATTGCATGAAAATAGCATGAAATCAATTGTAAAAAAAAACAAAACTTTTGCATACTTAAAGCAGGTTTTGTATGTTTTTTAATATCAATTTTTGCCATTGAAATTAACTCTGATTTTCCCCTTGTTGTCTGCCAACAGAAAAATTTCAACTCTGTAATCTCAAAAGAGAAAAAAAAAATAGCCATATTAGAAATTTTGAATTACCTTGTGGAGGATACCCTTGTTGTGCAGGGTAGCCAGGTTGTGCTGGGGGATAGCCTGGTTGTGAAGAAGGGTACCCTGGTTGTGCAGGAGGGTAGCCTGGTTGTGAAGAAGGATATCCTGGTTGTGAAGGAGGATAGCCTGGTTGCTGGGGTGGGTAACCACCAGATTCTACAGGGTGAAAGGAAAACATTCTTAGACACATAAAAAAAAGGCCATAAATATAAACTTTTATAAAATTAAATGATCTTTGGATCCCATTAGTAACCTAAAGAGAAAAATTGGTAGCCATAGCTCAAGACATCCCTAAGTTATGCTAATGTAGGTGGATGGACGGGCAAATATTTGGTGAATTTGGGTAAAAGTAAATTTTTAGGTAAGTATGAACCACTCAAAATGAAGGACCAATATATATATATATATACACATACATACATACATACATATATATATATATATATATATATATATATATATATATACGCCATGTGGGAGAGAGCCATAGCATATGTGCCAAGTGGGAGATAAAGATAGATATAACATATATACCACATTAGAGAGAGAGATAGCTACAAAACTTATGCAATGCGAGAGAAATTTGAGAGACGAATAGAAAAAGATTTTTTTAAAATTTCGATTGGATCAAGAGCTTCTCAAAAATAGGACAAGTATAGTCAAAGTTTCCTTTATATCACATTGTAGAAAAGGGTTTAAAGTAAATTTCCAAGTAATAGAAATTTGAGTCTTAAAAGCATAAAAAGAGGAGATGCAATGGCAAGACTTACGTGGATATTGAGGCTGTGGAGGGTAGGCACCTAGAAAAATGAGAAAGTAAAATCAACTACCCATGTAACGAAAAGTGTGACTTATGTTATTTTTAACTGTTGCAAAATAAAAGTAAGATAAGAATTAAATAATCTACAAAGAAAAATAAAAATTTAAATAATCATTTATATCAGAGCTTTCCAAGCTGTTTGAATTCCAAACACACTTTTCAAACATGAAATTTTAGGCAACATATTGCTGAAGTTTTGTTAGCCAAGCCAAATATTTAATGTCATTCCAACAGTTGAACTGACTCAGGAAAAGTATCTTGATACATAAAAAATTACATTTGATTCCTGACACACCTAGAGATTTTTGCAGCACAGTATGGAAAACTCTGATCTATATATTTATACAATTAGTTTTTCTTATTTTGTATGTATTTTTGAAGGAGTATAGAATTTCATACCTTTCAAAATAACTGTTTACATCTACATATTTTGTAACTTAAAAAAAAATAACTGTGAGATTTCCACGATTCTCACAAGTATTACCATCAATCATGATTCAATGCAAAATAATTCCAATTTTTCCATTTTCACTAATTAGAGATGTACAAAAAAATTAATGCACGAGTCAATCTGAAAATTAACTTCTTGTTCCTATATCAAAGCAGGCATTTCTGTATTTCTTGAAATTTGATCATGATCAACCCATAGTTTATTTGTTATCTACTTATTCGAGGATAAATGTTTCAACCGACAAAAAAGATTTTATCAAGAAAGTACCCATGCTTTAATCACTATTCTTAGAATTGCAGGAGGTTATAACTATTCAAAAAGAAAAAAAGAAAAAAAAAAAAAAAGGAAAGAAATATACTGTCCACTGGATACAAATCAATCCAAAAATTTAAATCAAAAGTTGATTTAATTACTGATTCTTTGCTTTAAATGAAGCATTCCCAATCATTATCGATTTTCGACTAGAATTACTTTCATCTAATGTTAGATTTGATTTTCTGCCAACCATAAAAGCTCTCTCTGGGCAATTTATCTATTTATTAAATAAAAATCCCTCTATGGGCATCTCGGTCAGCAATCTATATTAAAAATACATATTCAACATTGAAATATACATTCAAGCTATAAAAATGTGTGAAACTTAAAAAAAAAAAAGAAAAAAAAGGAAGAAATAATAAGCTAACCAGCATAGACAAACATTTAATAGGCACATTTTATTTATTTATTTTCCCTTATTCTTTCATATATTTATTTATATATTCTCTTACATATTTAAGCTGCTGTAAGAGCAGCTCAGTGGCTGTTTTCTACATACAGCAGTAACTTTAATAATACATAATGGCACAAAGTATGCAAAACGGTTTGTTTCCTACATTAACAATGGACCATTTTACTTAATTATGGAGAACTTTTTCTGCTTGCTTTTATGTATTTGTCCAGAACTTCAAGTGGAACAGTCTATTGCTTGCAGAGAAAATGAACTGTTCAGCTTAGTTTGCACCATCCTGTACATGTGTGATACAGAAATTTCTGTCATTCACAGTTGAGCCACAGAACTGCAATGACTGAAATTTCAGTCGTCTGCAGCTGATGAATTGATAATTGCTTGGAATGCAATGTTGAGAGTGAAGTTTTTTCAATCAGAGTTAGTCAAGAAATCTAATAAAAATAAATAAAAACTCACAGACTAGATTTTTTTCATCGTTTCTAATATTCCCCATGACATTACGCTTTAAAATTATCTAAATTTAGACTTAAAATATCTGAATCAGCAACACTGAGAAGAAGTGAACGCAATGCTTGGAGCCATGGTTACCCAATATGTACGAGAAACTATTTTACAGGACAATTATGGCAGGCTGAAAACTAAATATTTATACAGCAAGATACAAGACAAAGAAATCAATATAAATCTGGGAGATGAGAAAGTAAAAAAAAAACCTATCAAAACATGTCCATCTGCTCATCAATCAGTATGTATAAAAATACTTGAAGGGCTCTTCAATAACTAAGCTTTTTCAAACAGTTATTCTTGAGCAAGATTGTCGACAAATCAGAGGAATTTCTTGTGAATTTTAATCTGTGTAAACAGTAATAGTCAAACCAATGGACTCCTGAATTTAATAGTTGAAGTATCACCTTACATACATCAAATGTTTCATACCTTGAGCAGGATATCCTGGTTGGGGTGGGTAACCAGCTCCACTTGGAGGAGGGTAGCCACCTGGTACACTTCCAGGGTAACCTGAAGGAGGGGGTACCACACCTTGTGGGTACATAGGTTGGCCAGGTTGACCAGGGTAACCCTAAAACAGAAAACAATGCAGCAGATTAATATTGAGTAAGAGTTGAGATTCTTTCAGAGAGTTCAATTCTTAATGACATTTTCTTTAATTGTTTTTAATAGCAATAAAAATTACTCACATAAAATATTTCTCTTGTTGTTTAGTCCAGGAGCCGATCTAGATTTTGGTACCACCAAACAGGTGGCCAATCATTAGTGGTACAAGAATGATAATAGGCTCAATATGATAATGTTAATACATGATTATCTTTTTAGGCTAGTAGATTAATCACTTTCAAATTCAAAATGGTTGATTTTTACAGTATCTCATGAGTCAGATAAAATTTCTTTTCATCAAATATGGGCATATTGTATATAACTTTTTTTAGAGGTGGGTTGGATTGGAAATGTTTTTGTCTTGCAGGCGAAAGTGAATAAACAATGGAACGATGATTATACCAGGCTATAGAAACAGATTTTCCATTATAGGAGTATATACCATTATAAACTTACACGTACTATCAAATCAATGTGTACTTTGGAATTTTTTTTTTCCGGGGGGGTAGAGTCAATCTTCTGGTTCAAATTTAGTCAGGTATATTGATACAAAACCAGAAAAGTATTCTGTTCTAACATTTCTAGCTATAAAACATTGATTTATTTGAGGCCACTTTAAAAAATAGGACTTTTCTTGTTTGATAAAAAAGATAGATAAGTAAACGAAGAATCTAGGTAAGCAACAACACATATTCAGTCAAGTCGGCAGGCAGGACGAGTCAGATAAAATGAGGCTGTGGACTCTCTTGTATATCATTGGACAGGGAATTTCATGCAGAGTAAAGTTTACAAGAGAATCACATGCCTCAGAGCAAGTTAATTTGAGCTATTTACTATCAAATATCATAGACACTTGATTTAAAAATGAAACACTAGTGAGGATCCATAGCTATGAGGCAGGGGAAGTCATTGTGTATGGACCCACTCCAAATTTAATCACTTCTCTTGTAGCCTATTTTCTACACTTCCACAATATTACATTGAAACTTCAAGAAAACTTCTGAAGATATTGAGTGAACAGACAAAACTTTGAGTTATTGTGTGGTTGCAGATCAATGTGCAATAGTTTCCCATATATCATAGCTATCTGTCCACATTACACAATATCTTCAGAATATTCTATCTTTCCACATGATATCTCCAAAAGTCTTAAATGAATTTCAATGAAGATATATAGTAGAGAGAGAAATAGTTCAGGAAAGTAATCATTAAATTTTGGACTAGATCCATTTCCTATGTCCAAGCCAACAATATGCAACCACACAATAGCTCCAAAAGTTCTGAATGAATTTCAATTGAATTTAGAGGGAGGGTTGGCCACGTGAGAAGAAAGAATTGATTGAATTTGGGGATTCATCCAGGAATATTCTCCCCCGATTAAGAGATTTTTCCATTCTTTTCTCTATACATTTATGTATATGATCATGACTGTCCACACAATGTCATTAAAAGTTCTCAATAGATTTCTATAAAATTTTGTGGAAGGATGGGCAATAGACTAAGGAAGAAGTAAGTTCTCCCCCAGTCCTTTCTAGTTTTATGTGAGGGTAAGTCTGTTTACAGTGATAAACATCATGAAGCTACAAGATTGGTAAGGTCATCATACCAAAATATCAACTACAGACAAATGGGATTACAAAAATTGTTTGCCCATCTTGGGTGGTACCAATTTGTGGTATCAGTATTGGCCCAGGGACTAATACTATAAAAAGTGAAAAAAAAAAAGATAAAAATAAAAATAAAAAATATAAAAAGCCTGTAATTTTTTTTCTTCCCTTTCAGGAAATAAATAATACTATAAAAAGTTTACTAGATTGCTTAAATGTCTTTCTCATAGAACCGATGATGGTTTTATAAATGCAATTCATTTTCAACTTTTATATTCTTCTTCAGCATCGACCAAGCCTTGCAATTTTTCCTTATTACATTCTTCCTTACGGCCTGGTAATCTGAGATATTTTATTTGACCTTTTCTAATAACATGGCTTAGGAATTTAAACCTTTTAACGTTCTCATTGACGATCTTTCAGTGTGGTTGTTTTGGAGTACTGCCTTGTTTATAATCCTATTAAAAAGATATTTACAGCTTTCTCCAGAGAATTCTTAGTATAAAATGTTCAATTGTAAATCTTACACAAAACTTGGTCAGAATTTCTGAGGATTTGTATCAGGATTTTTAGAAAAGAAAAGGCCAGTCACTTATTTCTGGGCAAGTCTCTTTCAATGAGGCTCCTCGTTAGACATGGGTAAAAAAAAACACAAAACAAGTCTGGTTAGTCATAAAATGAAAAAATATCACGTGACCAACGTCTTTTAACAGCATGCTGTGGTAGGGTGGATCAATGAATATGTTACTGCTATCATTTTTGGTTGGGTGGTTATCACTAAGAATGTCCAAATTGAAAAAAAATAAGCATGAATGCTGCTGGACACAAACAATTTAGCATAAACTTAGATTGCAAATTGAAATGTTGGATTCAAAGGAGTGATTGTAGAAATTTTCAACCCTCTAGCTCTATGGGTGTGGCCTATATATGCAATACATACACAGTCAACCAGACCCACTTGAAAACTGAAAAAAAACCTATGTTGACGTTTTTTGTTGCCATTTTGGAATAGATAGATGTGGATCTCTAGATTAATGGTCAAGTGCCAGACTAAGCTAAGCTTGGTAGATATCACGTCTCTTCTCTTTTTTGTTGACAATGGGTGTAACCACTATTTACTATTACTACTGATAGGACGGAAAGATAGTTATGGAAGAACGGTTGTCTGAAGAGGTCACTCGCTTGTCTACTCTCTTTTCATTACGGTATACCAGTGATAAGACATTTGTCACAATTTACCTGTACTGTAATCAAGTGATGCCTCACTGTGGAACAATAGTTAGTACGCTCACCTTAAAAGCCATTACTACTTCTCTTGAGTCATTATATCGCTGAATTTCGGAGTTGCTACTTGTTGTATGAGCAGTAGTTTTATTAGCAAAATCCTGGCTGGCTAAGTCTTGTTATCATGTCCTCATATGTCTGATCATGGTAGTAGAGGGTGTCATCATAGCAGTGCTGCCTCCAACAAAGCTTTCATCAGATGATGACCCAAGGGTCAGATATGGTTTTAGGGCCCAAAGCATCATTACCACAAACCCAGGGCAACCCAGCAGTGGGAGTATCCAATATGAGTTGAATTCTTATAGGGTGCCTCAAAACTTGAGGTCTACAGCTTTACTAAGATAAGCATTGTAAATACCTACATAGGAGTGAGCCATTGGCATGCCGATCTTTGACCATTTCAGACAGTAAAAGAGCCATATTTAACCAGGTATCAATTCAGATTCCTAACATCTTTTGTTCGCATGACTGTTTTATTTACATTCAAACTACAACTGCTAGTTTTATTTCACAGGATGGGAGTGAACAGAACCATCGCCAAAACTAATTTTTTAAGAGTAGTTACACCAACACATGTAAGAATATGATGTGAGAATATGGCAAGCTAAGTGTTTTATGAGTGCATGCCCCTTATCCTCATAGTGATAGAAGGGCTACCTTTTGGGTGGCCGAAAAGTGGTGTGACCAATGGAAAGGAAAAAAAAAAAAAAAAATTTTTTTTTTTTAAATGCCTCGGAGTGATAATTGTTTTCAAGTGACTTTGAACAACGATTTCTATAAATTCAGCTGGCCACAGGCACTCAGGAATAAGAAAAGAAAACTTAGCAGAGAGAGTCACCATATTCTCACTCAGTATCATAATAACAGTAAGCAGATATTAAAAACACTTACCATTCCTGGATACATTTTTCCTTGCTTTTTAGCTTGCTGAAATGAATAAAAATAAATATAAATACATATCTACATATATACACACACAGAGACATACACTACAGATTATCATTAAAAACATCAGAAAAAACATTTCTTTTTAGAAAAATGTCACATTTCGTAACTTGAATAAAAACCTTGCATTATTGAAGGATGAGGTTATTCTGTTTCAACCACACACACATATATATATGTGTGTGTGTGATTATATATATATATATACACACACACACACACATTTATATGAGTGCATGTGTGTTTTAATATGGTTGATTACCCTTAGGTTAAACTATTGATCATAATTCAAGATAATATTACTACTAATAATACTACTGTATGTAAAAGAAAAGTTGAGCAATCGGGAGGGAAAAACAAAGAAAGAATTTATACGATTAGATTTGCAAACTGATATCTCTTGTAACTCAAGCGATTAGAGCAGCTATCACAGTAAGATAGACTTCCTGAGGTAAAAGGGTTGCAGGTTTGAGCCTAATTGTGAGCTTGTAATTAGTTCTGATCTGTACTGCTTACCATTGATCATAGAATGACAGGCTGTTGTGAAGAGAAGCAATTGGAATTAAGATAAAATACTAGTCAAAAATTAATGTTTGATGATGCAACATCTAAGAAGAAAATTCAAGATAGTATTTCTACTAATAGATTCAGTAAGGGATGAAACCTGGAAAACCTTGAAGTATCATGTCTGCCTGTTGGCAGCTTCCACTTTCAATTTGCAGTAGTCAGCAAAAGACAAAGGTCTTTTTCATAGAATCCCTGTATTTCTTTTGTGGCACCCCTCTGTTTTATTGGCCAGAGAACAGCTCACTAAACAGTAGGGTCTTTGAAAGTCAAGTCTCTTATCCTTGATACATGGCCTGTGCAGTGCAGCAATGTTTTTTGAAGCACAGCCATAATGCCAGAGATGTTGGTACTTTTGGAGATTTCAGTGTTTGTAACAGAGTCATTTGAGCACTGGTAGAAGTGATTGAGGAAGCATAAGTGACACCAGTAAATGGTCCAAGATTCAGCACCATAAATGTGAGCAGACAGCACGGCAATTTTGTAGACTTTAATTTTAGAGTCTTTCCTGAAGTTCTTACTGATCTAGATTTGCTTGTGTAGTCTACTGAAGGCTTGGTTTATCTTTGCCGTTTTGTTGTCAAGTATTTCATACATGCATACACATTATACAGTAATATTTTGAATAGTGTAGTTTTGATTAGTATGGGTTTTGAAGTGGTAGGGTCAAGTTAATGCTATGAAAAAATAAAGTAAATAAGTATAAGCTGGAACCCCCCCCCCAAAAAAAAACCATCAAATTTTAAAACCTTGACATGTGCAATTTTCAATAGTATGGAAAACTTTAGTATATATTAACCATACTAATCAAGGCATTACTATACACATACAAACACATACACAGCAGATTCAGGTTAAATGGGACACAACAGGAATAAAGCAATTTGGCCCAATTAGGAAGGTGCCCAGGTAATGCAAAGCAACATATAAACCGTACAAATGTTTGCATTTGCTGTTCAAGTATAGAATATGTATATTAGGGAACATAAATAATTTTTCCAATTTAATCAGCTGAAAAAAAAAAAAAAAATTACATAACTTTCACTAAACAAAAACTAAAACAATTTCATCAAATTTTCAGAAAAGAAAATCTTAAAATATGTAATTAAAAAAAAAGAGTAGACGTGAAAACAAACTAAACATCTGTAATCCCTAATGCCCATTGATGTTGGAAGAATTAATCAAATGTGCCCAGTTGTAGTCTTTTAATTGACTACATGTGAACAAAATTAGTTTAGATATCTAGAAGATAAGTGCCTTCATCTTATTGCAAAAAAGTAAGGTCTGATCCATCTACACATTTCACAACTTTATACTTAGTCACATATTTGTAAAGGTTTGCAATTTTGCATATACTAAATGACATATATAGTTGTACCCATACAATAAAAAAGCTGCTCAACTGAAGCTGAGTGAGGAGCTAGTCAGCAAAGACCAACCAAAAAGTCACTTTCACTAGTTCACACTGACTCAATCAAATGGCTGTGGCCCAAATGAGCAAGATATAATGACTGATTTGTTTGAATAAATGTCACCTCTCAGTGGAACAGTGGTTAACTAACTCATCTCAAAAAACCATTACTACCAAAGCGGGTTCAATTCATACTGGGCACCCTACACTTTTGCCTAGTGCAGACTAATCTATACAGTGATTAAATGAAATAAAGCCCCCATAAAGAATGATGGTAAAACATTTAGGAAAAAAAAAAAAGTTATGACAAGAAAGAATCCTTCAATGGTTCCTAGATGCAGCAAGCACCCGAGAAGCAAACTTTAAACAGAAAAGACAAGGATACTAGTCTGAATAAAAATGAAGACCAAGCTCCATAGCATCCACTCATCATTTAACCAAACTGAATATAAAAATTCAAAAGCCTTCATGATGTCACTAGTTGAGAAATTTCACACCTGACCTCACTGTAGTATAATTACAAAGAGAAGAAATGAGGCCAATTTCGATGGCATTCAACTCATTCTGACTACGGAAAAATCATGGCTGTTGTCAAACACTTTATATATGTAAAACCACATTTACATTGCAAAAGGTGAAAGACAAAACAAATCCCAATTGAAACAAATTATTGTCACCATCAGACCTACAAGGATTGATCACTAATTTTTTTACTTATGCTCTTATCTATACAAAGATATTGTTGAAAATGTCAAAAAGGCTACAGATACCCTTCAGAGTAAAAGTGATAAGAAAAAAGAGAGCATTTATATTCATCTATGTCACAGGATGACAGGTGATTAGAGCAACTGGATAGAGGTCAAAGGGTATTACAAAATCTGAAACAGAATGGTCCCAGGAATTTCAGATAAGAGGTTCTCAATCAGCATATATTTTCATACATGCCAGAAGACTAAAAATGCAACCTCAAGGTAAATCTTTTCAAAATACTGTGAAGATCAAGTCAGTTTTTGGCCCAGTAAATGAACTTTCATATAATTTTTTTCACAATATAACTTGCAGAGTAACCTTATAAAGCAATGGTCAGTACACGTTAGTTTTGCAAGTTCACCAAGTTCACCACCTACTGGATACTTAATAAGTCTTCATTGATATGGCCATGTGTCATTTTTAAGCTTTGTCCAAGAAATCTGTACAGGAAAACTATATTTTCTACTTAAGGGCTCCTAATTAAAAGATGTGGTGTTTCACTTCCAACCATATCTAAATTCATGGTAAATTCCTAAAATATGCATGTGAGATGCAGATAGCTCTTGTTAGCATTAAAATTGAAAATTATCTTCTTGAAAGAAAAACAGATTGTTATTGCTTTGGATAGATTAGTCCAACTTCTTGAGTATTCACCATTGCAGCTAAGGGCTTAAAACCTCCAATAATAAAGAATTAATCTGCTATATTCTCCAAGACTGCTCCCTCCCACAACTCAGAGATTAGCAAAAGAGAAAAAGGTGAATATTTCAAAAAAAAAAAAAAAAAAAAAAAAAAAAAAAAAATGTAGTTCCATGAAGTAGCTGAAAATAAAAGATAATGATGTATGTATTGGAATCAGCTAAAAAGAAATTTCTTGTCCTAAAATGGCCAACAAGATACCTCACAAGAAATTTCTTTGTCCTGGATAAGATAAGGAGATATTTTGTTGATATAATGTCACACGTACATTCTGGTAGTATATCAGAATCTTATGGGTAAAAAAGGATGATATCATTATTATCATTTTAATAATAACATCAAAAAAAAACAAACAAAAAAAAAAAAAAAACCTACCTTGGAACAAACAGGATTAAAAAATGTTAGGTAGCTACAGGATCAAACTCCATTCCTATTTCTATTCCAGCTGAAGATGATTACTGCAACTTTTATATTGCATATATAATAAATGAAAGATTATAAAAATATGCTTTTCAGTATAAATGAATATATTAGAATGATATAAGACTTGTTAGACTCGGTCAGTGAGAGAGCTGCCAATCAATCAACTGTGATTTCAAATCACTGTGGGGAAATATTTCATAAACTGATTTGGTTTAACATGACGGGACAGACAAACAGTAAAGAGTTTACTCACTGTAAATTAAGTGAAGATTGTTCTTGTCACGGAAGGGGGGGGAGAGACTTAGGTCAACCCCAGCATCTGATTTGGACTACAATTTAACAGTATCCAAGTCCCAAGTGGTCGAGAATATACGCATACTGGTATCTCCTGAATTTCAAAAGTTTGCTTTATACTACTTACTCGATTTTATGAGCAAAAGCAAAAGTGAAAATAACCTTCAGCGTTTGTTTTATAGAAAGTTTCATTGAGGTAGTGAAAACCCTCCCCTCTATTCTACACTCGTCTACTGCATGTCCCATCATCTTAACCAACGATTCGGCCAGACATAATTTTTTAGGTCTGGTAATACTGAAAGATTTTCTGAAATAAATCAATAGTAATTGCTGCTTTTATTTATGCAATTTCAGCTTACAAAATGGTTTCTAAGCAAATATTCTACTGGGGGGGGGGGCACATATGAATACACATTGTGTTCTATACATGTGAATCTTCTATCTCTATATAGTAAAGTTTTCTCTTTTTGTGTGGCCGTAGGAACCATGATTAAAATCTCTGCAAAACATTTTTTGTCAATCTCCAGTCAAGGTTGGAGGCTGGAACTGAATTTGCACCCCCCCTTTATAACAAGAACAATCCTCACTTAATTTTGGGGCAGAAACTCTTCATCGTCTGTGCTATTACATTGAACCAAACCGATACATAAAATTGACACTCCTTACCATGATTTGAAATCCCAACTGAGTAATCAGTCAGTGACTCTGTGCCAAACAGACTTGTCTCACTTATCAACGGAAATTTGTAATAATTCTTTTATTCAAGTAATCATTTCCAGTCAGAATAGAAGTAGGACTGGAGCCTGCAGCAGCCAAGATTGTTCTCTATTCTTACATACCTGTTTGTACAACTAAATTCCTTTTGTTGTTTAAAACTTCCTCAAAATAAAAGCAATACATCACAAATAAGTAAATAAAACGCAAACCGAGTTAAATGAAAATTAGACAAACACAATCGATGCTGACAGCATGTTAGAATGAAAATGACAATTAATATTTTAGAGAGGAGTCATCATCATTCCAAGAGTAGGTCAGACTACAGACCTCCCCAATTATAAGGCAGGTGTTGGGGTCCAAGAAAGCAAACACTGTAAACCATGATCAATCAGGCCATTTTGCAGAGGAATCTACCTATTTTGAGTGGGATCATATTGGAGTCCATCCTCTACTTGCATTATAATGCAAACCCCACTATAATGAATTGATTATAAAGGGGGAAGCCTGTATTGAACTCATTCTTTGTGTTCTTTTTGTTACTATTATAAAATTTAACTGATTCATCTTACAGTTACTTCAAAGTGTACAATCCATATAAAAAGGGAGCAGGGTTAAAAGAAATGGTGGCCAATATACTAACCAGCTTAGCCAATTCCCTGGAAATTCACACAGATAATGCCATTTTCAGCAATTGATTCAACATGGGTGATTTATAGATAGAGAGGGTTGTAGTAAAATACAAGAAGCAACAAGAAGCAATGAGATGGGAAGCAAAGCAAAGCAAAAATTTCTTAGCAGTAACAAACATTAATCATGAAAATAATAAGACTATTTTTTTCAGCTATCAAAACAGAAACAACAGAGAAACTCTTGCTCCGTGATGAACAAAGAATTCATTCCAGATAAAAAAAAAAAGCAAAATCAAGCTGCATTGTACAAGATCATTTACACAATTCAATTTACACATTTTATAGGAGCATAAAATCCGAGACATATACTGCTGATCAAAGAAACAGAGCAGTGAACATAGAGACAGAAACAAGAATTGAAAAATCTTTATATAATCACCACAAACCACAGTATAAAAACTTGTTTTAAATTACATTCCCTTTAACACAACCGCATGGGGATGCTCACCAGTACTCTCCCTATTGAGCAAGGGAAACCACAAAAACCCCTCAAAAAGAATGAGTTCCATAGCCAAAACAATCCTTCAAAAAAAATATAGGTAAAGTTCCTATTTTACACAAGATACATTCTGTGAACTGGGAGCAGTAAAGGGTGAAAATCCTACTGCGTCTGCTCATACTTTGGATTTGGAGTCCAAGGAGCTGTACCTGTAGAATTATTTAGGGAGAAAACTACAAAGATTGGAAGATCTCTCCCTGTTGAGCAAAAAAAACAAAACACAAAGAACGAGTTCAATAGCCCAAACATATTTTAGACGGAAATACAAAAGAAACTCCAAAATTTCATGGCCTGATCCTTGAGAGAAAATACAGAGGGGGGAAAGAAAAAAAATCAAAAAGGAATTCCGTCACCCAATAAACTATTTCTTGGAAAGAAACACAATTAGCGAGAAAATTATGAAGAATAGAGGAAGCCATGCAAGGTAAGCATTCCTAGAAACAAATTACACAGGGATTTTTTTCAGGTAAATTTTCATATTCTCATGCAAACATGACCAATTCCTCCTGAAAGTTTCAATTTGTTTATGTCTTCAGTTTGCTGCTACTCATTATTTGAAGTTGACACGCTCCTCAAAGTCAGTTGAAAGAAAAAAAAAAAAAAAAAAAAATCAAGCAATTTTATCAATTTGAAATTTTCAGTGAAATTGAACAAAATAGTCAGCCACTGAATCTGTTAGTATGCTAACTGAAGTAACATTCTGAAAAATTACAGCTGATCTACAAAAAGCTTTGGAAACCATTTTCTTCAAGTTGACTAAAAATTACAAATTGATGTGTTCCTCAATTTGGGAACTGACCGTGTTAATGAGATGTCAGAAAAACAGGTCTATCCTAAGGGATGCTTAACAACGTGCAAATTGAAACTTTTAGGGGTTGGTCAGGCTTGCCCATTTGGTCAATATATACCATGTGATTTATACAGGCTGATAGAACAGCTCTCAGAATGAATACAGCCATGCGTCGACTTGCATTCAGTTTATGTTCCAGTAGTATGGACACAACACAATCTGGATGTAAGTCGATCATTAAAAGGTGAATTGGAATATATATATACTATGCACAACATAAGGAACCATGACGCAAATATTTACCTAAACCTCTATATTGTAGATATGTCTGCCTTGCTTTTCCAAAGAGAGGAGAGCAAATGTCCTCCTCCTTATCACCTGCCCTGTGTGGAGAACTTGAAACGAACATGATGTATACAATGCATTCTCTTTACCAAGCAAACAATACTGTGATGGAAATTTATTTTCATTTTCAGTTGAGCCATAAAATCGCAATGAATGAAATCCCTATCCTCAGCAGTTAATGGGTTCCATGCTCTTACGGGAGCATATCTGTGATTGGATGCAAGTTGATAAGGGGTATGTCGACGTATGACTGTATTCAATAAGTGACCAGAGACTTAGTTCTGCTATCCTTTTCAAACATTAGTAAGGGAATAAAAAGGATAATTGAATACCATGAGGCCATACATTTTAATATCACACATACACACCTTCTTCATTTTCTTTCTCATTTTTCTCTCATGTTTCGGTAGATGTTTGAATTCATCATCAGAACTGGAACTAGAAGAGCTGCTGCTGCTGCTGCTCTTCTTACCATGTTTGTTGTATTTAATCTTCACGTGGCCTGGGTACATGCTGGGGTGATAGGGAGTTGGCACAACACAACAACGCCTGCAGGACAGACAAGCAATGCAAGTACACAACACAAAAGGATTACCTACAGGCCAGGCACAGTTACCAATAAGAGAACGGTCCAGATAAGAGGGCTCCATTCCTCAACTGGTCTCATATTTCGCAAACAACACTTTACGAGCACTTCAGAGCAAGAATAGAGCCTACAAATTCCTCAACTATAGAATCAAAGTTTAGTCATTGTAGATAATTGTGTATAGTTAGACCCTCGAGGTTTGGGTAAAAAAAAAACCCCAAAAAACACCCATGGTTATGCCTTGTGAATAAGTCATTCCTTGTTTTTGAGAATAACAGTGTGCATTGTGATTTTTGTAGTGAGTCTAATTTTCTAATTAATAGATAATAAATAGAGAATAATCGACATTCTGTACATTTCAGAAAATAATATTCACTACCAACGATTGAAAAGAAAAAAAAAATGTTGCTAAGTGTAATGGAACAAATGGATAACAGAATACCATATTTTATGGCATATAAAACAGGAAACGCTCATCAAAAATCTTCCTGTCCTATAAACTGAGAGTTAGTTAATGTGCAGCACTGAGCATCAACGGAAAAATGTTTGTTTTATTATCTGGGCACTTTAAACTGCAAGTGCACCAAGTTCCTACAGAAATATCCAGTAGGCAGTTCTGTGGGAGCAGCCAAGCAACAGTGCAAGGTCTGTCCAGAGAGTAACCAGCCATTTACGAAAAAGAAAAAAAAAAAAAAAGCCTACATCGTGCAATGGTGCCTTGGTTCCCTTCAAAGTACACTTGTCATTCTTCGCTAAACTAAACTATTAATAGCAAATACTTGAGTGGCTAAACGTGCAGCAGTGGTTACCAAACTACCTTCACAATTTATTATTTTATTGCAGCCTTACAAATGGCCTGCCTGACTAACTAGCCAAGTGGGTTACGAATTCTTCTCTCTTTGAATGTCCGTGTGTCTGCGTCACCCAGTGCTCCTAGTTACATTTTAGGGTCTACACCCTTGAAAATTTGCAGGAGTACACCACTAAGCATAATCTAAAAAGATTTTTTTTGTTTTCTAAGATACATGCTTTTTTCGGTCTTTATGGTTGTTTTGCCCAAAATAATTCCCAAATCTTGTGCAGGTTTCTTTTTTTAGGTAGTTTTAGGTAGAAAATCTATTCATTATTATTCTTTTTTTCTTAGATAAAAATCTAGATATTTTATCTAAAATTAAGATAAGTTTCAAGATAACTAGTTCTGGTACACAAGCAGGCTATGGTGATTTATTTATGTGAGGTACAGATATTGAGTTCAATCTTCACGAGATTCCTGAATTGTGCCAGAGCTAAGCCTGGTAACTACTAACATCAGGCCCTTCCTATTTGGAAGATTGGCAAAACACTATGTAATCTCATTTACCTGTGTGCCATATTAGGCTGAGCTTAGTAAATGTCCAGTCTAGACCCCATTTGTTTCCAGCAAATTATTATCCATTTTAGAGAAAACATTTTTGATTACATCACACACTGTTAATTTGACCATTAATTTGACTCATACAATCATGCATGCATTGAGCTTTTATCTATTCTAAAGATGAGTCACTGGAGAAATAAATTCTGCTTACCTTTTTTAAAACAAAGTACTGCAGAATCTGTACGGATGCCTTACTTTGGAATATTTAAAAAACTGGAAAAAAAAAAAGAAGTAAAATATGGCTCTTCTTAGCAACTTTTGGGTTTTATCATAATTAAGGGCTAGGGTCAGCAAAAGATGAAAATATTCACAATTTTTTTTCAAGAAATTTAGAATATTTCAATTTAATACTTTTAAAAATTATTTCAATTCTTCCACTAACATACATCAGTCATTAAAAAAAGTAATAAATAAGTACTGAATAATCAAATTGACTGTTATGATGGAAAAAATAATTATTGTGGATATTTTTGATGGATTTTTTCATTTTCATTGTTATTGTTCATGAGAAGCTACTTGTAGATATGGTGGCACATGTTGGTCCCCATCACTATTTTTTGGTTAAAAGCACAGTAAACTTGTATCAGAGAACTAGCACTAGAAGTCTGAACAAGGTTGATGCCCAAGTTATATCAGTAATACAATACATTATTTTGCCAAAGCTTCACTGGTTTAGAAAATCTGCTACTCCTGCATTTGTCTGGATCCAAGTTTACCAGATTAGAGAAGTTCAACTTGTATTTTAAATTTTAGATTGTTGTAACCAGCATTCTTTGCTCTAGTCAGAGAAAAATGGATAGGGGCTGAAAATTAACCAATTTGTACCTGAAACTCTACAAAATAGTCAGTACTCTATTACACATGGTACTGCACACATTCATCCTGATTTTTTTTTTAGAGAGAAAAATAAGATTTATTTGCCTTGGCACAGGGGACCTAGACTGTACTATAGATGAAGTAAAACGACAATGAGAAAGACAGAGATCTGAGAGGACCAGAATTGAAGTAATTAAGTAACAAAAATGGAAATGGGCAGACAACATAGTAAGAACAGTTGATGATGTCAATTACCAGTGTAACTCCGGCTTTTTTCTGGGTTTGCAGGAGCTAGCATTTAGATCTAGTGATTAGAAATTCTCAGAGAAATATAGCTTCCAAAGTATTAAGAGTTGAGAAGTCTTACAATCTCGTTGTAAAACAGTGAGTTTGGCGCATCTAATTTTCTCCTTTATCAACTGTTCAGATGCTGAATCTTTTACATGATATGAATTTTTATTTTTGCTTCTGCAAATGAAGTTTGACAAAGGTTATGTATTCACCCACGTTTTTTTCTGTACCATGAAATATCCAAAGAAGTTCTCAAAGAATTTCAATGACATTTTGTGGAAGGGTGCGACACAGGCCAGGGAATAATTGATTACATTTTGGAGTAGATTCCGGAATATTTTTTTATTTTAACATTGTGAGATAGGACAATTCTTCAGCTTTTTGAGTGTAGTAACACAGAAATGATAAAATTACTCAGTCTAATCAAAATAATCAAGAGGTGAAATAAATCATGGTTCAAAGGGATCTCTTCAGTGAATAATTATATCTATGCACTATCAGTGAGTGCTATCTAATATATAATGTATCAATTCATACACAATGCTAGGGATTTTGTATTGAAATCGAAGGCCACATTGGGGGTTTTGCATTTTATATAAATATACTATTTTGATAATTTACTTATATCCAGTGACATGCATAGATTTTGAGGAAAGCAGGGACTTAGTTGAAAAAAGGGCACTTCCCTTACATTTAGAGGAATGAAATCTCCAATGCCATATACACAAAGAAAAATGTTAAAATTGCGTAGTAGATATTCTTAAATTCAACGCATTATTTCTGTTGTGCCTTTTATTAAAATATATTTTTTGATATTGAACAAATAGGCCACTTTTATTACGAAGAAAAAGAGCCCCCCCCCCCACGGCATGTAAATGCTACTTACACCGGCATGAAAATGCTACTTACAATGGCTCTTCTCAAACAGAACTCCTCACATGAACAACTAACCTACACAATTGATTTTGCAGGACTAGAACAATTTGAAATGGTTTATTTACTTCTTAGAAATGGTCATTCAGTAGATACATTTTCAGGGCAAAAACCAAAGATATCCAAGCCTGGAGCATCCACAGTAGTGTTCTTGTCTTTGAGCAGAACAAAGCACCAAGAGAGAAGCCTGGTCCTGGGGATTCCAACCCCAGGGCAGCACCTCCCCATAACACTATAAGGGAAGGGTCAGGAGTAGTCCTGATGTCTTAGCTAAATTGGTTGTAGGGACATGAGAATTTTTGTTCTTGACCACATGTATGCCTGTGAGACAATGTTAAACTGAACTTGTGTCACATTCTGCTCTAGTGGCTTTACCCTGGCATGTTGACCAATGTCATATTGAAAGGGGGTGGGAGAGATGGATACATGCCTTTTTTCTATTTGTGCAAATTTAACACAGTCTTGGCCAGAGTTTGAACGTAAAATACTGATCCCATTCTTGGTGCCTTTAACCATTTGGCCACCCATACCTCCATGGCTCATAATTAAAAGAAAAAAAAAATAAATAAATAAAAACTACATGGAGATGCTACCCAAAAGTTTGGGAAATTTGAACAAATTGATCAATTTGCTCATTGGCCAAGTTAACAAGCATTTCCCGTGTTTCGCAGGATATTTCACTCATCTCTTAAAATCACTTCACCAGGAAATGAAGAGCCTCATTTTCTACTAATTTTTCCTTTTTTTGGAGGAAGTCATTTTGTGGCTTAGATTTCCCAAACTTTTGGTAAGCAACTCATATATACATTTGAACAACCTGTAAAAGTTCACCTCATATATATATATATATATATATATATATATATATACATAAAATAAATAATTGTATCATCCACAGACAGCTGTTTCATTGTATTACAATATATGTCTTTAATAAACCATTATGGCATTCATGAAAATTCATTTTACATGTTTTACCTACTAGTCCTCGTTCAGCTCACATTTTGTTTCATGCCATTAGTGGACAAGGCAGAGGTTTATGTTCTATCAATTTTTTTAGATGTCTTTTTCGTTCCTAAATGTCATTATACTTGGATCTTATCTACAAATGATACATACACCTATAGAGGAACAGGGTCTTCTAGATAAGAACTGGCTGATAACATTAGACAAAGGTTATGAAAAATTGGAACAATTAACATCTATTGTTATTCAATTCATTATCAAACTTCACAGTATAAAAAATTAATATGGAATTTATAATTCATTTTAGATTAAGTGTTTGTGGTCATCTAATTTTAATGATGACCGTAGCATAACATCATCTTTGATGATAAACAGCTTTCTCTCATGTAATATGCATAATATATACATACAAGTTGCCACAAAAGAGTTCAAGAAATTTGAACTGACTGATCGATCTGTCAAGTTATTAGGCATTTCCTATTTTTCACAGGATATTCCATACATCTCTTGAAGTCAAGACATAAAGGACCTCACTATATATAAATTCTTTTTTTGAGGAAACCATTTCCAGAACTTAACACCTTATATATACCAATAAGAAAAATGCGTACCTGTACAATCTGTTAATATAATAGCAAAATTGGGGGGAAAAAAAAAGAAAGAACATTTCAACATAAAATGGACAAAAAAAATATCAATGCAGTGGCACAAAATAGCTGCATTTATATTTTTTCATCTATTCTAGGTCAAAATATTCTTGTTTAGTATACCCTAAGTTTTTTTCTGCTGGTATGCACTTTCCTTACTTGTCCAGTTTTCTGTTATAGATACACACAACGTCCTTAACTATTCTATTGTTAGAAAAAAAAAAATTAAAAAATATACATCGAAAAAAAACCAAAAAAAAACACCAAACTCTTCAAAATCATTCTCATTTCCAACATTAAAACTCTGGTTACATATTTACAAAATGAAGAAAATTTAGAAGAAAAAAAAAAGAAAAAAGAAAGAAAGAAAATTCCCGAGGGCAAATTAAGATTATATGGAAAGTTTGGTGTAATTCACTACTACAGTTTGAGTCTGCATTGTGTTACATCAAATTTGGAGAAAAAATTCCCCCAAAATTTGTATTGAATGTTATTCAAAGCAATTTTCATGAGTCGGTGAAATTAGATCAGCTACTCACAATAAAGGTTTCAACAAGAGGACATAAATTTTATTAAAATTGATTGAGTTTTACTCAAGTTATTACAAAATTAAAGTCGAAATTAAACTAATAGCTCATCATACTCATTAAGGGCAGAGCGCTAAATGTGCCTGCATGATATCCATACACATATGTATATGTGTGAACATGTGTATCTGCTGGACAAAGGCCTATGCCATCTCTTTCCATGATGAGAGTAGAGACAAATGGTTCAGAAGGGTAGTTGGAGGATTACCACTCACTGTAAATCATTCAAGCATTGTAATAGTTGCAAGTTTTTCTGTTCTGTTTTCTTTTTTTAAATTGATGGTCTGTCTTATACAGTGAAATACATTTGGACAGTTGTAAAGGATGAACATTATTCTGAAATAGGATCACTGGTAGGTAATCAAGATTTTATAGTCAACTTTATTAGTATTACAAACTCTAGTATTTGTATGCATATTTTACTTATGACCAAGTACAATGTCTAGGACCTCTGTGAAGTCAGGAGTGCAGAATAGTATTACTAGTATGCGCTAAGTTGTTTCAGAATGCATAACCACTTTATTGTTAGTCTATGATATGATGAAAGCTGATTGGTCCATTTTTTTAAACTTTAAATAAGTAGGACAGGTTTCCAGCTAGTTCCTGGGTCTCCTATTGGGATGGAAGGCCCAAATGCAGACTTTTGCTCCAATAAGAAACCATAGATTTGAACTATGTCTTTATTAAATGATACCTTATTTGAAAATCATCACAGTCATGAACTTTGGGATCACATTTAATCTAAATATGGGGGGAGGATTTCATAAAAGATGGATAAATCAAAGTAACATAAATAGATAGACAGATCGAAATCATATTATTATTGTCATCATTATAGGGGAGTGTGTGAACAATGATTGCCAGGGAATTTTCAAAAAATAATGTATGTATGTCAATCAGCACTTTTTTCTCGGATTTATTGTGTGTTAAAATCCTACTGTTTCATTTCACAAAAGGAGTAGGACCTTTTTGATTTCTGTTCAACATACAACCCAACATTTCATACTTTCAACTCCTTTTCTAGGTCTGTGGTAGTCAATTTGGAAGAGGACTAACACTATGTGGACCTGATAAACAATAATAAAGTGTCAACTTTAGCACCATATTTACATTGTAAATCAAACCCCTTGCTAAAATCTTCAAAAGTTTTGGAATTTTCAGAAACTAATAGACATATATATATACAGAAAATTTGATGGTCAAAGCCCTTATCATCCTTGGGTTATGCAAACACCAACAGATGGATCGACATTTGGTGAATTATAGTAAGATTTTTTGTGAGATTTCATGGAAGTGAAGAGGACAACATTAACTTTACTGGGTTTCAACATCCTGTCTGCACTGCCATTAACGTCAGGGCTGATATGGAGGCCTGGACATTTTTTCCCCTTTGTACTTCCTATCAGCCTAAAATCATCCTGAATAATTGTTAGCCAATCAGAATTTTTTTCATGACCTTTGGCCTTAGCCTGGAATCAAGATAAAAACCATAATATCTTACTTGATATTTGGGTGATGGGAATCTGAAAATTGAGATCAACACTCCTGAAGAAGTATGGGGCAGAGGGATGGAAGAGACCCCCCATCACCTTCAATACTTCCTGTTCAAATAAGGAACAGCAATAGTGACTCAGTTCAATTAGATTAACCCTTTCAACACTAACCTATTGATTTGCTCAATGCCAAATTAAAATATCCAAATAGACTTCTGAGAGATCTATGGTACACATATCCCAGTAGTCACGGAAACCTTGGGATATATTTATCCCAGGAGTTTCTGAAGGGCTAATACTGACCATTTGGAAGGTGAAAACCAATATTAACACTCTTAACTTACTTTTTATAAAAAGTACTTGGAGAAAAAAGAGTGTTTGTGAGTGTGGCAGTGGCCACAAAACTGCTTTGCATCACCTTATAAAATTCCTTTTGGAGAGCCAAGATATATCATCGAAGATGACAGAAGAAAAAAAAAAAAAAAAAAAAAGGACAACAAAAACACATCCTTTCCCAAAGTAATACATATTTTTAGTAACAGCTTCCTGACAAATTTACAAAAAAAAAAAAGAAAAAAAGGATCCAGTGACACATTATTTGGACCAACATCTTCATCTTTGATGTTTTGCTTGATTTACTTTCCACAAAGCTTTGGGTATCATTTAGACTTCTGCCTTTGGGTTCAATCTCAGTAGCTCATTTGATAGAACAGGCAGGCCTAAACTGTGCTCCTTCCATAGAGGAAGTGGGTTCAAATCCCATCAAAGGCTTATTCTTTATTTTCCAAATAATGCTGTTTGCTCACAGTTAAATAGTAATCAATTTATGATATAACATAAATATAATATTTCTTAATTAAATATCAAATAGGTAGCAAGATACTTTCAGAACAGACCATGGGAACATGTTAGAAGATTGTGTTGGACTCATCTTCCAAATGACACGGACCAACTTGGAGGTATCAAACTCAACTTAGTCTACCACAAGTCCATATTTATTTCCCACAAGAGATAAATATGTTTTTTTGAAAAATGGATAATAAATTATCAATAATAGGGAAGGTGGTCCTGAAAAAAGTTCCACATCATCAAAGATATGCAAAATTTACTATTTGCATAAAGTTTTTTTTGTATGTGCCTCTTAAGTGAAATTAAATGTTATAAGAGGAGAAATCAAACTTATAGCAATAGTTGATTTTTTTTTTTATTATTATATAACTCAAAAGATAACTTCAAAACTATTACACCTACAACCTGTTTTTTTTCATTGTCTTTCATAGCACTAAATTGTTTCAGTAAATAACAGTAAATAAAATGGAAAACTATATTGAAGCCTTTTCTCAACTGCACTAGATGTATCAACAAGCACAGGGTAGAGAAATAAGAAGTTGTTTAGATACCACACCCAAACTAGTGAAAAACATTTAATTACCATGTATTATTGAGTCCAATGCAGATTTTCTGTTTATAGTAGCAAAGATAAGATATAGAATAATAAATTTGCAAACTCAAACCCACCAATTTTTGCCCACTAAAATCACCATTCCTCACTCCCTTTGCAACACATAATATGACAAAATGCAATAGTTGACATTCTCCACGAAGAGATGAATCTCGTGGATAAAAACTAACGATCAATTTTTGATTTAATGTTATTTTTAAAAAAATGATTAGAGCAATAAGTATTTTTGTTTTCGACGTACCATGTTTTTTTTAAGGTACATATACCCGTGTACACGAATTAGATTGTCCCAATACATAAGCTTAGTAAAATAAATATTTGCAAGTTGTTGACGAAAACCGGTTCTAAATGAAACAGAACAGGGTTAATTTAAAGCAGCATTTCCTCAATTTTTTCAGACAAGCGTTTTCTTCGCATATATTTCATCAGCGCACTTCCGTTAGGTTGATCAAAATTGATACAGTCAAGATTAAATTTAAAAAAACAAAACAAACCTTCTTACCCCATATCAATTATTTATAACAAAAAATATAGTTGTACCCTAAGTTACTTGGTTATTTAATATAAAAATAAATAATATGAAGGATGGGCCTGATATAATTGGATTAATTTTCCCCCTCACCCCGATGCTTTCTGGTGATCCATTGAGTTTTCGAGCACTCCCCAAGGGGGCGGTAGGGCCCACTTTGAGAATCAGTGATTTAGAGGATGGGAAAGGCTTTTTACACTACCGAAGCTAAGAAAGTTTTTTTTTTCTCTAAAAAGTACAAATCAAGAATCATGGCCATAATCGAATGTATCGTCAAAGCTGGGTGTTTTCCGAATAAAATTAAAATAACGATCATTATTATTATTTTTCCAAGAACTTGAAAAAACAAATCAAGTCCTGAATATTTTTTTTTATAATAAAGGGCGTATCAAACAACTACTGATTTTTGATAGCAAACAACAATAAACAAAAATTGGGAATGAAACTCACCAACTGCAAGTACAAGCATTGCAAGCAACTGACCAACACCCACACCCTTTAGCCAACCAAAATCTAGACTCTTCCTTTAAGCAACGATTTTTTTTTTTTAAATCTCAACTTTGACTAATTTCCACAGTACCCAATGAAGACAATATAGGCTTTTAACTATTTTAAAAAGAGGGAAAAAAAAACAAACGTTTTTCTTTATTAAATGGAGTAACTTTTCGGAGATTTGCAGTTTTTTTTTCTTTTCTTTGATTTTTTAAATTAAATTTTCGTAATTCAAAAATTAAGCTGTTTGAACCAGGATGGGAGCCAGGATTTCGAATGCTGATTTTAAAGGCAGGCAGGTCCTTCCCTACGTGGAGGATTGGGATGAAACAACCATTTTCCTACACCACCATTTTCAAACAGTTGGCCTAGCGCTAAGTTGTCCATATTTTGCACTTGCTTCGAGTTGAAAGTTTACATCTCAGCAGAGAGAGAGAGATAGACAGAGAGAGAGAGTAGCCAATTTAGAAGTGTTTTTTTTTTTTTTTTTTTTAAATATTTCAAATTTTGTTGTCTAGTATTGCTGATTGGATGTTTTCTGTTTAATTCGGGAATGATTTCCATATTTAAAAGTAAAAAGCAGTATCTAAATTGGTAACTGCCAAGCAGAGGTTGTGGAAGGAAAGATATAGCCAAGCTCGTGATAACAGAAAGATTCGTATTGTAGCAACCCATAAAATTTAAATTTCCACAGCGTCTAGACAGAACGCCCTTTTTGCAACTGAAAATGAATATCTAGCGAGCCTTACACATAACCTTCATGCAAATCAGTTGCTTAGGGTCTTTTTTTAAAAATTTACTATTCTGACAGTAAGATGGACATAAAGTAAGGGTCCAATTTAACATTATACTTGTATTGTAAATCTATCACCCACTTTAGGGCCAACTTGACCTATTCCCTATAAAACTTACTTTTTTTTCACAAAAACGAAAAATCCCCGGATGAAAAGTAAGTCAGATTCAGTCAGAGCAGTTTGAACTACACAGAAATTTTTTTTTTTTTTTTCATAATTTTAACTTAGATTCGTCAAGCCGAATCTCAACCGTAAACATTATTTTGACCAGGAAGTTAATCACTTCTTTTGTGCTGTGACCTGTTATCCCATAATTTACTAGTAAATGCAATGTGTAGCAGACACATAGGACAAATTCTACATGAATTTTCCTATTACCATAATAATAGGATTTTAGTCCACTATATTCATATAAAAGACAAAAACCAAACGAAATCATTAGGTTTGGAATTAGAACGTTAAAAGGACACAATTAAAAATTATGTAGCAAGTAAAAAGGTTATTTTATTTAGTTGTAAACTGTTTTTTTTCACAATAGAAAGATTTTCAGAGACACACACCAATCCTTTTTTTATAAACTCATTTAGCATCAACAAAAAAGCAACAGACAGATAAAACAACAAACATTGAATACAACAGAATCAAATGTCTTATATCTATAGCAAAAGCATAGAACATGGGGTATTATACATTGAAGTGGCGTAAACTCGCCATTTTTGTAGGGATGGCGTAAACCATTTTTTCAATGGCGAAACTACCATCGCTATCATGACGTTTGTAGTTTTCATTTGTTCCGTGATCGATCTATAAAACCATAACTGACCCAAATGCAAATACTAACCCGAACCCATATCCTTTGTACATAAATTTGATTGATTAGAGATTTGAATGGTCAAGTTTCTAGCTTCCATTTGTTTAATATTTGACCAAGCCTTTGTAGTTAGATATACATAAAATGCAAATTCTAAATGGTCAAATTAACGCCGCTTCAATATATTAGGTGTACATAATGACCTACTTGACGCCACTCCAATATATAATCATACTTGAATATGTAATGTACGTTTTAAAACTCGATGTATAGCCATTGATTTACCGGTGTCCGTGATTTATAATGAGGTTTGTCAGCAAAACAAAGAATACACAAAATTTATTACGATGATAAGATCTCTTTTATTTGATAATTTTTTCACAAAATGCATTACAGCAGCTTTTAAAAGGGTTAAGGAGAAAAAATATTCAGTGTTTTTAGGGTTAATTCTTGATCTTTACAGTAAGATTTTTACTCGACTTGAATTTAAATGACAGAGTGGGGGGGAGGGTATTTGAAAAATAAAACTATTTCTCGAAATACGAAATGCGCTGAAATTAAAACAGAACCAAACTTAATATCTCTAACGCCAGGGTTCGTAATCAAATTACAAATAAACAAACTATCATCAAATATATGGTTTTAAATAGAAAGAATAAGAAAGTAGAGATATAAATAAATCAGGGCGTGTCTATCCGTTGTGGGCCCAACAAACACTCCAGGAAAGAAATTGATTTAAAAAAAAAAAAGGCACGGCGAGCATATTGTCAGTCCCCGAATCATTAACAAGAAGTGATACCATTATTATAAATTTTCAAATCAAAACAGGAAAGAAATACGGAAACAAAAGGTAAAAATTTACTTTCTTGGGCGAAGGCCCACTTGAAAAACAAGATATAATTAAATACCTAATTTTACGGGAAGAAGATCTTTGCTGCAGTGCCGTTCAGAAGGTGTCACGTGATATGACTCCAAGAACTAATTATCTGCCCTTGCCTGCTACGTCAAACCAAAAATCATCATCACCATCATCATCATCATCAGCGGTCATGTCTTACCTGAAAACCTTTCTCTCTCATCTCTTCAACTTATGTTTGATCTTCTCCAAAAGCGTTTGTTATCTTAAGAGCACTAATCTCTAAACCTTTTGAAGCAAAATAGTATGGAATTGTGTGCAAAAATATTTTTTCTTTTCCCTAGGATCAGTTATTGTAAATAAACCTTGCCTTTTTTGGCTTATCCAGTCCGTATTAATTTATTCACAAGATAATCCCTTTGCCACAAAATTCACAAGTATATTTGAAGGGTTTTTTTTACAGGAACGACTGAACTCATTACAGGGAAGAATCCATTATTCCAAATGGCAAGTGGAAAATAATTTTATCAATAAAAGTGTTACCTTCAAGTGGGTGAGTCTATTGTTACAGACAGAGGAACGCAAAATCACCCTGTTCATGATATAAGTACAGATTTATTTGGTATTCTTTCCTTCTTATCTATGTGGCTGAAACTCACCACAGCAGCAGCCTGGTCTATGGTATGTATTCATTAATTCAACAATTTAATAATATTGCTTTTGTCTCTTTAACAGACTAGGTGGAAATATATCATTTATTTCAACAAATACCAATGATTTATAGGAAGTATACAGTATAATCTGTCTCATGACTAAAATAGTTATGAACCAAAGTGAAAAAGCAGAATTTTGAATGTTGATTTTCAAAACAGGCAGATCCACTCCATTTGAGAGACTGGCAAAACACAATCTTCCAACTTTCATTTCTTCTCATCTATCCTTGTGTAATATCAAGCTGAACTCAGTAAATACAACCAGTAGGAATCAACATCAGCATCTGCTCACAGATGTTCAGACTATGGAAATAATAACAGAAATCTAATCACCCTACTTTTCATCAGAAGAGTAGAGGAGAAAATTTAGAAAAAACCTTGAGCTATACCATATCAAGACATTAGTTCAAAGCAGGACTACTTCACGCTGAAGTCAGACCTTTCAAAGACCAAAATATGACCAAGAACTGCATATGAAATATCTTGTGCAGCTGTAGTAGGGTAAACAAAAGTAATACCAACTACTCTCAAAAGATAAGGCTTGTAAAATATCAAAAAGATATAGGCCATAGTACATAGAGACACTGAAATAGCTGACTACTGTTGAAAGTTCTAATCCCTCTGAACATTGGTCTTGAAACTTTGTAAACTCAAGGACCTCTTCTATAAAGAAAATAATCCGATAGACCTATATTTTAAACATTCAGTTTTTAGACTGTAATTGATAAACTGCAATAATAAACAATTTTTACCTTTAAAAATCATATTTGTTCAAAATCAATTATATTAATTTGAATCCCAAGATATAGTACACATCTAGATACAATACTTATATTTTTGATAGCAGTATGATGGATGATCTTATTTCTCTGTCACAAGTTTTGCAAAGTCAGGTTCAAAAGGGAGTATTGCTGCAGACACCATTTTTGAAAACACTACCTTAAAAGGATGTGACAAAAGATGAGAATACTATACTCAACTGAATAAACAGCAAGTTCCTACTAAAAATTCTTTGAAAGCAACTAGATAAATCAGAGGAAAGCCAGAGAGCACACCATAAAAAAAATTATCAATGAATATACTTTTTGAGTAACAGAGGAAGCAGCTAATTTTGATCACTTTTAGATAACAATAATTGGCTAATAACATTAAACAAAGGATATGAAAATTGGAACAAATTACAGCCATTATTATGAATTCATAGTAATAAACAACTTTATTTTATAAAAAAAAATGATAATTATAATTTTTAACTCATTTTAAATAAATTGTTTGAGACGGAATGATTTTTATAACAATTACCATTTGGAAACATTATCAATGATAGCAATAAACAGCTTCCTCTACATCTGAATAATTTGAAAATTATTTTCTCAAAAAGATATTTAAACTTGATATTGAACCAATTCAAATTCTAAGGTATTAAATAAGTTTTTTTCCTATATTTCCATAAACTTTACAAGAAATAGATATCAAAGTTAAGCCTGAAAATGGAAAAATGGGTTGATTTTTTAAAATAATTTATCATTGTCCATGAGTAACCCATCAGTCAGAAATAACAGAAAAAAAACCCTTCGCCTTATTAAAAGCTAATCAGGTTAAATTCAAAAAGTTGTGGCCCAAGGTGCAAAGTCTATTTCATACCAAGAATATGAAGGAAAAAACCTTTCCGCAGTTCAACTCTTTGAGGCACATTTCTTTTCTTACATATTGAACTACTCTGCTATCTGTTTATCAACCTAGGTACAAAACATAATTGTGTGACAAAATATAAACCTTAGTGCTCGTAGATATGGAAAGATAAAAGGTGGTACCATAAAACTGACCTACCATACAGATACCGATACTTTGAAAGTGGGATGAAATTTAACCCAAGAATTCAAAACTCATTAGAGAAAACATAAAAAGTTGTGAAGCTGTTGTGGAGCCCATTTTATACCAGAAAGTAAAAAGAATAAAGTCTGAACAGCACTAATGAGTCGAATTGGACTGAGTAAAATTCTGAAAACAATGGCTGTGACTGCCAATAAGCATTGAAAAATAAAACAAAACATAGCAGCTATTTTGCTTTCAGGATGGCTATATTGTTGGCCATTCGAGAAAAAAGTGCATGGTTCCTACTCTGACCCAACACACTCCAAATCTGTAACAAGTGAGCATAAACATCTGCATTGTTCTTGGCATATACTCCAGGTGGCAATTCTAGTAACAGAATTATTGCAATGTTTTTATAAACAGCCTCACTATTATCACAGTATGCATGGAATATCATGATGGCTTCGGGATCAATTTTCTCCAGGTTGGCCACAACCACTGCTCTTTGTCCTTTATTATCCACCAAGGTACGGATCTGTTCATCGATCATCATTTTCTGGACATCGGGACTTAGAACTGTCAAAGAGGTTCCATTAATAACATGGAAAGGTTTTGGATAAGATGTGAGAAGTTTATTAAAGGTGTGAGCAAGTTGATGAGAGAGTTGCAATGCTAGGTTCAGACTGCCAGCAGATGCAACCATTAAAAGTACAGCAGGACCCTCTGGATTTCTATCTGAGAGAAGGAAGTAAGGAAAAGATTTGATGATGTTCCAAAAATCTTTTGTCTGTTGACCATAGTCGGGTTTGAGTTTTTCAATCTCTTTGATGTACTGGGGCAGAGCTTGGCTTGACTCTGGTAGTTGAAATAAAGAATAAATACATTTTTGTAACAGGAAGTATATACTGCTAAAAAAGGTTATAATGAATATGATGTATTGATATATGTTCCAAGAGCTTCCTTTTGTTCCATCCTTATTTTCAGTGACTTTCAACTTTGGCTTTTTCTGTGTTTCAGGGTGCTTTCTCAAGACAGGTTTACTCGTAAAAGAGGAAGCATTTTCCTCAAAAGCAGGCAAAACAGGGTAAATGTTTGGTGATTGTTTCTTTTCAGAAATATCTGGGTATAACTGCGGCATGTTATATTTCTTAGCAATAGTTTGTTGCTATTATTCAGGAATCCATAGAATTATATGATAATTTTTATGAAATTTGGTACCTGCAAAATATTTAGAAGAATTTTAGAACAATAAAATATTGAAGCATATATATATACACACACACACACCTAAATATATATTTGTATATATATATATATATATATATATATATATATATATATATATAAATATAAATATAGGAAAATAAGTAGATAAATTCTGCAATAAGGATGGAATAAATTTGAGAAAAAAATGTAACAAAAGTAAAGTCAACATTTAGTTATGGTTTTGAAGTATAATAGTTTTTGATAAACCTTTACAGATTTCATATATGTCTTCAGAAGGTTGATGTAATTCAGTTTCTAGTAATCATTTTCCACTGTCCAGTAGAGGGGGTTAAATTCAAGTCATTTGTATTCAATTTTGACTTGGATTTAAATTCCATGGGTTTCATAAAATTTCAGGAGTTGGTGAGGTTTTGAGAAAGAGGGGATCGTTGTTGGGACTCCCTTTGAGGAGAGGGGTAAAGGGGATAAAGCATCAATGCGCATGATCATAGTTAGGTTGAATTGTATTTTTGGTATGATAGCAGATTTGTGTAGTAGGTGATAATATGAATGTTTATGAGATGTGGGGTGTGTTGATTGAAGTAATGGAGGGGAGAGGTTTGTTAAAGGGTCCATGGGATATGGAGAGGGGGTCAACCTTGGGATTTTAAAGAAAGGAAAGGGAACTATGTTTTCAAAGAGAATCAGAGTTTAATGCCGATTTTAAAGTATTGATGGAATTTGTTTCCCTTCTTTTTTATGCAACATCGTTGGTGTTAATTTTGTAGAAAGGGAAAACTAATAATTACGTTTACTGCTAGCAATTGTTGTCCGTCTAATTGGGTGGCTTTTCCAATTCCAGCTTTAATTAGAGAGAGGAGATAGTTTTGTTTAAGTAGGTATTTTTCCACTTCCTTGAGTCTAAGATTTAGAGTTCTCTATTCGGATATTATTGTTTACAAGCGTTGGGCTAAGGAAAATGGTATACTGATCTTTGTGTGTTTACGATGACATGAAGAGAATAGGAAGTGAGTTTTATTGTCTGTAGGTTTGCAGTGTATGCCAGTGAGAATTTCTCACCCTTTTTTCATAATTTTACAATGTAAAAATGAAATTTCGTGTTTGATGAATTCCATTGTAAAATTAATATTTTCATGTACATCATTCAATACGTGAAGTAGATGTAGAAATTCATCTTTCAAATTGTTCCGTATTAAGAAACAATCTTTGAAAAAGCAAGTCAATGATTTTTGGCTAATTTCTGCAAATTCAGTCCCGAATCTTTTGTATACCCTGGAACTCGTTCTTCTTGATAACTAATTGTTAATATTGCATACGTAGGGAAGACT
>OY735229.1:29441956-29506956 GCA_963457665.1 Thysanoteuthis rhombus | reverse complement strand
TATATATTGAAATCATAGGTTAAGGGGAGGCGTTTGATCAGTGCTGCTGGGGAACCATCTTACTATAACCGTTTTGTTTTAAATCCCTGAAATGGTCACATGGTAAACAACTGATGATACCAACATGAAAAATTCACACATTGTAACATATTATCTCATTCTGCATTAAGTATAAGAGCTTACATAATTTGTTCAGACTGATCAATTTTGAAAAAATCTTTTTTGTCTTCAGTGTTCAAAACTGTAAAGCTGTCTATGCCCACACACATACACATTTTCATATAGATACATATATATAAATATATATATATATATATATATATATATATATATAATCATCAATGAGAGATTCGGGTATAAGGCAGTTATTCGGGCCTTACCAGCTGGCTGCCGAGGTAAGAGTTGCGTTGCATTGAGATGGTCTCCTCTTAGACACAGGTTTGATCCCTGCAGCAGCCCTATTTCTTTAATTGTTCATTCTATTTATGCTGACAAGGCCAACTGGCATATTCACTGTGTAGAAACAGGAAGTCAGTTCAAATACGGTTTCAAATAAAAATAAATCATTTACAATTATATATGTAAACATACCATATTATCTGGTATTGATGACATCATTTTTTTCTTTAAATAAGTCTTGATTTTACCCTGTATCCTAAAGGCTGGAAGCTACTTTTTCCATTGGTCTATCCAAATACAATTCTCTTTTTTGAAAATTTTGCAAATCAAAATTGGGCTACATCTTTGAGGTATAAACATAGAAAAAAAATCAAATAATGGAACAAACGAGATAATAATTCAAATAATAATTTTAATTCAAATTAAGGATGCTTAAAAAACAAGATCATATAAGAGGGAATAAAAGACTTGATGAGTAATTCATTGAGACCTTTCCTACCCAAAGATCATGAAATTGTGAAAGAAATTGATTGTAGGTTTCCATTAGTACATAATTTTATACTAGTTTAAAAAAAAAAAAAAATATTGTCATAATATCTCTACTGTTTTTAAGAGTTGCTTCAACTATAGTGACAGTACACAATATTTTAAAATAGAGCATAAATCTCTCTCTCCCTCTCATATATATATATATATATGTATATATATATATATATATATATATATATATATGAGGTTATGGATTGATGGTTGATCTGACAGATATGTGAGTAAAATGACAATTCTTGACAAAGCTTATAATGAGCAAAACTCAATAATTAAGTGTCATTTGCTTTAAACGCTCTTCTGATATTGCCATTTTTCTCACTCACTATGTATTCGCACAGGGAAGAGGCTGTGTATTACAATCTGGAATAATGTTATAAAACAGTTATTGATATTAAAATCATTTATCTTGAATACTATTCAAAATGGATAAAAAATCCGTTATTATTATTATCATCAAATTTCATGTTGAATCTATTCTAATGTGAAGTTGTTTAAAACAAAGACTGTAAATTCTTCCAATTTTCATATTCTTTGTTTGATGTCAGTTTAGTAAAAGGATTCTGTCCCATAGTGATCACAACAAGCAGCTTTCCCTGTAAATAAGATTGATGCAAAAATTCCCAGCAACAAATCTTGCTAATTATTAAGGAAATCTTAGAGGTGTCTCAGAAGTTTTGTCAGCTCTTTGTTGCTTATTCTATCAGTCAACAGTAGCATGCCGTTCACAAGCCTTTGGAAAAATTCAATGATAGGCTGATGGGTTTCATACAATCTAATGAAAATGAACATAGGTCATCAGCGTCAGAGGTGTACCAAAGGTGGATTTTATGGTAAGCTACAACCCTCCAATGCTCTTTCTGTCAGCAAATTTCTTCTCTTATTCAACCTGAATGTCCATATTGTCAGGAAATTAGAAGCCTGCACATCCACTTTGTTGGCAAATTAGGGATCAGCACCCCCATCCCTTAACAAAAATCATTTAGTATGCTTTTAGTTAGTATCAAAGCTCTCGTCTTCCTTTTCTTGCTCAACAATGAAAAGAAAATAATCATTTTTGGACAAGATTCACTCAAAGGCTGCCTTTGCCGGCCATTTAACTCGATGTCAAGTTGCTTCCTTTGAATCAAAATGATATGCAAATAAATAATTTTGACTTCTGCAAGGCAAAAGGTTTTCCCTCAAAAGTGTTATCAGAATATGAGGGAGGGTAAAAAAAAAAAATAAAAAAGGGAGAAAGGATAATACTCAGATCATTATTTGGATCAGGTTAAATTCAACAAGATACCGATTCTTGAGAAAAGAGATAAACGATGGAGATGTTAGGGCTGCTGGAAAAATTTTGAATGGCTAAAAGTGGCTACATTTAAAACAATGTTCAAATGACGTTATTTTTCGTCATATTTCCAAAAGGATTTGTAGGTAGGTTTTGAAATAGGGTTAGTAGGTTGGTTAGGGTTTTTAGGTGGGCTTCAAATTAGGGTTAGGAGGTAGGTTTGGAATTAAGGTTAGTAAGTAGATGTGCAATTGGGGTTAGTTGGTAGATATGGAATCAGTAGGTTAGTAGCGGTTCGAGGTTAGGGTTAGTTGGTAAGTTTGGTATTAGGCTTGGGGTTGGTAGATTTGGGGTTAGGCTTAGTAGGTGAAGTTGGGGTTAGAGGTAGGTTTTGGGTTAAGGTTAGTGGGTACATATGTTTTTAATATATTTTGCAAGGGAAGTGAAGTAACCTAGATACTCTTTTCAATTGGAAAAAAATTGTTGTCTGACAAAAGTTTTTTCTCCTTTTCTTCCTTAGAATTTCTTTAAAATCCAACAACTTCTAACCATTTTCCCCATAAAAATTTCTCTAAGATCTAACCAATTTCAGCTGTCAAAAAGGGCCAGTTTGAAGACATGGTTATAGCAGCCATAGGGTCTCTGTGGATCATCAGCCTTGCCCAATTTCGGCATTATGTTAAATCTTACCTGATATAAATTATTACTAAGGGATCTATTTATATATGGATATTTAATCTGGAAATGCAAAGTGCTTTTTATCAGTTTTTTTGCAAGTGATTTTGTCTGATTTCCAATTGCGAAAAAGAAAAAAAAAACTGGTAAGAAGAGCATACTTTGTAAAACATTATTATCATCATTATTATTATAATCATTATTATTATTATTATCATCATTAGCCATCATCATCGTCATCATCAGTAGCAGTAGTAGTGGTAGTAGTAGTGGTCATTTATAGTCTATTGTTGGACATAGACCTTACCCAGGATTTGCCACATTTCTCTATTGTGGGTGTCGCGGAGCCAATATTTCCAGAACCTATCTGGTCCGTCTCGCCATCTTGTATTCTGCCAGCCTTGGTTCTGCATTTGATCACTGGGGATCCATGTTATGAGTCCCGATGTCAATTGGTTGTTTACCATTCTTGGAACATGGCCAGCCCATTGCTATTTAAGTTTCTTAATGGTTTCTATGGTATATTGAACTTGTGTTTTTCTCCTAATATACTGTGCTGTCTTGTGGTCTCTCCATGTGATGTTGAGCATGATTCTCTCACATGCACATTGCATGGTTCTCAGTTTGCAGGTCAGTCTCTTGGTTAGGTTTGATGTTTCAGCTCCATAAGTGACTATTGGGAGGATGCATTGGTTGAATACTCATCTTTTTAGGACTAATGGGATTTTCTTGTTCTTGAAGATTGAGCTTGCTCTACTGAAGGCTTGCCATTCCATAGTGATTCTTCTTTTGATTTCTTTTTCTTTTGAGAATGTTATGGAGACTCATTGTCCAAGGTAGATGTATTGGTCTACTCTGTCCAGCTTTGAGTTTTTGATTTTGATCATTGTGTTCTTATTTCTCACACGTTTGTTGTACATGATCCTTGTTTCCTGATGTTCAAGTGAAGGCCGACTTTCTTTGTTCAGTTCATCTAGCATTAGGTTGGAGGTCATGGAGGTTCTCAGCAAAAAGGATGATGTGATCTGCAAATCTGAGGTTAGTCAGGTATTTGCCGTCTTCTCTGATTCCTTTGTTTTCTCTGTCTAGGCTTTGGAAAATCATATCTAGGCAGGCAGTAAAGAATTTAGGTGAGCTGGTATCACCTTGTCTTACCCCTTCTGGAGCTGAAAGGACTCTGAGTCTTTATGCAACTTGAAAAAGGAGCTGCTATGATGCAATACTCTGTGGAACACGGGGTCTACATCTTTTAGGATGGTAGCATCACTGGGAATTTCTACAGAGTCAAAGGCCTTTTTGAAGTCTATAAATGCTACTGCAAGTGGCATTCTATAGTTTGCTGCTTTCTCTTTTAGTTGATTGATCAAATGGAGATGGTCCACAATGAGTAGCTTCTTCTAAAGCCAGCTTGTTCTTGTGGTTAGTTTTTGTCAATCATTTTTGTGATTCTGTTGGTGATAACTTTGGAGAAAAGTTTGTAGTTGAATAGACTTATTGGTCTATAGAAAAATGACAAACAGTAACCGGATTGTCATCATTATACTGTCCGCAATTTTTATTTCGTATGTTTATGGTTTTCATTTGATATTCAAACTACAATGAAGAAGAATATTTTTACCGAATTTTCTAGTTACTGAAACACTTTCAAGCTGCAGTTTCGTACGACGCGCGAAAAGTAGAGGTTCAGTCCAGCATTAACCCGCTTCAAAAACCTGAATTTTCTCTCAAAAACTGACATTCCTTAATTGATTGAATGTGCACAACATTTTTCTTTTAATCTAAAAAAAAAAAAAAATAGTAAAAAACAGCTTAGTTATTTACTAATTTGGTAAACAGAAATACGGTGAGTTGCAAGATTTAGTGAGATGGTGGGGACTGAAGGCAAATAACTGAGAATTCTAATCTGGTTAGTGAAAGCAACAAAGAAATAAAAATTTAGGAACACTGGAACGAGATCGCAGAAGTTGAACCCTACCCCTTGAAAGAAACAACACAACATTAATGTTGTGAGTCTAGGCAAAAAATAATAATAATGAGTGTATGTTGTTGGCATCGAAATATTACGTCGTAATACTTCTTGGTTGTTGGCACACCCTTACTTCAATAAACTTCCCGAAAGAACTTTGAGTTTTTTCTTTTTTGGAATTATTTGGGATCGCAGACCCAAACTGATTTAGAATGAAATATGATCCAACTTTTATAACTCGTGAAACCTGACCAAAATAGGTTTTAGATAATCAATTGTTGGATAAACAAATAAAATGTAAATAAAACGACACGACGTTACTTACGCTGTGACTGTCAAAACAAAAACATTGATCAAATCGTCCTCTGTCTTATCTGGTAAGTCCGGCACACACTCTTCCAAGAATCTATTTGTTTCAATAAAAAAAACCCGGAATAGCTTCAAATTAAAACAATACAATAAAATCACGACTTAGTACAATTCTTGTCACTTCTTTTTTTAATGAGAAATACTTTCAAAGTTCTTTCTATTTCAAGGGAGAGAATTGAAATACGTTTTAAGGGAGACAACTCTAAAATAAAATTGATATTTATTGCAGTATTTGACAACTTTTTTCCTCAAAAAAATGTCAAAAAGCTACACGTGTCCTTCAGCGTATAGTCCCATATTGGAATGAACTTAGGGAAAAGTTTAAAAAATTGGGTATTTCAGGGGATTGCAATATTTTTTCTCTCAATTTTCCCTGCTGAAAGAAAGAATATTCTGTGAAAATAGAATTCTGAATCTTTTTCTAGTTCTCATGGCGGTACATATTTTCACAATTGTTCATTGGAAAAAAGTGCTAGGATATATAATTTAAATCAGTTGCGAACGGAAAGTTTTTTTTAATGAATAATTTTTACTCGTAGGAAGAGATTTCTCATGGAGACCAGATTCATCCAGGTTGTTTGCTCAAACGCCAGCTGTTGAACAGTGTCTCATTCTCAGCAGCGAGATTAAAAATAAATATCACCGCCCACAATCTATAACGAGATTAGAAAATCCCACGTATGCACATGCACTCGTACACACTAACTTACTTACTTACTAAGCTGATTCAAGTAGGCATAAGGCTACCGTAATAGAATACTGAAAATCGAATCCACTACACGAGTGAAGAGTCTGCTGTTTAATTTGTAGAACTCTTATCACTTCAACTACCAGCCATAAAAGTGGGCATTAGAACATCATATTGTAGTAAGTTTCAGCAATTAATTATCTCCTGCGAAACAGTTCATGGAGGAAAATTCTACATTTTATTGATAAATTTAAAAAAAAGATATTGTTCACTCTCATGAATACATCAAATTTCAAATGCATTATCGCTAAATTTGTTTTGATATTTCCATAAATATCTATTTGGACGTTCTGCATATTGGGTCAGTTGAGTGTTATATCACTCTTGTCACATTTAGTTTCATTTTTTAAAAGGCTGTTTCGTTGTAAGCAGCGAATAACTAGCAACAGGTATCCACAAACTGATCAAGTATGGCAGCTTGGAAAATGATGTTAGCAACGAGTTCTCTCCCCTTAGTTTTAAAAATCAAACATTACTCCCTAAAACAATCAAATTTTGTTGCAAGGTTGACTACCTTAGATATCAATTTCAATTTTAGGATCAGGCATATTCATAAACCAATGGAATGTCGAAATTTTCATCAAGTCGTTCACTGCCACATGACGTATGCGTGCGTCTCGTGGCATTTTGTATATTGCCTGATATGTGTCCATCCCACAGTTTTATTTATCATTTATATGTTTAATACATAACTTTCTGTGTGTAATTATACATATATCATGTTATGATTTACAAAATGTCTGTGTGTCAGCGTAACTCGAAGATAGCTGAATCTATGGTCACCAAATTTCTTGTGGTTACTAATGGGACACTGGAGCATGTTCTTCGCGTATGAGATTTGGGAATTTTTGCGTGTGGTCTTCGCTCGCGCTCTCCTCAATGATACTGTTCCGATTTCCACGTATCTATCTGTATCAGTGGTCGGCAACTTTTCAGAGGAGAGCCATATCTGAGATTTTGGATTGAATTCAACTTAACAGTGAGCTGCAGAACGAAAACAGTTTATGTATCAATAGATCAATGATTATAGATTTAACTCTGAGGCAAAACGAAGGAGCACAAGTTGCTTGAAATATACTTTTATTGCTTCTTATTAATGTGACTTCTGATGCTGCATCTCCTTGGAGAAAATTTCATCGTCAGGTGAGTACTGTGTAGTTGTCATCTTGAATAAAATTCCAGGCATTCACGAATCAGTTGACTTGTCAATTAACATTTTGAGAGATGCATTGAATAAAGTAGTTGTTCACAGATGTAGTTTGAACCGAAGATGGAAAGAAGTCCAGATGTTTTTTTGGTTACTGTCCGTAAATTATTTCAAACTAAAAACACAACCTGATGTTCTTTTCAAAATCATTCAGTTCAGAACATATAGATCGTGACACCAGATCATTTTTTGGGCTTCTCCAAGTTCTCAAGTTTACTAGTAAGAGTTAGAAATTTCGCGTAACATACTTTATGGATGAAACAAAAGACGCAAAGACATGAGTTTTGCAATAAACCCCCATCATTTTATTTAACCGTAAGAAGAAGAGAAACGTTGAAATGGTAAAGGGAGAATAGGTTTCGGAATCAAATGCTTCTGTGGGATATCATATCGTATGTTTCCAGTTAACAGTCCTTCAAAAATTATTGTTGAATCTTCGGGTAGAAGTGAAGAGTTTCTTACAAGATTTTATATTTCATGGGACAGAAGTATTGTTTAGTTCTGTCAGAAGATTTTGTTGGACAGGACTTGAGTGTTCTGTGGGAGAGTTGAATGTTTCCTCCTTTGAGTTATGCTTGCTGATGAATGTTACCACATGCTCTGGAAATAATAGTGTCTTCGTGTTTTAGTGCACGCGAAAATGTAAATGTTTTAATGGTGAGTCCATCTGGCGGCCATCACCTTTACCAAGTAAAAACCTAATCCGTTCACAGGTCCGCGGCTGTTGCTGCGAGTCAAATGGCGAGTGTATGGCTAATGCATGACAAGTGAAAATTCAGTAAGGGACGGAATTTTACGGACTTTCCCCCTCTCTAACCAGGCTCCTGCTGAATAAGTATTTAGTGGATCTCGATTGGCCGAAAAGTAGGGTACAACTGTCATAAGACCGTTCCTTACTACGTCTGCGCTTTGTTCATCTGCTGCTGATTTCTCTTCTATTATCTGCGAACGAAGATTCTCTTTTTGAACAAATTACGAAGGCTTTAAACGAAGGGATCATCAAAACCCACCCATAAGCTGCAAATCAATCAACAATGCGAGAGTCGACAATCATATTACCAGTGATTCTTTCAATTGATGATTTGGAGATAATTTCCCATCAGAATACGCAATTGGTTTTTACAGTTCAGCTAATCCGATATTCTTTTGCCTTCGAATGACGCCATTTCTTACAAAAGAGAAATAGCAGCCTCCGTAACCTTTGATTTAAGCGCGTTCAGATGAGATGTAACATTCACAATGAAATAGAACTTTGGCAGCCAAGTGGAGTCTGAAAGTTCTGGGAAGGAATATCCTACTACAGTCAATAACAGTTTTACTTCTTCAAGACAGAATGCAAACCTGCAGAAGCACTTTGCCCCTGGTTAACCAGCGTAGAATGTTGTGCATGACAATATTATGGTGATTGAGTTTTCCCACAAAGCTGGAAAGCTTCCGATGATTGAAAGATTTGGCCATTATTTTGTTCATCATCCGCACAACTAAATCCATTGAATGCAATATTTTCTTTGGGTTCAAAGAGCTTCTTGGTGTATTATACAATGAAAATAAAGCACGTCATGATATAAGTTCCTTGTAAAGAGCGCAATAAACGGTTCTTTCATACTTGGTGCACTGTCCTTAGCAATAGAGACAATTCATGGATGTCAAATGTTATGTTTCGTGAAACATTCGGTTATAGTAGACGCAATATCCTCTCAACACGTTTGACTTTTAAACAGCATCAACTCAAGCAATTCCTCTTGTGGTCTAATAGAATTTAGGTATCTGCAAACGAGTGTCAATTGTGCGATATCACAAGACTCATTGACTGCTAGAGCAAATCTCGATGCAAGACTTCACGCCTCCAACTTGTTGACTTTTCGTCCGGCATCTTAATAGTTCTTTCTTTTACAGTTTTCACAGAAAATGGCATGTCTTCAATGTTTTGCACAATTTCATTCTTGTTTTTAAAATCTTGGAAAAGACATTCGGATGTTTCCAGAAAATAGTTCTTTAAATATTTTCCATCAGAAAAAGGCTTACCTCGTTTTCACTCCTTGATCAGTCACGGAACGAGCATGGGTGGTACGGTTATTGGTTTTGATCCAACTTGAACTGTTTCTCAATTCAATTGTTTTCTCTTGCAACCTGGTGTAGTGCCCCCTATACTTTTAGTTAGGAATTTAGTACGAAACCTTACTTTTAGCAAGATATCCAAAACGTCACTTCCTCTGACAACCCTTATAAAACCCCTGGAGGCACATGGTCCAATGCTAATTAGCTCCAGCACCCTTAGCTGGTTACGCTTCTAGCCCCGGACTCTGCAGCCGGCCATTCTCTCCCTTTCCTTCTCTCTAAGATCGTTATCATGTCGCCAACCCACTGGCCGATCTGATGTTAACCACCATCCTCACTTCGGGAAACACGCATGGATAAAACTCCATGTTCTACGTCTTTCATAGTCTGTTCGTCGAGAGTCTAAACGCGTCTGAGTATAGCCCCTAAGTTAACTCAATTACTTGGCAAGTAAGGCTCACACACTGAACCCGGTTTCCACGTATCTGGGAGCAATCCAACTATACGGAATCCACGCGTTCAGACAACTCTGCTACAACTCGGACGCCAGCACTATCAAGACAAGAGAGCTCCCACCTTTTACTATCTCTTCTCCTAACATTACTTCTCACTGGCAACAGCTTTGACTTTCGTTTGACCCCAGTGGATATTTTGAGTCAAAAGCCTCATATCTTGTTGAGAAATGCCTTTGAATGATCCTCTTCTTGTTGCTTGATAACTAAATACAAAAGTAGTCTGGCTTCACTGGCAATAAATGCAAACTGGTTTGTCTATTTCGCTTGAAAATCTCTGTCCTCATTTTCAATTCTTTTTTTTTTAGAATTCAAGATTGCTGAACTCACCAAAATATTTACGGAAATGCAAATTTAGTTTGCAAACTGAATCAATAAGTACTTGCTTATTTGGAATTATCGATACTTTATTTGAAAGCTGTTTTAAATAAAGTGTCGATGAGAGAGAGAGAGAGAGAGAGAGAGATAGAGAGAGAGAGAGAGCTGTAGCTTGCGAGAAGAAGTAAAAGTTTTGGTAAAAAATGTTTCAACATACTTGACGATATAATGTAAGAGTACAGGACTTGAGAAGGGGTTGATTAATAAATAACAACGTATTATTTGATTTTAAACCAGACTAGACCTACTTTTTTATATTTGGAAAAATATTACGAACTTCACTGTCAATTTACATTTAGAGCAAATCAATACTTTGAAGATTGAATTTTCCAATTAAACTGCCTGATTACTAAAAATATCAAACCTTACAACTAAGATATAATTGATTGTAACTGTTCATTGAAGTCTGTTCTTGCTCTCATGATGTTGGCCATTCGAGAGAAAAGAGCTCGGTTCCGACTCTTTCCAAACGGGCTCCAAATCCGAGACAAATGAACATAAACATCTTCATTATTCATAGTATATACTCTGGCTGACAATTCTAGTAACAGAATTATTGCAATGTTTTTATAAACAGCCTCACTATTATCACAGTATGCATGGAAGATCATGATGGCTTCGGGATCAATTTTCTCCAGGTTGGCCACAACCACTGCTCTTTGTCCTTTATTATCCACCAAGGTACGGATCTGTTCATCGATCATCATTTTCTGGACATCGGGACTTAGAACTATCAAAGAGGTTCCATTAATAACATGGAAAGGTTTTGGATAAGATGTGAGAAGTTTATTAAAGGTGTGAGCAAGTTGATGAGAGAGTTGCAATGCTAGGTTCAGACTGCCAGCAGATGCAACCATTAAAAGTACAGCAGGACCCTCTGGATTTCTATCTGAGAGAAGGAAGCAAGGAAAAGATTTGATGATATTCAAAAAATCTTTTGTCTGTTGACCATAGTTGGGTCTAATATTTGCTATCTTTTCATACTGGAGGTGATTAGGTTTAGTATTTGTGCTTGGCTCTGTCATCTGGAACACATTTGCACCAAAGAGGATGAAAATTGCCAAGAGTATACCTATATTTCTAACATTAGATGTCGTTGCTTCCTTTAGAAGTTTCTGTTTACAATCTTCCTTTGTATTACTTGTTTATTTCATTTCTTGTTAGTCATCTTTACTTGGTTTTACATTCAATGGATCAGTTGTATCCTTTGCACACATATATCGTTCATATCTTTTATTTCCTTTTCGACACTTTCAGTCGAATTAGCACACAATGAACCAGTTGTGCTCTGCTCGTATTCAGATGTTTCTTCCTCTAAATCTTTATTTTTATGTTCTTCACTTCTATTAATGATATTTACTGTATATCCGTTTACTTTGCGGTATGTTGTCATCATAGCAGAAATATTTTCATTTTGTTCGTTTGTAGGCGTAAATCTTTGTAATTCTTCATTTACACTTTTTTCAATAAAATAATTTGTATCTTTCTCTTCCATTGAAATTGATAGTTTTATTTCCATATCGAATGGAGTCTTTTTGTCTTCTCCCTTTGAAATTATAGGTCCTACGACTTTCTATACATTATCTTCCCTTGCAGCATTTGTATCCTTTATTTCAGTTAAAACTTCCATTACTTCATTTGTTTTCTGATCAAATGAAGCATTTGTTTCTTCTACAACTTTTTCCTCGCTTGAGTTCTTTGCAAATTTTATTACAACCGTACTTGCTTTCATTTCGTTGGATGTTATGTCAGAAACACCATTTGAATTTGTTTGTTTTCAGATACATTTCTTCTCACTACTTCCATAACCCTTGCGTCTTTCTTTGTAATTTTATCTTTTATTTGACACCCCTTGATTTGTCGTCATATCAAGGGGTATATTTGCCTCTTGTGTGTATACGATCTTGGTTTCATTGACCTCTTTATTAGTATATTAACTTACCCTGAAATATTTGTCTCTCTTGTCATCATAACAACAGAAGCGTTTGTGTCCTGCGTAGTTGTATACGAATGTTTTGTACTGCTTATATTTCGTATTATCTCAGAAATATATCACAAAATAACCAAAGATACGCGTTGGTATTTAAGGTGTAAGTATTTTAGGAATTTTAATACTTGCGGGGTGAGCTTGTTTCTTTTGATAAGTTGTTTTAAAACATGTTTATAGAAACAGAGTTTACAGTTTCATCTGTAAAGGAATGTCGATATGAATAGCGGTGTGGCAATCGTCACCTTTTAAAATTGCTGCCGTTTAGAGGTTAGTATTAGGATAAATATTTTCAGTGTTATGATTAGTATTTTTAGGTTTAGGGTTCGTTCGTCTTTTTTACTGCTGGGATGGTGGCCATTTTAAATCGGGAAAGGTAAAAATTACCTCAATGATATAAATCTGTTTCTAATACCAGGGTAATAGTGTATTTGGTGTTCGTGACTGTGACCTGTTTATTGTTCTTCGTAGCATGAGCAGTCGTCATCTAAATGATTGAAAACTGACCTTATTTTAAGTCAACTAACCCAAGATGATGTCACTAGAAGATGATTTGTCATCCGTAATATTTTGCCATTAAATTGTTATTTTCTCTACAGCTACAAACTTTTTTCTTTATTTGTTTTTTTTTCTCTCTACATTTTTGGTGTATTTTGGAGCGGGGATGTTGCTGATTTTAGTTGTTAGGGTTGTCAGATCTTTGTTGCTGGAAGTAGCTAGCTGAAAGACTTAAAGTAGCGAATCCGTAATGAAAGTAACCCGAGTGAGCCTAGCTTTTTGAAAATGTGGCCAAAAAAGTATCGAAATTAGAAATTTAGAGGCACTGGGTTTCTTGAGTCACCCAGTTCTCAGTGATTGTTGATCTTTTGGCGTTAAAATCATTTCTGCTTTAGATTTCACTGCACTATGTTTGTCTGCAGGTATTTTTCTTCATAGATTCTGAAATTTTTGCTGTTCACAATCGACTTCTATACTTTTAACCATTACACTGATTAAAAAAAAAAACTAATCCAAATACTAACCCTAAAACTGTGTTCAGAGAAAAATTCAAAAAGGTGTGAAGAAAAATACAGTTTTGAAGTCCCCGGACAACATAGCTCAGCAGAATCTAACGTGAAATTTCTTGATTTAACGCTGAAAAGGTATCAATTGCCCTAATCGCTATTTGTAGCGTTATTGGGCAACCATGTTGTAAAAGTAAGTATGTCATTATTTGTCTCCTTTTCCATATGATCGTGGCACGCATGGATAAACGAAAATTCCTCACTTGCCAGTTTTGTTTTTGTTGACTTGACTGTCCCAAAATAACCACCTCTTCAGCTGATGGGTTAATGTATTTTTAGTGTTAGTGTTTTTAGGATTTTCATTTTCATGTTTTGTTGTGGTCAATATTTGCGGGAATAGTGTCAGAGTTAGGGTTATTGTCGTCTGCTTTGTAGACTTCACATTCGCCACCAACGCCTGTCACTTTACAGCAGGAGCGGTGGCCATTTTGAGAAGGGGAAAGGTCACAATTGCCAAAATTTTGCTAGTTTAGGACTGAAGAACCTGTCTTATCAATATTAATTACATGCCCCTGCTCAACGTAGCTGTTTTATTTGGCAAAATCATTTGACCAAATTTCTTTTTAAATCCTGGTTTCCGGATGAGATGAATCCTTTTCTTTTTACCAACGTCGTATCGTATATTCCTAATATCAAATAAAGGAGAAAAGGTATTGAACATTGCCTAACTGCCCGTCCTGTGAGTGCATGGATGCATGTATTTACCTATATACCTATATCTATTTGGCACAGGGGTTTACATCTTCTGTCGCCTGATGGTTCTGACCAGTAGGGCGCAGCTGCGATTCCATTGCCCATGAGGTCAAATGATGAGTGGTACGACTCTGCATAAGCAATGATAGACCATGTCAGGCTTGATCAGAACTTGTCCTGTAAAGCTTACTGTAATGTCTCTGCAACACTAGTTACAAAGACAAGAGATATTTTTGGGTCAGCAAGGGTCCAACTTATCGACTTTGCTTGCTGTAGGGAGGCAAGTGAATAACTTTACTTAACAGATCCTAACGTCAAAATTAACTGAGGAATTTCATCTCTACGCAACACAGCCTTCTTAATTGTCATTTCACTCTAATATTGTCGGATAAATCATAATCCACATCAAAACACTGGTCACACACACACACATATATATATCATTAAGAAATGGATACATGATCCGACAGAATGATTATAAATTGCGTTATAATTTATGGAAACTCTTTCTTGAAATGATCACCTATTATTAGACTAGAAAATGGGGATGCTGCAGGAATCAAACCTGCGACTCTACATTCACAGCAAACTACAAAATATCATTCATTTGTTTGAAATTCATGCTCATTGATAAATAGTGTAGCATTTTCAAACGAAAAAAATTTATCTTTTATTCCTCTGTAATTTGTCTCTTTCTAGCTGGCTTATAAGTCCCTTCTTTTTTTGTCCTACTTAGCTGATTGATAGCAGCGACGACCCTTTTAAGTAGTAGTAAACACACCTAAAACTTCATCTGCGGGATCTTTCTGATACTACATTATTAATCCCATCTTAATAATCAACAACAATGAAACTTAAGGACACACAGTCTCTATTAGTAGATATTGAACATACAAAACCTAGAAATAGAGAAGTATGTAAACGCCACAATCACTGCTCTTTCCTGTTTCAGTCACTCGTTTGAACTAACATATTCCTGATCGTGTACGCACAGACACACATATGTATGTATGTATGTATGTATGTATGTATGTATGTATGTACGAGGGCAAATCAATGAGTCAGCAGCCTTATACGTAGTCGTTAACTATTTGATCCGAAATCTTCACTGGATAATGTTTGATCTATGTGAGTATTGTACCATTTCTTTTCGGAAAATTTAAAAGCTATAGACAATGTATGATTAACATTCACAATGAATTAAGTGCATTGACAAGGAAGCATATTATGCTGAAAAATGAATATTTGTTGCGTGAAATAAATACTTTATCATTAGGTGACTGACTTATTGATGTACCTGTGCATAACATTTTCATGACCACGTTTGTGTAACTCCCCCACATCCTCATAATTATATAAGTGTCAAAATGCAGAACATAAGTTCATAGTTTATAAAATGAACTTTTGATAAGAGTTATCAGATAAAAATATCGTTTATTGTGTTTGACAAGTTGTACTTTTGACCTACAACAATTACGCTATATTCTACAAAATAACGATACCCCTTGTGATTGGTTCGATAAAACAATGATTTCTGATGTACTAGTGCACGTACCAAAGGTGCATGTTTGGAAGGTGTCATGCATTACGGTGTGTTGAGCAGCCTGCTATAATTGTCATGTAAAATCATTTTGAAAGAAATATTTGTGTGTAATCATTTTTAGTAATTGATAAAGAGCGAAAATCACCGGGAATGATTCGTAAAAAACCTTCAAACTGTTTTCGTTAAATGACTGACCACAAGCTAGCGTTTTAGAGACGTGTTACTGCAATGATGCTAAGAGAGGTAGAACATACTAGTGTTTTCGTTTAATAGCCAATATGAAGTTAGCGTTGTAGATAAATATTTCTCTTTATTGGATTTCTCGAGAACCGCTGATCCAAACGACTTCAAACTCAACACTGCAATGCTTTGAGTGCTGACTAATATGTCTGGCGAATATCAATTTCGCACAATGGTCAACAGCCGAGTAATCACAGTGCACACACACATACATAAACGCGCATATACAAACACACAGACATCATCACATACACACACACACACACACACATTTCTTCAATTGTAGTGAGATGAGAGGTTCCAGAAGGCTGAAGAGTTAAATGCTCAGAGTTTGGACTCAGTGAGCCGATATCAAATCCCGGCTTGGACAGTTTGTTTCACCTTGCACAAGTCCCTGGGAAAGGTATGAATCAACTTCTCTCTCAAGCTATGGGTAAAATATCGCAGAATGGAGTGAGTGACGCCAGTGCTTGTCGGCTTTTGGTCTAATCGAGTCGATTAAATAATAATGTGATACGTGGAGCTTAAGTAGAGACGACTGAAGTCGTAGCCAGCGCGAGGGCACTACTTACTTCAGATGAATGAGTGAGTATTTTTGTACAGCCGTCCCCTGTTCACTATCAGACAAAGTCTGTTGGACATGCACAAGGGCCTGGATCTCTCTTCCAAGCGTTGGGCCAATTTTAGGTGGAACCTAGCAGAACGACCTTTTATCTTCACCACTCTCTGCCACTACCTGTCACACGTTAATGAAATATTTCGATGCGAAAACTATCCCTGTCACTTCTTAATACTATCAGTTCTCAAAGGTTAATGAAACGTGTCAGGGAGTGTCAGAGAGTTTGCTTATGCGTGAAAACTTGAGAAGTTGGCATGGGAATTATTTATTCAAAATCAGGTTATCGATTGCTGCTCTCATTTCGCCCCAATTTAAGAAAGAAATCTTTCTATCGTATCCGAGTTGTGTTGGGTGTGTGTATGGAGATGGCAACTGTGTTCTTTCGCCCGTCCGTTTTTTTACGTCCCTTGCTCAGTGTTGCCCAAATAGGAGTCTTCGTTGCGTTTAGATGTCAGAAATTGCTATTTAGTAATAGTATTTCAATAAAAATAAAAATGGTATTTCAATAAAATAAATTTTGAAGATTCATGTGTTATATGTAATATGTTTCCCAGATCTTAGTTATATATCTGGAGGAGATATTTATGACTGTAAAAAACATGTAATTTCCACTTCTTTCAACCCAGAAGACCTTCGTTTCCTCAGGGATTTTATCAGTTCTGAAAAAAAGTGTAAGGTTTTAGAAGGATGGTTTCCATTTACAATGTAACAAGAGAGCTAAACTGAAGTGCATTATAAATACGTTGCAATCTCAGATAATCTTCATGGTAGTTATATGTTTCTCTATTTTGTTACTCTTACATAACGGCTAAAGACTAATTATATAGAGTCTAAGTAGTTATTGCTTTTATTTTTATAGTCTTTGACCGTAAGTCACGTATAGTAAAAATTAAAATGAAATATTTCAATTAAGTAAATGCTGAAGACTGCTCACGTTTACTATGTAGGGTGTTTACAAAAGAAATAGACAATTTCAGTATTAAAACAGCGCTATCTAAGATATTGACACTCACGATACATAAGCTCCCGTGAATATCCAATTTCAGTAAACTCGCTTCCAGTATCTTTAGGATGGTTTGCAATTCCGAATGTAATAAACGTATGAAACCATTGTTCAAAACACAGAGAGCAGTGGACTAGAGTATTGAGTTCAGGAAGTCCTTCCAAGGCCATGCAACAAAAATACAAATGATAATGAGATTCGAATGTTATTGCAGAAGGGAACTGCAGAGTCGGAAAATAGTTGAGAGGTGGCACTCGTGAAGAATGTGTTCAGGGGTAAGCACCGCTCCCTGCCCCGTTGCTATTCCTCTAACTCTGACCTGCAAATCACACTGCTTCTTTTTCAGTCTCTAAGCAGGGGGTTCTATTTTTTCGCTTTCTTCTATTTTCACCCAATTGTCTGCAGATATAGCCACGTCTATGATCTGGCAGGCTTTCATTTCCTTGTCCACAATAATTGAATTTACCAACCCTGCTTAGATGAGACAGTTGGTCTGGATGGTAGATCCCAGAGTATATGATTTTGTTTCGAGGACAGCCTCTGGTTCGAGCGCATATGATTTGTTCAGATGATCGAAGCCATTTGCACAATTCTCAGTGATCTTACTCTACTGTGCCCATCTTATATTCCTTTTTAGGCCGACTGTATTCTCTCATGGAATGGTTTACAGTCTTTCTCCACAAACGAGGCATCTGCTTTTCTTTAGTTAGATTCCATTTCTTTTTTCAAATGTCCTCTTCGTAACTATGGCCAAGGTACGTTTGCGTCAGCTATTTACAGGTATCACCTGCTTTTCGAACGTTCGCTTTACGCCATTTTTTTTTTACTTGTGAGAAGAGAGACGAAATACGAAAATAGCCTTCAGCATTTGTTTTGCTGCGAGCCATCATAGCAGCAGTGTACATCCTCTTTCTCTCTTTCCCACACCCAAGTCTCCAATAAGTCTCCCAACCTCCATCTCCGATGGCCCAGCTTAACATTTTATAATCATCATTTTTGAGACTGGGAACACTCAAAAAAGTTTTCCCGTTTATTTTTCCAACCATTATGGTAACTACCGTCCCGCTCATACTAAACGATTTTCGATCAATACTATTCCTGCAGCCCCTAAAAGATAAATTATGTAGTTAAGTTTTAAAGATTCCCTTTCATAGGAATGTAAAAAAAACATTTTATCTTTTTTTTTTATAGCATGATACTTTTTTGTGTCTGGGATCGCTCAAAAAGTTTTCCCATACATTTTCCAATTATTATGGTAACTACCATCCAGCTCATACAACACAATTTTCGATTAATAACATTCCCACAGCCTTTAAAAGGTTAATTACGTAGTCAAGTTTTGAAGATTTCCTTTTATAGGAATGTGAACAGAAATAACATTTCATCTTTTTTTTTAACCTAATAATTTCGGACTTTTCCCCCCGCACAAATTGGTATTCAAACCAACCATTTTTAAGGTCTTTCGAAAGAGAGAAGACTCGTGTACATTTACCCTTTTACGAAATCGTTTTTCCTTCTTAAAAGAGAAAGAAAGGAAGACCCCCCCCCCAGAAAAGAACTAAAAAGTCTGACCCTATATACAATTACCTGATTCACTCACATTTTAGTCATCTGTGACAGGCGCACCCAACCCGACCGCTTCATCGCAGCATTTAAGAATCGTCCTTTTTCCCGGAGTTAATGCGGGGCTGGGAGTTGCAAGGGAGCGTGATTCTCGTATGTCTGGCTTCTCTTCTCTCCTACCAAAAAATAGTTCTGCCTGATTGACAGGCAGAGAGCAACACTTGGTGGCACTGACCTTCGCTGACCCCGCACCAAAAATTATTTTCGTCAAAAACGCAACACTTTAGTTCTATTCTGTAATAGACCCATCGTGCCTCTTGTTACAAAATGTAATATTTGACAGAATTATGGGAAGATTTGGCTGTCTGTCAAAAGAGATCTATTAGATAGATATGAACAGACCGGGATATGTGTAATAGACATATCTGAAAAGACTGAAATAGATAGATACATGCATAGATAGATATGAATAGATTGGAAGTGATAGATATGAACAGACTATGATAGGTTGTTATGAACAGACTGAGATATATGGATGGATCGATTGATAGATATGAGAAGTGATCTGAATATGTTGATAGATATGAACAGACTGAGATAAAATGAGATATTGGGTGGCCAGAAACTACGTTCAATTTATTCAATTTATATAAAAAGCTATTTTTTCGACATTGACTTAATTGAATAACTTGGTGTTTTTTTTCTCAATCTTCCAATGACATATTTCATGAAAACCATTCAGTTAGCAAGCAATATCTAGCGAATCCAGATTATACGGGAAAACCTCTCCGACAAGCTGTAACAATTTCCATCTTTTTACCGAAGAAATATTCAGTTTATCGTCAGGCGTTTTTGTCTAATTCGTAGAAATACATGTTCGAATCAATCGCTCGCGTCACAGGGAGGAGCCCACGTACGAAAATACACAATATCACCTTCTTTTGCTGAAGACTGTCACATGACTTAAAGCCCAGCGCGAGTGAAAAATAGTAAAAAAAAGAAAGAAAAGATGATATCCAAGATCTGGTCAGAGAATTTTGGATATCATGAAATACAAAAATAATGATTGGTGCACGGGGAAAGGTTCCCCGTTTCCCATAGGAATGTAAGAATAAATATGAATCTGGAAGAAGATAAAAACTAATCCAAAACATAAAAATCATCGTCAGGCATTGGCATCCACGGGGTGGGGGAAGTAAGCATTTGACCCCACTCCTGAATCTCATCGGGTGTTAGAAAGTTGAAACCTTATATTCAATGAATGATAATGATGCAGTACAATTGTTTTGTGTAAGCTCAACTTAATATTCCAATATAAAAAGACCATTATTATCATTAGGATGTCAGTGAGATCAAAACCACTTTCATTTTATGATTCCTCTGAGAAAATGTTCGTGTACGCCTTATCGACTGAGCGAATGAGGAATTAAAAAAAAAAAAGGAAATACCGTCTTAATACGTGCTTTGAGTCTTTCATCATAAAGTTTGCTTCGTATCTTTGTGGAGTTTCAGTTTCGTATCAGAGAAGATATAAACAATTATCTGAAAAAGCTATTAGAAGGTGCCATCTTTTTTCAGTAGCATGTCTCTGCAATTAAGTATTTTGTATGCTTCAACGAAACAATAATGATGATGATGATGTGAGATATCAGGGTTGGAATAAAAGCAGGGGTGACAGGAGCTCGAGAACCCGTGGAGAAAGGAACAGAAAAATTCACCGACCGTATCCTCGGTAATATCAACATTTACGCTGTCCAAAAGGCCGTCCTGCACAGGGCAGCCAATATACTACACAAAGCATAGTCGATAAAATGATAACTACATCTACACCCAGCTACAGGATGCAAAACAAAACATTAACGGAAAAGCCTCAACTCTCTGTCCCCACTGCTCTCTGTACCAACCATGATACCAGTAAAATGAATCTCGAAAAACATCAAAGGATACTAATTCTCCAAAACAAAGGGAAACCACCTCATGTACATGGACGACATGAAGCTATTGTCAAAGAACAAGGAAGACCACGAAATGTTATTCAACAAATTAAAGAGTGATGTAAATAGTAATGACACTGAGATGGGAAAATGCGCACAAATGGTCATGCGCAGAGAATGTTTATTAAGGCAGAAGGAATCGACTTACCGGACAACAGAAATTTGGAACATTAGCCACACAGGGCCAATGAAAATACTTAGGGGTTCTCGAATGCGATTCGATGAAGCAGGAAGAAATGGAAGAGGAAAAAAACCCCCAGGAGAATTATTAAAAAAAACAAGCAATTAGAGACTGAGCTGTGCAAAACAAAATCGGAAGCATTGTTCTTCTCTGTGATTAACATTCTTGCTATTCTATAGAGCAACGTAGAAATGACTGGTTTTCCAGCTGAAAATATAACAGGCTCTACGTGCAGAAAAAGGTCAAAAACTGGCAGTTGAAATACAGGAAAGCATGAACGGTCTGCACCTGGCAACTATTGAGAGGGATTTTTCACGCCACTTAGCTCGACTTGAAGGAGTACCGTCTGCCAACGTAAACTATGAAGAAGTAAAAGAACCAGCCTCTTTAGGCAGACGAAAACCTTATCAGGCGAAAAATCCGACCTTTTGAAGACAAAAAGTTCAGCCATTTGAAGGCAAAAAATCAAGCCTCTTATAGGCAAAAACACAACCTTTTTTTTTTTTAGCCTTTTTATGATCAATTTTCTTTCAGCTATACAGTACAACTGGGTGATATTTTTCTCGAATAAACTAGAAAATTACAATAATGTAACAACAATTCCACTTAAAATTAAATAACATTTTTTGTACTTACTGTTTATTAACATTATTAATCGTGGTTACAATAAAGATTGCAACAAATGTATGAGTTTTGAGTTCCTCTTGTTTTAAGTGCAAATTTGTTTAATCAGTGATACTTTTCAAAGCAGTTGTTGCGACACAACCAAACTCTGCATTCCTCACACCATGTACCATTCCTGGTGCCTGAACATCCAGTTTATTTTGCCTTGGTACAATATTCGCATTTCACCCACTGGGATCATACTGATGAAATGTCTTGCAGATGTTCTTGCTAATGAATCACTAATACTGGTCCTACCTACCCGCTTCCTCATTCCCACCAATAAGTCCTCCCATAATTGATATGATGTATTTCGAATAAGTAAAAGCTTGGATTCTTCTTGTATTGGATATAGGCATTTGTTAAGGTTCTATTAAAAAAAAAAAAATGAAAAAAAATGAAACATATCGTTTTTAAACTCGCAAACATACTGATCAGCCATCTGATTTGATTTATCCATACTAGCATTGTAAGAAATAACAAAATGTAGTACAGTCATCTTTATCTTCTTGTAATTTTCTGATTGGGAATATCTGTTTCACATTGAACACTGGGGCATCGTTTTGTCTGTACAGGTATTGCATCAAACGTACAGTGTATCTAGGTACGATGTGGTGCTGAGGGAAACGACAATAATGTTGCCGTATCGGTAAGTCAATGGTGACAAAAATCTCGTTTAACCAACAGAAGGGACACACACACACACACACACACACACACACACACGTATACTTTTGAAAAATGTTCTTTTTCCACGAGTCCATTGGCTTACATGCACGACTAATGGGCTTGGTTGTGCCTTGTATTTATCACCCTAGTCTGTCTTACGTATTTTCGAACTCTGATAATTGTTCTACAATAACATTGTAAAATTTCCACCATTCTCCGGGATTAAAAACCAAGATTTCTCTCATTTGCACAAGATTTTCTTCTGTAAATGGAGTCCAACGTGATTAAATCTAGCATTGAGGTTTAGTGCTCGTATTTTCGTGTAACCCTGTTGTTGACAAGGTTTAGGGGACTCGGATTTCGTCGATTTAAAATCCGCCCCCATAATGTTTCTTGTAAACTACAAATATTTTAAAACATTGAATGAGTTTCTGAGTTTAACACCAGAAAAATTTAAAGACCCATTTTGTTTGTTACTGAACTAAAATGGTTGGCAGATTATGTAATAAGTCAAGAAATTAATATCAATTCCGTTTTATAATTTTTCTTTTCAAAAGGTATGAATGAATATCTCAAACAGCATTTAATCCCAATTGCCAATAGAAATTTTCCCATGGTGGATGAAATGTTAAATAACATTTTTGTTGTAAGTGAGCGTATGAAATTAGATAAAGTTGAGAGAAAAGTAGGACAACCAAAATAGATCCCCTGGGCCGAATCTTACGTAACTAATATTACTTGTGATTCGATTAAAAATTAGACAAAAAAAATAAATTGTACCATGTACTTTATATTCAAAAGCAGATAAAGATTGGAATCTTGAATTTAAATGCGTCAAGAATAAGGACGCAAATGACAAGATAAATTCCTTAAGAGCAAGAGCCATAAGTTCAACGATATGTCCACCATCGTACGTCTGTATCTGTGATTTCCGATTTCAAAAGGATGCCAAATAAAGTATTTGTTATGGTAGTAGCAGTGAAGTGAAAATGTGAGATGTATTCGACTATTAAAAAAACAATTAATAAGTTTGGATTAAAGTAAATGTACACTTTTTTCAATAATCTGTTCCGGAATCTTGGTGTATGGTTATTTAATTTACTACCTAGGCGTCAAATAAGTATGTATAACATTTTTAGCCATAGAATTTGCTGAAAATTGAGAAGTTTAGGCGATTTTAGTCATTTTTGCAGAGAGTTTTAGCTATTAACGAAAGGTATTTGGCAACACTGGAGCAAAAGCTTGATAGTTATCAACTGATCCGAATAGATTTAATAACATCACAGCTTTTTATGATATCACTCCTTATGACCTAATATCAGCTGGCAAATAAAACTCTAAACCCTCTCCTCTTACTGTTGTTCAACATAACTTGGACCGTCAGACAGACCGACCGAAAGGGAACAATTAAGGTGTGTCGACACATCTAAAATTAAGGGATTTATTAAGTGTGCTAATTTACACATACCATGGATTATCGTGACCATCCCATCCAATCATGAATACCAGACCTAGTGGTTGTGGACAAGGAAAAGAGAACCTATCAAATATTAGAGTTGGCTGTGCCTGCAGATCACAGAGTGAAGATGAATGGATGAAAAGTTACGAAAATACCAGGACTTGGCGAGGGATCCGAAAAAATGGGTTGAACGTGAAGGTCAGGGTAGTACCATTAAGAGTATCTATTTAATTACTGTCCCACCACTGCAACATTTGACACAAGGTCGGGCTTAACGTGGGAAGAAATAGGAGCAACCCTTCCAAAAATGGCTCCAGCCGACGCAGCTACCGTTGAAAAGCTCATCGTAATGGCTAGACAACGTCACCCGCGAAAGCGTCCACCAGGGGACCCGCTCCTTTAAGCGCAATGGAGCAGTGCTGCCCGGGGGAAACAGAGACCCTGCAGCTGGGCCGAGTAATGATGAGCTCAAAGATGAGTCCAAAGGCTTCCCGATGCGCGTAGCAAGCGCAGCCTCGGTCAAACCTCATTGGCTAACGCTGGCACCGGCGCACTCAGTCTTTGATGCCAACCCACACACAATCTCAGGTCCACTCGACGGGCAAGTGTCAGTACCGACTCCTCGGTCTCTGCCGTAGAACAAATACTACTCTTTGATTCTTCCAAAAAGGCCAGAAAAGGGGGAGGGGCTGCGCTTTCAATAAGTACCAATAAGAGTAGACGCAGTGGGCACTGTGCCAAAGATATTGAAAATATCATCGGAGGAGCAAAGAGGAAGGATTCAGATTTTGCAGACCACTTCACTACTGCGGTCCGCATGAATACTGCATGAATACTGAGGAGAGATCTGGAAGTATGAGACTTACAGTCGTTAGCAATGGCATAACAGCTAGAATGAAAAAAGGCATTTGTAAGTAAAGCTAGAGAGAGTTGAAATCTTCCGAAACACAGCGCTTTTGTCATACGTAATGACGCCGAGAAGAGGGATGGAAACCTGATAAGACTTACTGTCACTCAGCCATCAGCGATGACTATCAGGCAATTGTTATGAAATTGTAAATCACAGCACCATAGCTGGTTTAAGGCTTCGACTTCTGGGACTGCAGCCGAAGGGACTCTATCAGTCAGAGGGTCAGAAATTAAGTGAAAAGTTATTGAATTCTGGATCAAAGAGTAAGTACTCTGAATTATCTCTTTAAAAAGGGTCCAATTAATATATTGAGGATATAATTGTAATAGACATACTGCAACCAAAAGAAACATTGTACTGTATCGTATGACGGTATGTGACATCTAAGAACGGCTAAAACAGATTTGATCCCACAGCAATTAAAAATATATTTCAAAGAAGGACCTACAATTTAATGTTTGAATTTTAATTGTTGTTTGCTTTGTACAAAAAACTTTTCCTTTTATTTTGAAAATATTGTTGAAGGAGGACAAACAAAAAGCAAATGCCGAATATGTAGAGGTACGTCACTGTAAACCACATAACTAGTGAATGTTGTCAAATAGCCCAGAAAGAGTACAAAAACGGACAGGTCAGGGTTGCAACAAACTACTGGGATTTGACCATGCGAACAAATGGTATGAGCACAAACTGGAGACAGCCATGGAAAATAGAAGCCACAAATAACTCTGGGACTTTGACATTCAAACTGACCACCCCATCCAAATAAGAAGACCAGACCTGGTAATCGTGGACAAGGGAAGAAGGACCTGCCAAATAAGAGATGTGGCTGTGTCTGCAGATCATAGAGTAAATACGAAAGAGAGTAAAAAGCAAGTGAAAACCAGACCTGAAAGGTGTGGAACATGAAAGTCTGGGAAGAACCATTGATAGTAGGTGCAATCAGAACCGTACCAACGACACTAGAAACAAGATTGGAGAATAGGAGGATAAGAAGAAATGGCATGGTGTAGACAATACTGCTGTGATAGGTGAGGACGACAGGAGACGAGGACTGGAGACCTGAGGAGACTTACTGTCACTAAGACTTCAGCGATAACCACAAGGCAACTGGTATGAAAATGCCCAATGATAATAATAATAATGATAATAATAATCATCATAATAATCATAATCATCATCATAATCATCATCATCATCACTAAACCAAATTTCCATACCGAAGTAAGATAATTTGAAATTATTGCAGCAAAAATGGATTAAAAATATATCTTATCTAGTGTTCATGTATATTTATGTCCTATCAAATCATTTGTGTGTAATGGATTCTTAAACTTTTTTCCAGTATCAAATTTTCATTTTCAGAACCAGATAGCTTTGTTCAGCACCAGATTTGCTCAATTTTTGTCTTGAAAAATATCAAATGGTATCCTGGATTCAATGCAGAAGCAGAAATAAGGGTCGCATAAATAACAATCCAGCTGGCGTCTATAAGGCTAGACATTTTAAAAATGTGCAAACAATGAAAAGGATCTTGGATATTAAGAAAAATCGATTGACAGCCGACCCAAATAAAGGCTAGGTAACAGAAGTCGGTTGATGGCACACCTAGAAAAAAAAGTGATATATCGGATGTCAACGTTTGACAGTTGACTCAGAAAAGCGCCTTTGTCTGAGTTTTTAATATAAGCTTGAGTTCGGCTGTGACTGAACCAGTGGGCGATGTGCCAATCCTCCGATGAGGTAATTGTCCGGATAAAGGCAACATTGCTACCGCTCCGCCCCCCTTAGACGTAAAAATAATACATTTCCTAATTAGAAGAACAAGCCATATTCCGAACACTTCCCCGCCACAATTTCAACCAGATAATAATATCATTGTTCTCTAATCAAGGTTTGATAAATAATTTTCAGAAAATGATGTATTCGACTGCAACTTCAGTTTTGGGAATATCGTCAGTGAGCGGGTTATGTGTGTGCACGTGTCCGGACATTTCGTCAACACACTGTCAGTCGACAGCTGTTTCGTCATATGGACGATTCGTCGAAAATCTTTTTGACGAAATGCTGTTTCATCATCTAGGCTTTTCGCCGACTGACAATTCATTGAAAACATTTTTGTCGGGGGGGGGGGGAGAGATTTTTATTTTAGTTCATATACTTATGTGTCTGCATGTTTATTGCCTCAAAATAAAAACATTTCATCCTGCCAAAATAAATAAACATAAATTGATTTGAAGTCAATTTTATGTCATTTTAGAATTTTATCTCGCTCTTCTTTCGCTGAACCTGACGTTTTTTTAAAAAAATCTATTGATAACTTGAAGGTTAAAAACAACCCCCAAAACAAAAACAGGCCTAACAAAGAAGACGATATAACTTGAATCCAACGTTATAAGCGTTGCTACCTTTGGAGAAACCTTCTGTTAACCGCCATCACATTTGGGTAGTGCACCTGAAGGAGGCAGAGCAATGGATCGGCCGAAACATCATGTTAACAACAACCGTCGGCGGAACTCTTTGGAAAAATACTGATCAGAAATTTAATGGTGGTTGATCTCTACAGGAACTACAAATATTTTAGGACGACCCGGATGAGTAAATTACGCATATAAGAAAATATATTCAAATGGATTTGCTAATTTTGCAAAAAGATATGTCTGGTTGGTCACTAAATAGAAACTGGTACTTGACCAACGACTTTTGGCAGCATGATCTGTTAAAAATGGAAAAATGTGTTGATTAATGAATAGATTACTCCCATCACCTTTTGTTGGATAGTGATCCTGAGAAAAAAGTTGTAATACACTGATTCAAAAATTTTTCTTTTTTTGAAAAAAAAAAAAAACAAACCCTTGTATTGTATGTATGAAACATTTTTTGAAAAAAGAAATTTTCTCAAACCACCCGTGACCATTAGACCTCATTTGAGTCGCGACCATAGGTTTGGGAAACACTTTTTTATATAAAAGATTGTGAAATCCGAACTACAACACCAACAATAAAATTGATTTTTATTGCAGTGGTTACCGACAACTTGTGTTCAAAGGAAAAATTGTAACCGTAAGAACGCGTAAATATTCCCGCGACACGGACCTTTGAATTGAAGCAGATGTTTTTTCTTCTTTTGTCGAATTGTTCACAGTTCAACAGTTCTTTCCATGATCTGCGGTTCAATCTTGATTTTTTTTCTCGGGACATATGTGAAGAAACACCGAACAAAAACACATTTCTTCAAGATTTAAGGGATGAAACCGGTGCATTTTTTTAGACATTTTAACACGCGACGTCATCAGGTTCCTTAAAGGATGAATCATGAGGACGAGTAAATTGTTAACTTTTTAAAAGTGTTTTTAAAGTTAAGGCTTAACATCAATTGCTGAAAAAAAAATGTTTTCGACATGCCTGCTTGCTGCAGGATCAAATTCCATTCAAACTTCTATTCCAACTGAAGATGATTACTGCAACCCTTGTATTGTATTTATGATACATTAGTCGATATAAGATCTGTCAGTTTGGCTCAGTTTGCAGAAGCGCCGCTAGACAATCACTTAGGGATGATTTCAAATCACGGTAGGGAAACGTCAATTTTATATATTGGTTTGGTTTAAAGTGACGAGATAGACAGATAATGAAGAGTTTACTTTCCTGATTTTGGTGAGGATTGTTCTTGTAAAGGGGGTGGGGAACAAAGTCAACTCCAAGTTAGATGGAGCTTGACAAAAATGTGATTAAAAAAAATGCATCACTTACTGTTCGAGTCGTTATTACCCGTGAAAACATTCAAGGATGCATTTGAATTTCTGTAGGATCTTTTTTTTTAAGATAAGAGACTATGTATATTAGAGGCTGAGATGCATTTTATAAAATATCTGCCTGGGTTTCTAGTGAGTTTGAGCATTTTTTTTGTTGTTTTGTTTTGTTTTTTTCAAATCCTTTTACTTACTTAATACTCCACAAATTCTTAGCTGTTGAATGAATATATACGTCTTGGCAATTTGAACAAAAAGTGGCCTGAAATCGTTTAAGTGGATGAGTCCACTGTTTAGAACGGTGGACAGGAGATATTTTTATTGGCAAAATTGTCACCCTTAAATGGAAGAGTCCATTGTTATGAAGAGAGAAACGGAAAAAGTCACACTATTCATTTTATAGATGGATCATCATAGCCTATCGCTTTTCAACAATGTTCCTGCGAACTCTTTCTTTTCTTCTCAAGTTTAATGCGATGAGTATTTTTGAAGACCCATTGCGATCTGTTTTTTTTACGATGGGGCGTGTTTCAGTCAGATCTTTCTGTTGATAACTTACATACATACACGCACGTTCATGTATTTGTAAACTGCAATTAAGTCTTACACAAGCACATCGTAAGCACTCTGATATATTATGCAGAGTCAGATAAAGTTGGTTAAGCGCTTATAACGTGTTATAGAGGGCCCTGAATTTAAAATTGCAAATGGATACCGAAGCATTTATTTTGCTTGCATAATAAACTGATTAAATTCTTTCGTTAGCTCTCCAGATAGATTATAAAACAAACGTGTCTGACATTTTAATCGTACAAACTTCGTTTTTGTTTTGATTTTTACGCAACGTCCCTGACGTCTATTTCATCGTAACTGCATCACATAGATACTGCACTCCAATAAATTACTATTTTAAGATAATAACCCCAGCTAAAGGTGATGATTGACTGAAACTGCTAATCATAAAGTTCCAGTTCATAAAAGTTGAAGCCAGTATAGTAATATAGTAATATAGCAAATGCTGAATCACTGAATAGGAATTGATGGATTGCAAGTATTTAGGGTGGGCCGTCGAAAATTCAGGGCCCGTAGAAAATGATACTTTTGCTTCATTGTTAATCTAGAATACAACCCGATAGTCACCTATGGAGCTGAAACATGGAATCTAACCAAACTGAAAGTTATACAAGATGCACAGGAGAGAATCATCCTAAACATCGCATGGAGAGATCAAAAGACTGCACAGCATAATAAAGAAAAAAAAAAAAAAAGAATAATAGTCAGAGATATAGAATCGATTACAAAACTCAAATGGCAATGGGCAGGTTAGGTAGCACGAATGGCACACAACCGCCAGACATGACTCACAACGTGGATCCCCTGGTATTATATGCGAAACTGTAGCAACACTCATGATAGCGAGGTCTGGTGAACTTTGGGGAAAGTTTATGTCTAACGATGGACGCTATAAGGCTGCTGCTGCTGATGATGAGGTAGATGATGTTGCGTCCACCCACACATCGAAGTAGATACAGCTGGAGATACATGCAAAAAGTCAAAAAGCCCGTGCGTCTGCGTAGGAGCACCTTCTTATCAATGTGTTCACTCAGCGATCAACTCTTTTGAACGAGCACATAACACAAGACGCTGGGTGTGTCACATGAAGGCGCCCCTCACCACTGCCCCGGTACGCCCATACCCAGGGTAACACACAGGACCCGTGAAATTTTTGTTCTGGCTACTAGACCGAATTCAATATAGCTCCCAAATAAAAATTCTTGGAGACAACATTCAATTATGCATGGATGGATTTTATAACCTGGAATAGAACGACGTTTAGAATTTGGCCTAAATAAGAATACTTTGATGGCTTCTTTTAAAGATATGTATATTGTATGTGTGTGTGTATGTGTGTGTGCATTGATAAATGTACACAAATACTTTTATATGTATGTATGTGTATTTATCAACACCCTCTACACACGCATATATATATATATATATATATACTACGCTACTGAAAATGGGAATACCTTCCGAAACATGTTTTGCTCACCAATGAATACATTTATGGATTAATAAACTAAGTTTCCGTACACTTTCACTCCTGAGTCTGTTTCAATTCCTATTGTTCACACACACACACACACACATATATATATATATATATAGTCTGAGAAAAAAATCAGTGCAATTTGATGTAACCAGCGTGAACCAGGATGTTTTACGCATTTGCAAATAAATAAATAAATGAACAAATAAAGGAGACTACTCTATGATTTTCATTTTCTAGATATCTCCTCTAACAAATCGGTCATTATGATATAGAAAAGGGTTTGCATGAACGTACTGCCCATAATATTATTATTCAGTTGCAAATCATTTGGACTTTGTTTGTATTCTTTAAATTGGCACATTTTAAGGGTGCTTTGATTCGACTCCTCTGGCTACAATGCACCATTTCGGCTACTTAGAGATCACAGATAAACGAAATCAGACTTTGGATATTAGATAGATAAGTATGTGCCTAGAAAAATCAATCTTTTGGCAATATCTGAGAAAAGTCATTGACATTCAAACATTCTTCAGATATTGTTAGCACAACGTTTCGGTCGACCCATTCAGGTGGCAGAAGAATAGGTCGGCTAAAATTATTATGGTAACGACATCTCACACACACACACACACACACATACACACACAAACACTCACACACACACACATATAGCAAGAATCACATGTATATACAGACCCCCTCGTTACAATGCAGGTCTTAGAGACCAGGAAAGACAGCCGTGTTATAACCAAGTTGCAATAAATGTGGGGTGATAATAATAATAGGTGGAAGACGGCGAACATCGTTTATCGTAGGAAAAGTTAGTTAGATTTGAAAGGAATTCTTTGATGTTTATTTTTAGGTGTGTCCACACATCTCTATAAGAGGCTTTCCGTTCGGTCGGTCTGTTGGTCCTACTAATGTTAAACAATAGAAAGAGGAAGAAGTGGATGTTGTATTTCATTTCCTAGCTTCTATTGTTTCATAGAAGGTGTGATGTCATAGACAACGAATTAAGCGCTTTTTTAAAATGTTACCCAGTGTCGTTTATTATCAATAGCTAAAACCGTCTGCAAAAATGGCTAAAATCGGGTAATTTCTAGCTAACTTTATAGCTAAAAATGTTATAGGTACCCATTTTAAGCCCAATTAACAAATATAATAATCGTACAATAAGACTCTAGAACAAATCATTGATGAAAGTTGTACATTAACTTCACTGTAGACTTACTAAGTGTTTTTTGATAGCCAGAGTTCCTCACCTTCCTCTCCCCCCTCCTCTCTCAACACTAACCACAACCAACAATGCATCGCTGAACTTGAGCTTCTTGTTTTATTAAATAGTACAACCAAAAGAATTATAATATATTACCAAGTATACTAAAGTTTGGTATTCAAAAACAAAATATTTACATATTTATATCGGTGACTTGCCCTTTTGGGTTGTTAGTCCTTGCGCTTAAGCTCCTGGGAGGGGGGGGGTGCTAGAATTAATTATAATCATAAAAAGAATTGTCGCTTTACTAATGAAAGGTTTTCATCTAATAGGAAGATGGGAGTTGTGTCGACCCTGTCAACAAATGCCTTTGAGAAGTTGCACTCAGTCCAACACATTGGGTTCAAAGGGAAATTCGCTTTTTTTCACGGTTTTTTCACAAATATGTGATAATATAGGTAGGAATGTTGGGGTTCATCATACACTCGGCTTTTATCTTACTGTGCTATAACACATCGCGTTATATCTGGGGACGCATATACATACAAACACATATATAGTGTGGCTTATGTGTGTTTATATGAATCTAAATTTCGCTGTATTATGTTGAAAATACATTAATTCATCAATACATAACTGTCGCGTTGAAAGAAGATGAGAATTTGGTGGGAAAACAGGTATTTCAACTTTGCATAATCGGCGGCTATTTAGCTCAATGGTGGGAACATTGTTACGTTGAAGCGGCTACCTTATCAGTAGTACGTTCGATTCCTGCGGCCGTCCCATTTTCTTCAATTGCTCATTCTATTTACGTTGTCTTGGGTTAAATGATACATTAACCGTGTTATGTCGAAGAATCATTTTAAATAGGTTTCTATATAATGTAACGCAATTTTGATTCATTCTGTAGGATCACATACATCCATTTCTTTTCTATAGGAATTGAACACTCTGGCGGATGAGGGATTTCTATGTAAACAAATATATCGCTTAAATCCAGCCTTACTGACTGTCCAGTCCCGTAGTCCAGAGGTAGGATATTGGCCTGCGGGTGAAGGTTTCAATTATGCCTCGCGGTACTGGATGGGATAATGGAAAGTCTATAGTCACATTGAAGAGATGCAATACATCGAAACAGCTGTCTGTGGATGACACTATATATATATATATATATATATATATATATATATATATATATATATATATATATATATATATAGAGAGAGAGAGAGAGAGAGAGAGAGAAAGAGAGAGACAGAGTGGGGGAAGAAAGATAGTCATTCCGGTGTCAGAAGGACTATGTTTCCTGATAAAAATCCAGCAATCATTACATTCTATCGGACATAACAGTTCAATCTAATGATAGTGCTGGCAAGATATACACATATAAATATACATATATGTAAGAAAATAGGCCGCTGCAGGAATCCTACCTGCGACTGATAGGATAGCCGCTTCAAAGTAGCGTTACTCTTACCATTGAGCTAAACAGCTGTCAGTCATGCGAAGGTCCAAGTAACTACTTTCACTCCAAATTCTCATTTCGTTTACTCTTGATCTATATCTGCTATATTCATTTCTTTCAACGCTACAGTTATTTATGAAGAAATGGATATATGATACCAACAGAATGATTATGACTTACGTTGTATCATATCATGAAACCCTTATTTGAAATGATTCCCTGTCATTATACGGTGAATACATCACTTGGCCTAGACAACGTAAATAGATTAAACAATTAAAGAAAATGGGGCTGCTGCAGGAATCAATATATCATATAGACACACACACACGCACACACACACACACACACATATGTGTATCATATATTCATATTGTGTGTGCTTGTGTAAATATTTATGTATATAAGTATCATCGTTGTAAGTCCACAGCTGGACAAAGGTCTTTCCAATCTCCTTCCTTGATTAGCGTGATTACTTCAGCTCCTGCCGTGTCCTGCGAGCAAATCTCTACATTCTATCTCCATCTTGTGCTTGGTCTTTTCCTACAGTATTTATTGGCCCTTCTTCTAGTTATGCGCTCTGCCCATCTCCATTTTTGTCGCTTTATCACTTATATGATATCTTTCAACATGTTCTTCTCTCAGATCCATGTCGATCTTTTTCTATTGCTAACAGTTATTTCTAACATTGCTATTTGCATTGATCTCCACGTGGCTGTGAGTTGATTTTTCAAACGGTTGTGTAAGTTTCCAGGTTCTGCACTCGTTCGCCATAGCTTGCATTAAAAAAAGAATGTAATATTAACATATGTAATAAATGCAATTAATAAGTTTTAGTTGGCCTGGCCACAAACGGAAGGAGAATCAAAGTGGTTAATCGCTGTTCCGTTGGGAACTTGACTTTTTTTTCTATTTGTGTGTGCTCGTATTCATTTCATGAGGACGAGTATAAGTGCATACACACATAATACACATCTCTGCAGATGTGATGACCACATATAAAATATCTATGCATATATGCGTGTCTTGTGTGTATGTGAATATTTATCTATGTACATCTATAATCGATTGCATATGTCTGATGAACATGTTTTATTCAAGCTTAAACACGCAGGGACTATTTACGTTAGCAGACACCCGTACATATAAGAGTGTATGAACACACACACACACACACACACACACACACACACACACACACACATACACATACACACACATATATATATATATATATATATAAAGTGAAAAAAAAGGAAAGGTATTAGGTATAACAATTTATAGTAAGCCGTAACCGGTTTTGTCTGTGTCTTCAGAGGACTGATATGAAATGGAATTATAACAGCCTTCTGAAGGCATGTACATACTCTTTTCACAAATTTATTCAAACCCTATTGCGGAATTTATCTGCCTATATATATATATATATATATATATATATATATATATATATATATATATATATATATATATATATATATATATACATATATATATATATATATATATATATATATATATATATATATATATATATATGCCAAGTATAAAATATATATACATATACACATACGCACATATGAACAGTAAAAATTTCAGGTCAAAATTAATCTAACAGCTAGTGTCAGGCTACGGACTTATTGATCCACCCTCGGGATATGAAGTGAGAATACGTTTAAACGAAAATGGGGATGTTTTATTCCCCAACCCCGTAACATTTTATGGATTTGCTTCAGACGAATTAACTCACAGACACACACCCATACTCTGTGTCTCTCGCACATACTCGCAAACTCTCTCTCAGACACATACACTGTCTCTTTCACACACACACACACTCACATACTCTCCCTCCCCTTCTCTGTCTGTCTCTCTCTCTCTGATTCTCTCTAACGTGGGTCGGTGAAGATGTGAGACGTTGAATGGCTAAGAAGTGGGTGGATAGCCGTCGGCATTGACCTTCCGCGATGTATGAAACGAAAATTTCATCTAACCTTTGCTTGAATAAGTCAACGTACGTATACGCACCATATTCGTATGTAGTTATGTGTCAGTTGTGCGCTCTATACCAAGTCCAAGGAGGCTCTCCAACGGGGGACCAGGCTGGAGAATATTATTATCAGTATGAGGCGCATTATCATCTATCTATCTATCTATCAATCTATCTATCTATCTATCTATCTATCTATCTATCTATCTATCTATCTATCTATCTATCTATCTATCTATCTATGTGTGCATGTGTGATATCATGTTAGTTCACTTATTTTTTGACTTTGAATGGCTGTACGTAAAATGTTCAAGGTTGTATCAAAAATATCATAACATGTACATTCGGAGTTCCAAGATATTCTCCTGCCTGTGAGTGTCTCTCTCTCTCTCTCTCTCTCCCCCCCCTCTCTCTCTCTCTCTCTCTCTCTATATATATATATATATATATATTTATCTACACACACACACACACACACACACATACATATATATATATATATATATATATATATATATATATATATATATATATATATATATATATATATATACATGTTTATGTTCATGCATTTGTCTGATTATCCATGATTTTTAAGCATAGCCGCATACTTATGTCTTGACTCATGCAAACATGTATATTGTGTTTTTTGTAAATAGTTATATTCAGTACAACGCACACGCACACATGTATGTGTGTGTGCGCAAATGTATAGAATCATATATGTGTAGATGCGTATGTATCAAAGGAAATGAATGAATTCTTACAATACCAGTATTCATATGATTTAGATAAATACGCGTGTATATGTGTTGTGTGTGCATACCAATACGTCCATACATTCAAGTTCGGTTCCAAGACACACGCACGTCAACACAGACACATGCACGCAAACACAGACACATGCACACTAACACAGACACATGCACGCAAACACAGACACATGCACGCTATCGCAGACACATGCAGGCACACTCACATATACGTAAATATAAACATGAAGCCAGCAGCTTGAATCTCCCGACACAAACTCAAGTGTCCCATTTACTCATAATTGCGCACATACAGTGGGAACCTTCGTCTCAAATACTAGTCTTTCTTAAACTGGTGAATGATTCACCAAAGAATGAATGAAATTATTTTGGGTGTGAATGACTCTCTTTACTCAGATATTTATACTTTTTCTGCACTCAAAAAAGTATTTTTTTGTGGTTAACATACACAATTAAAAGAACATCGTTTCTAAGAATTTAATTGTAAGTCAAAGTTAAATCATTTTACTTCATGTAAATAAAAAAAAATCATAATTTTTCTGTGGGTTCAGGGGCGTAGCTAAAACTTTGGAGGCCCGGGGGCTTGGCTCTTTGAGCACTCCCACCAACATTTGGTGAAATTTGCTACTGCTTAATAAGTTAACTATTATTTATAAAGCTTTTAGAGACCCTCTCCTTTGGGGGTCCGGGTGCGTTTTTAAATAGCACCCCCCAACTCCACTTCTCAGCTACGTCTCAGTGCTTGGTAATTTTTGTCACACTTAGTTTTCTTTGCACATTTTAGAAAGTTCATAAACCTCATCAAAATAAACACTCATGTGTTAAGTTATGTTTTTTGTTTCATGGTACAAAATGAATTTTCTAAAAAATAAAATGTCTCACTGAGGGAGAACAAGACGACGGTGATCAGAAACGAGACCATTTGGTGGAGAGTGAATGAAATTTCGTGAGGGTGAATGACACTGAAAAAATTCAAGAAGCGCTGGCCTAGATATGACAGAGCGAAGAAAAATTTATGTTTCCAGGGCCGACCCAAGGCACTGGCAATACAGGCACTCGCCCGGGGCTCCGAGTGCAAGGGGGCGCCTGCTATATCTCCGAAGCAGGAGGGTTTCCCAAATATAGATGGAAAAGTTCGGAATCGAATGAAACAATAAAACCTATCAAAAAGGAAGGTAATAATAAATCTGTTCAATTCACGAAATGATTAAATAGCTGATGGTATGTCGGAATTTTTTTTTACCTGATTATTGCAATAACCTGTTTATTTCCAATGTATTTCTTTTTATCTCAGTAAAACATGAATAGATAAAAAAAAAGTAAGATAATAAAACACTTCAAGGGGTGCCGAAGTTGAGCTTGCCTGGGGCGCCAGTAAATCCAAGGGCCGGGCTGTCTCCATTTAAGAGAGTAAATTGTACTTCTGAAACAAACCATACAATCATGACAACGCCCTTTATTTTTGCAAAATAAATTAAAAGCGGGTTGTAGATACATACAATAGTCCCTCCGGGGTTGGTGGTCCCAGGACCACTGAACAAAATCTGCGGATGCTAAGACCCCTTACAATGGTATATTATTTGCACATAGCTTGTGCACATCCTTCCATGAACTTTGAATCATTGTAATATTACCTATTGTACCTAAATATAGAGTAAGATATGATGCAAATAGTTGTAAGAAATTTTGGCTGAAAATCGACGCATTTTGAAGAAAATAAAACAAAAAAATTGGATAATGATATTTCATTGTAAAAGTCTTTGATTTATTACTAAGAGGGAAGAAGGAGAGAATTCTGATGTTAAAAATATGCATTTATTCTCTATAGAAGTGGAAATATTTGTGAGAAGTTTTTCACCTGTTGCAAGAAACAAAAAACAAAAAACAAAAACCAAACTATTTTTGATAGTCTCTTTTCGAGTAGTTGTTATCAATGGTATGGATTCAGCGCAGTGCTCGGCGCTTGACAAGGGAACTTTTCCGTTTTTTTCCGTAATATTTCCGATCGGCGGTTGGTTGATGACTGCAGATACCGAGGGCCAATTAAATAGCAAAAATTTGAATCACCCCCCACCCCCGGACATAAGTGTGTGTGTGTGGGTATGTGTATTTGTGTGTTTGTGTGTGTGTGTGTGTGTGTGTATCATTAAGTGTATTGATGTGTATGTAATATGAAATCCAGGACAACCTGTCGCATGTTACAGAGAGAAAAGATGGGCTGTATCAAGTCATCTTCTATTGCTACAAGCGACTCCAGGAAGGACTAGTTTTATCGTGAGGTACTGCTGGGGTGCTCTGGGTTAGTAGTAGTATTACTTCGGCTCCCAAACCCCATGTCTGAACCAAGAGCCATCATTTGAGAAAGGATTTGTTGAAGGCATCGCTTCCGTCTGTTTTCACAACAGTATATATGTATCATACAGATTAGGTTAAAATATAGCATAATATAAAGCAACGTCTGATATGTGATGGATTTATTTCATAGAGTGCTCGATACATTCAACTTTATACTTCGATAGTCAAGTTGTTTTTAGTAGAGCTGGAAATATATGATAAGATGTGGATTCGCAACACGAACTAGTTCATATTTTTGCCCTCTAATCATTCGCCTGATGAGGCCAAGAGATCCTATATATATATATATATATATATATATATATATATATATATATATATATATATATATATATATATATATGATCATGAATTGTGTTATGTTATATTGAAACTCTTATTTGAAATGACCTCCTGTCATTGAACGGTTATTATATCACTTTTTCTTGACAACGTAAACAGAATAAAAAAAAACTAATGAAATTCGGTCTGCTACAGGAATTTGTCATAAGTCCCATCTTCTTCTTGTGCGGTTGTTTATTTTATTTACATTATCTAGGCTAAATGATACATTCTTAGTGTAATAACGGAAGATCATTACAAATAAGAATTTCATTATAAAATAATGCAATTTATAATTATATATATATACTTCAGCTACGCTCAGTAAATGCAGAGAGAGAGAGAGGGGGGGGGGAGAGAGAGAGTGATAGAGAGAGATGGTGTTTCTCCTGTATATGCGAGTATATATACTCATTTACATATGCGTATTTGATATATATCAGTGTATTTATCTGTTAATAGAAATGTGTCTGTCAAGAAAAGAAAATACAACTCTATGTTTGCTGTCTTCGAAAACGGGAGACTACATCTTGCACGCTCATTTTTGTGAGTCCATGTATTTGCAAATCACGAATACCAGTATGTGCTATCTGTATTCAAGATTGTGTGGTCGTATGTATTTTTGCACGCATATATATGAGAAATCACTCTTTCAGCTGTTGCTATGTATGTTTGCAAGCGTGTTTCTGTTAGTGAGTGTTTACAATGAATGTGTATGGAGGTAAAGTAGTGTATTTATGCGTAAGTGCTCGCGTGTGTGTGTTTTTCAAAGTGAATGTGCGTGTCGATGAGTTATCAGTGAGTATCTAACGCTTTCTATGTGTATAAGAAACGGAGAGGAAGGATATATAGAAAAGAATTCGTTGAAAAGAAAAAGGTAATGTTTCTGTTTATTAAAGTGTTGATAAATTGTGATCTTTTGAATATCTACATACGTATGTATACGCACATACGTATATATAGATATAAGTATATATATATATATATATATATATATATATATATATATATATATATACGTATGTATATATATATATATTTATATATATACGTATATATATATATATATATATATACGTATGTATATATATATATATATATATATATATATATAAGCGAGATATATTAATGTATTTCATCATTATCGTTATCATCAATCGTCATGAGCCCATCTCCTTCCATATCGAGTAAGATTTCGCCGATCCCTGCCATGTCTTACTAGCAAACCCGTCTCTCTATCTTGTATCTGGTCTTTTCCTAATGCGTTTACTGTCCCACAGGCCCCATTGGGTTTGCCTTTTGCACGATCAGCTGTCCTTTCTTCTCGCCATGTACTTTGTCCATCTCCTTTTTTGTTGCTCAATTATTTGTGGGTTATCCTTCAACCTGATCCTTATGAGATATGTATGCGAGAGTGTCGATAAATTATCATCTTTCACAGCCAATACCCAATTGAACAAACTGTATGAATGGTCGTTCAAAGATCATAATTCATCTACATTCTCACGTACAGACAAATATTCATTACATATACATATAAAGATATGTGTGTGTGTGTTTGTGTGTGCGAGGGAAATAGAGTAGAAATGCAAAAAGCGGAAAATGATGTCACACACATGAACAATATTTACATGAGTTAAAATATCGGAAGTCCGTGAAGAAATATTCACTCCAATCACACGCACGCACACAAATTATATATATATATATATACATATATATATATATATATATATATATATATATATATATATATATATATATATATATATATAATGTGTATGTGTGTGTGTGTGTGTGTGTGTGTGTGTGCGTGCGTGCGTGTGTTTCGGTGTGCATGTTTAGGGAAGAGTCATTTAATAGGTTTAGCTTTAACCTTACACGAGAAATGAACTTAATACCATAGGCTTTTGTATACTTTAAAAAATCACTGCTGCATGTGGAGTGCCCATATATATATATATATATATATATATATATATATATATATATGTTTGTGTGTGTGTGTGTGTGTGTGTGTGTGTGTGAATACATGTATATATAACGGTGTGTTAGTGTATATACGTGGGCGCATATGACAAAGAAAGTGTGGAATAGTGGGGCAGTTTGTGAGAAGGATATCGATAGCGAAAAAAGGGAGAGAGGAAGAGAGGGAGAGCTCGATAGATAAACAGATAGATAGGCAGAGAGATAGATATATATAGAGAGAGGGTGAAGAATGTGTGTATGAGTGGTGTGTGTGTGTGTGTGTGTGTGTGTACGTGTGTGTTCATGAATATTAGCTGTCCCGGAAGATGACCCAAAGCTGGAGTTACATATTACAAACTCCAGTGAACTACCGTCGACGTCAATCACCTCATAAATAGATAAGATTTGTAATAGTGAAAGCTGGCACGTTACAAAATATTACATAGATAAAGAAGGAAAGAAAAGAAGGAAAAGAGAGAGGAAAAAAATATTCACGAAAAAAAAAACAAAAACAAGAAAAACAACAACAAAAACATAAAAGAAACACAAATAACAACAGAGAACGTGTGAAAAAGTCTTAAGAACGTCGCCAAAGCGTCACAAAAAAAAAAGAAAGAAAAATATGGGATTCATTGTACTTATGAAAACTGTCCCGGTTCATATATTACAAGCTAAATGAAAGGAAGAAACAAAGACGAAAAGAGAGCAAAGAATGAAACATTTCGGGAAAACACACGAACAAAAAGGCCCCCAAAACAACTACAGAAAACATATGAAATTTTTTTAAAAAATATCGTTGCAAAAACTGAAAAAATATTGAAGAACCCAAACAAGTTGGACACGAAATACATTCTCTGAATCATAGAAAAAAAATTGGAAAAAAACGATCGAACGGGGACGTGTAAAATAGTCACACAACACGTCTCGGAAAAAGGCTGCCAAATCTGAAGAATCTTGGAGAACCCCTAACAATATGCGTCGGACACGAGACACATTCTTCTTCTTTTACTTCGCATCGCACATTGTTATCACTCTGTTGTTCGATTCGCAATTTTTGCTGCCTTCCTGGTTATATCCATCGGTACTAACCAATCTTCTAAAATGCTACTGCCACACAATGCGCGACCCTTATCTACTCCAAGCCCCGAAATGGTACGAAATCTTCCTTTTTAGTGAGTTTTTTCTCCAGTTACCGTTTTTCTTCGTCGCCGCACACGCCTTCCGACACGGGGCTCGCAAGTGCCCGTGGATCCGTCTACCGGCAGTAGTGTACTCCACCCATGCCGGCACCAGTGTTATGCCCATACTATACCATATAATGACTTACAATTTCGACACCCTCGCCGACTCAGGCCTGTTTTATGAAGGACCGCAAACCCAGAAACAACGATTTCTGCTTGCATCCTTCTATTTTCCATACTTCTTCATACCTCTGTTACTATTAGTTGATTCCTTGTTCAGCAATGATTACACCGACAGAAATTTTGAATTGACACGAGTGAATAAGAAAGACAATTGAGAAAATGTTCATGTTTACCCTAAATATCTGCAGGTTATCACTGGAGGCTGTGTGACAGCAAGTCTCCAAAAAACTCAAGCACCTACAAATATCATCATTATTGATATTTGTGCTCATTGGGTTTCCACACCAGTAGCAAATGATGGTTTACACTCGAGATCGAGTGACAGCAAGTCTCTCCAATACTCCAGCACTCTCCTCAGGGTTCAAGCTGTTTTCACTTGTGTCCTTGTTTGGATGATTTCGATTCTTCTCCAGACTTTCAGTATCTCTAGCATTTTTGTTACACTTTTCTGGATCGTCCCGAAGGATCCGACAGAGATTGGAAAATCTGGTGGAGTTCAGATACTTAGCCAAACTTTCGCTCTTTCAATTTTACCCTGTGATCTGTTGAAACAGCGAAATCAACCAACTTTCACGTTTTCCCTCCTTTTTCACGATAATTTAGTTCGGATACGGTATTATCATTTGAGTTTCTATACCAGCAGCGACTGGTGGATTTCACTGGAGGTCCAGTGACAGCAGGTCTCTTCAATACTCTTGGATTCTTCTCGGAATTCTGGCCATTTTAGTAGTGCTATCGCTGAGAAAGTTTTAATTCTACCCCGGATCCCAAGTTATTCCAGCCTTATTGCTAGGTTCTTGGAGATCGTTCACAGGACTCCGACGACTATTGGCACTACCGTCACCTTCATATTCCATAACTTTTCCAGCTTCCTGGCCAGGTCAATATATTTATTTAATTTTTATCCCCCTTTCAGCTCCACCCTGCTATCCACTGGGACAGCAAAATCTACTTTTTGACTTGTCCGTATTCTTTAATTCACTACTATAAGATCTGTTCCTCTGTCCCGGATTGGGTGATCCATTTAAATCTTAAAGCCCGCGCCCCAATACATTTTAACAATAATAAATATTTGAACTGTTCGAGTTTTTACATCAGTAATGACAGATGGCTTTCACTGAAGATCAAGTGACAGCAAGTCTCATCAATACCCTAGGACTCTCCTCAGTATTCTTACAAATAATAATTATGATAATGATTGATCAGAGTAAACTGAAAGAGAGCGAAATATTCGGACTTGGAAAACTGGAATAATATTGAATTTCAGGGTGAATACAGTACTTATCATCATTGGCACGCTTGGAACAGTCCTGGAAAAAATATAGCAAACAGATTAGAAAAATTGGAAATCCGAGATGTATTGAAACCATTCAAACAACAGACATAACTGCTAAAATCGGCAATACGGGAAGTGCTGGAATATTGGGAAGACATACTATCACCCCAGTGGAAGTCACCAGATACTCCTAGTGCGAAAACTCCACGAGTATAACGTAATCATAAATATTTATTACATGTGTTAATACTTAGGGTGGGTCCGCCCATTAGGCGAACCGAAGTGATCGCCCAGGGTGCAAAGGTCCTAGATACGCAATCCAAAATTGAAAAAAAAAAAATTGCCGCTAGAATACAACCGGGGGCACAAATTCACCTAGGGTGCATAAATTTCAAGTCTCGCCTAGGGCGTATGAAACCTTTGAGCTGGCCCTTAGAGAATATTGGAGCTCACCGGAGGGGACTTTGGTATGATTTTATGAACAGCCATAACCGCTGGAAAAATCCGCTCATGCTCCATGGAGGTAGCTGGAGATTTTGGGGCTTAGTTGCTTGAGGATCCACCTCCAACGCTCAGTGAAATTTGTTAATATACAATATCAGTAGAAATGCTGTAGGTGAATAACTATTAATAAAGGTTTTGCGAACCCACATGAATTGGGAGACAGGAGGTGGTGATTTTAAAATAAGAGAAGTAAAAGAAGAAGAAATCCACATTATAAACCGATATACAAAAAAGAGGTACAGGTATACTCCGCTCACCGAAAGTTCGCTTTACACCATTTTTCATTTTCACGAAAATATGGCGGAAAGCGAAAACCAATCGTTTTGCTGCGAGTCGTTAGCTCTCCTACACCCATATCTCGAGCATCCCTCACCACCCTAACCACCAACATACCATCATCATCGTTTTGGGAGTCTGGGAGCGCAGGAATATTATCCCATATAAATTTGTGGTGATTTTTCCGATATCGTATGGACAGTCATGAGCGTATTCATAAACGAATCAAAAAATGGAAAAATATTCCTGGATCTTCCCCCAAATTTAATACTTCATTGGCAGAGATAGAAAAACGTGACGAAAAAGAAACTTTTAAAAACTTTATGGATCGAATCATGTAACAGAAAAAGGATAAAAAAGAAGGATAAAATCATTGCAATAAAATCAGAGAGTTGAACACTTCTTACGCGTCGAAACTGATTTCGGATAAACTCTCGTTGTGACGGCACTATTTAATGTCACACCTAGTTCAACGACACGTTTGTTCTTATATTCGCACGAGACTATTGTCGGAGATTACACCTATTCCCGGGCAAATTAAAAAGTAAATAATTTGCTTGCCGTATCTTTTTTTGATTTGCTTGCCGTATTTTTTTCTATTTGCATGTTATATTTTTAATTTGCATGGCGCATTTTTAATCCATCCGTTATAACGTCAAACTCGAAAAACGATAAATTAGTTATATCAGCAATCTCGTTATAACGGTAATTTTGTTATAATGGTTTGAGGGTACCATTTTAACGGGAATCTACTATGTTGCTGTCATAAAGCGAAATATGATTTGTTTGTTTTGAAAAGCTGTTCGGACCTGAGGTCAACGGCGGGTATTCCAACTATTGGAAACATAGAGACTTTGAAACCTCATTGCATTTAAAAATCCAAAGCAATCAGTAGATGTATACTATTTAAACAGTCACACGTATGAATACAATATGAACAAACCAATAAAAAAATGGATCGAAAGACAAACACTAGTTTGTTATTGGTACGTCGTATTGTGTTATATATATATATATATATATATATATATATATATATATATATATATATATATATATACATAGTGGTATTGGTATTCAAATCAGTGGTCCTGTTATACGAAGACACAGACCTGCCCGTACAAATACACGCATACACACATTATTACATGCATACATATATGTTTTTGTATGGAAAAATTACTTAGCTGTACACATTTTTTTAAATTTATGTTCATGTGCATCACTTTCCTGACATATCTATCCATCAAGTAAAACTGTCCCATCAACTGTTAAAATTGTTTTCTCTCAGTTTTTAAGCTGATCTGGCTGGCGAGCTGGTTATGTATGTATCACACATGCAGGCTTCGCAATTGGTGATAGGGGGCTGAAAGTTGGAACATTTACTCCCTATCACGTGTAGAAAGAACTTAAAAAAAAATTCCCCAAGTAGGTTTTTTGGAACATGGATTTAATTTTCTTAATTGATCACCCCCAACATTGCGTGCTGCTAAAAGACATTGATCTCATGACGGTTTCTATCGAGTGACTAACCAGATCAATCTATCTATCCATGGAAATATGCACATGTCATCCTTTCATTATAATATTCTATACACAAATATTTCACATGTGAAAAATTGCATGGCAGGATATTTTTGTTTCGTTGTTATTGTCACTTTCATTGATTCGGTATGGTGGTCGGAACGCGGCAAATTCAAGTCTTGTTTTTGAAACATCGCTGGATTTTTTCCGAATATTTTTGTTCCGTGGTTGGTTGAATCCAAAGATCGTTGACCCACGGAAACAAAAGGCCAACTCTATATATTTATCGGCAAATGAAATTCGCCTCAATATATTTACGTCTGTGTACATGCTAATATAATAAATATATAAACACAAGCGCATACATTTCATATCTGCTAAATGCCAAGTGTTCGTGCATGGATTTTGTTCACACACACACACACACACACACACACACACACACACACACACACGTGTGTTTGTGTGTGTGTGTGTGTGTGTGTGTGTGTGTGTGTGTGTGTGTGTGTGTGTTTGTGTGTGTTAAGAAAAGAAGTTATGTGATCCAACGGAACGATTCTAATTTGCGTTATAACATATAGAAACTTATTTGAAATGATGTCCTGTCGTTACAGGGTTAACGTATCACCCACCCTAGACAACGTAAAGCAGCCTTATTTTCTTTAATTGTCTATTCTATTTACTTGGTCTTGGGTGGGTGATACATTAACCGTGTAACGACGGGTGATCATTTCTAATAAGTTCCTTCATAATACGACGCAATTTATACTCATAAATATGTGTGTGTATGCAAAACAAAGTCAGCGAAAGGGATTTCATGTGCCCTAGACGAGAGCTAAAACTCGCGCACCCGGTAATATCATGACGACTAATAGTATAGTTTATGGTGCGCTGCTGTGATCTCTGTGCCCTCGGCGACCGCCTTGGTTCACTAGATGGACGGACCGGTCCTGATGTCGTATGTGTGAGTTTTGAGAACGAGGAAAATTGAAGATAGTTGTGTGTACAACTAAATATATCTGCGCTTGTGTATATGTGGGAAGGTGACACACACACACACCACACATACACACACACATACATATCTGAATTCATAGGAGATAATTTCGAATGGTTTTAAAATAATATTACGCAATTCATAATTATTTCTGTCAGATCATATATCCATTTCTTAATAATAATGATAATAATAATAATAATAATAATAATAATAATATATATATATATATATATATATATATATATATATATATATATATATATATATATATATATATATATATAACATGTTTGTATCGTGTGTAAGAGAGTTATCTTGCTATGTAACCCTTGATGTCTTTATGGGAATAGTTTGATAATCTCTGCGCGCAACCTAACGCTCAACACATTAGCGCACATAAAACCGAATGAATATAGACTTTATAGCCAAAATTTATGGGAGTGCATTTGTATATACGTATGTGCGTACGTATGTGCCGTGGCGTAGTGCTGTGGGAACTAGTGGGAACGGCGTTCCCTTACTGTTCGCGGGGGGGGGGGGGCGGAAGGGCGTTCCCCCATTATCTATATACATACTTCTAAAATTCTTTACTTGAACAATCCACTGATAAGAAAAAATAGCCAATATAAGTGCAAATACTCATCTTAAATGGCCTCAAAAAGTCTCTGAAATTGGGGAAATTTCAAAAATTTTCTCACATTGGGAATGTGGTCTTAAAGCACCCCAGCCCCATGAGCTAGCCGCCTTGCGTTCCCTCACTTCTCTTTTTTAGTACTACAACCCCGTGTATATGTACGCATGTGTGTGCAGTTACATGTGTGCGTGAATTTGTGTCTGTCTGCATGACTGTTGCCGGCTTATCTGAGCAAACGACCGGGTTGGCATGTCTATAGTAACATGTGTTCTCATGAAATTTGTTTCTGACAAACAGCTTGCATTTATAAAAATATTTTCGTAATCCCGAGTGTGCTCAAGTACCTTAGTAGTATCCAAAGCAGAGATATGAAATGGTACGTTTTTGTATATTCATTTTGTTTATATTTGCTTGCCAATAGTATTTTAAATTTTGATACTTGTATACACTAGTGGGCAAATATATATATATATATATATATATATATATATATATATATATATATATATATATATATATATATATATATTCATTCGCACACAAAATGTGTACATATATACAATCACATCTGTGTACATATCATATGAATATGTCTATACATTCGATTAAACGTAAGTATATCTAGTGAGAGATGCACATGATGTCATGTTTATTAGAGCATATATACATACTATATGTGCGTGTGTATGTGTTGATCTCCCTTTGTGTGTACAAGCACACATACATATGTACATGTGTGTGTGAGAGAGAGAGTACTCTGTAGGTATGTCTGCATAAATACGTATATGCATGCGTGGTGAGGTGAAGTATAAACAACAGGCAAATATATATATATATATATATATATATATATATATATATATATATATATATATATATGTATATATATATATATGCACTTGTTATACATTTATATCATTTTATTTTATGAGTCTATTTATATGCATGCAGGCATGCATATATATATATATATATATATACTTTGTATCTGTTTAAAATACGGGAAACTGATTTACTTATTTTTCTTTTATCTTTTTAAAAATTTGTCTCCGGAAGTTCCATATTACTCACTTGGGTGGAGATGAAACATATGAAAATATTTTTTAGGCGAATATGCGGTTTAGGTTGATGGGAAAGTTTTTTTAAACATGGTAGGAATATTTAAACAAATCTAACCACGGAATGTCGTTGAATTTGGTCAAGTATTCCAACGATTTTTTTGTATATATTACCATCATCCATCAATCAATCTATCTATCTATTTATCTGTCTATCTATGTTTTTTTAAAAATATATATCTCTGTAAAATAGCATAATTATGTGTTTGTGTGCAGCATCACACACACACATACACATACATATAGCCAGTACGGGAAACGGATTCCATCCACCATATTGAAATGAAATGAATGAAAATATCACATGAACAGAAAAATTTTTTTTGAATTCTACTAAACTGTAGAAATATAATCGAAGGTGAAACTAATGTGCACTGCATTTTATTCATAATGAGATCTTTCCTAAACTGGACAAGAGAAGAAGTGAGAAATATGGATCAAAGAACAGGAAATTGTGCACCATGCATAAAATTTCGCAAGCCAGGGATGACTTTGATGAACAATTTTTAAAAAATCTTAAAATTCCTTGGTACTTTGAAATCCAAACGGATCTCCGAAACCGAGTGAAAATATCAGGCAAGATAAAAACGAGCAAATGATGTATGGAGCCGTTCCAGCTGATCGCAGAGTCAAAGTGAACATTGGAGAATTATCTGTAAAAACAAAACTATGGAGGAGAAAATGTCAATTTTTATCATTTTTTTTAATCATTACATGAAGTATGATAACTCAATATTTTATTAATTCTGACTAATTTGCACACACATACACATATGTGCAAGTTCACACTAACATACACACACACACCTGCACATATGTATATATATCAAGATTTAGGTATAGATAAAGGTATTCAATCAAATAATTTGATAATTTTTGGAAAAATGCTATGTTTTAAAAAAAAAATAATAGCACTTTTTGTTGTTATGAGGACCACACAACGAAATTACGATCTGACAGCGTCATTCATGTCCTTTCTTGGATGTTTCAAATTTTTTAGCTTTGACTGTTTGGAATTTTGGTCCATTATTCTTGTTTATTTTCAATGATATTTTGTTTTGTTTAATATAACTTGACCAATTCTATATATATATATATATATATATATATATATATATATATATATATATATATATATATATATATATATATATATGTGTGTGTGTGCGTGTGTGTGTGTGTGTGTGTGTGTGTGAACAATCTGGAATGAGACAAACTCAGGATTAAAAGTATATGGAGAGTTATTTGTTAAATAATTAGTATGCTATACAGGTTTCGGGAAGGGTTCCTATCTTCACTAGCATACCTGTACCTTTTAATGATAAAAACGCTGAAGACAATTTCATAAATTACATGAACAGATATCAGAAAATAAGTGACTTAAGTGAGACAAAAAAACTTTTGAAAAAGTTTTTCGATGAGTTTTATGTTAAAAGCTGTTAAGCTCTCTAGACTCAGACTCACTCTCTCTCTCTCTCTCTATATATATATATATATCTATATCTATATATATATATATATATATATATAGTCTAGATATATCATTATCATTATTATCATTACGTAGATGGATATATAATCCGACAAAATATTTATGAAAGCATTTTTCTATTCAGAACTCTATTTAAAATTGTTACACGGAGAATGAGTCACTCGGCCGAGGCAGCAGAAATAGAATAAAGAAAGATGAATAGTGCTGCTGCAGGAATCGAAACTACGACCGATGAGGTAGCCACTTCAATGTAGCGTCGCTCTTAACTATTGAGCTAAACCCGATGGAATAGCGAAATCCCAAGTAACTGTTTTATCCCCACTCATCTCATTTCGTTTATTCACTATATATATATATATATATATATATATATATATATATATATATATATATATATAGAGAGAGAGAGAGAGAGAGAGAGAGAGAGAGAGGGGGGTGAGAGGAAAGAGAAATCTGTGTTCACGAGCGTGTGCTGTAAGCACTGTTAACTTTAAACTTAACTCTTTTAAACTCAATTGTCAGAATGTTGACATTGAAAATATTTACATTTCAAAACTACATTTGTAAATTGTTTTCACTTTATATGTAGGCTTACTCTTTACTTCCGACTGTGCTGTTTGCATGTAGTCATTGAATGACGGCCCGAATCAAGTGATGTAAAATTAAAATAAGATGCCGTTGGAACGTAATCAAAATCAATAAAATATCAGGGAACTATCCAGATGAGACTGGAAAGAAGTTTGGAAGAATTGGAAACCCGAGAAAGTATCAAAACCGTCCCGAAGGCAGCGGTACCAAATAAAGCAAGAATGCAAAGGAGAGCGCTGAAATATTGACCTTCTGTAGCCCGATGTCCAGTGAAAGCAATCAGTTACAACTGGCGAGAAAATCTGAAGGAAAATGAGACTCTATAAAACAAGAAGAAAATAAAAAGGAAATAAAAAAGGGAATACCTCTGGAGAATGAGAAAATAACTGATTGCAGAAAAATAGCTAAATCATAGAAAATTTATAAAAGGGGTTACCATATTGGCAGTATCGGTAGTGAGATACTCAAAACCATTTCTTGAATGGATGAAGGATGAACTCCAATCAATGGACCGGCGAGCTAACAAACTTATGACGATGCATAAGGTCCTACACCTTAGAGATGACACATTGAGATTGTATTTTAGGAGATAAGAAGGCTGCAGAGAACTCGTCAGCATAGAAAACTGTGTCTAAACTGTATAACAGGATGAGAAAAGCATGTGTAAACATGCAGTAAATATACGGTCTTCTATGAAGTAAGGGATGAGACGGTTAATCATATGATCAGCGAATGTAGTAAACTAGCTCAGAAGGGGTTCAAAGCGGCAGTCAAACTGATCACCCCATCCAAGCATGAAGACTAGATCTAGAAGTTGTACACAAGGAAAAGAGAATCTAATAAATCATAGACGTGGCTGTATCTGCAGACCACAGAGTGAATACAAAAGAGAGTGAAAAACAGGAAAAGAGTGCATGCCTCTCCCAATTGTGCATGGATCTGTCCCCAAACTTAACCTTTTCTTCCATAACCGACTGGCCGCACTTCCACACAATATCATTGTAATTCATTGAGAACCTTTGGAGACACATGGTAGACAAAGATGAACCTTTGGCGCCATTATAAGGTGCAGACATATAAGTATGATTTAGAGGAGATAATTTCTATGGATCCTCTCCAAAATTTAATGAACTCTTCCACAATCTAATGTCCATTGAAACCTTCCCCCAGAGTCTTTTTTTCGGTGGAAAAAAAACCTTTATTGACAACGAGTAAGCGCACTTGGATGTGTGCAAAATATATTGAGGTTTAGATTAGAAGAGCTTGAGATAAGAGGAAGGATTGAGACTATTCAGACCACAGCACTACCCGGAACTGCAAGAATAAGATAACTTCCAGCCGTCAAGAATGGTAAAATAGCTAAAATGGACATCTCATAAGTGTTAGAAAAGTAGGGAGGGAAAAATGTTGGGTCATTACAAATCACAGCACTGCTGTGTCACGTTAAGACTTTGAGAGGAGACTGGGGACCTGAAGAGTCTTACTGCCGCCCCTCCTTCGGTGATGACCAGAAGACATTTAGTTAGAAAGTGCAAACCAAAGCAGTGCTATGAACTGCTGGAATAGACTTGATGTCACAGTCTCCTGTGGTGACTACAAAACATCTGGTGCAAACATGCAGATGCATATTTTCTTTCCAAGTCAACGGACGACGATGAAATTGAGAAACTGCATTCTGTAATCAGTGAAAATCATTGTCTGACTTTTACGAATTCTTATCTCTGCGAAAACTCTACGGACAGTCAGACGACGATCTCGACGGATCAGGGAAAACAGTTTCTCAATGTGATCGTCGTCCATTGACTGGAAAAGAAAAAACGCTAAACGTGCTACGTATACGTTCATTCTAGGACATGTAGCTCAAATACTATCTGACGTGGCGCGATGCAGTTTTCTTTTCTTACCGAAGGCCAAAGACACTAGACGAGATAATAGTTCTGGGTGCTCTGTTTTGAAAATTTGTTTTCTTTCTGAACAGTCCTCGTGTATATTGTGAGAAAAATGGACACTCATCCGACAAGATGATGCGAAGAAAATGACCAATTTGGAAAAAAAAAAGTACTCGAGGCTGATAAGTACTTCTCCAATTCTCCATTGGTTATGGTAGCTAATGTTTTGTCTGAAATTTGGACTTCCTTCAAGATTTTGCGAAAAATGATGAGTAGTCTACATGAAGTAAAAACCCAGTTGCAATGTGTTGGTGGTAGATTTTGGTAAGATTAAACCCACCCACCTGATAATTACTCATTCTCATCTCATAACAAAATTCACTACTACCATATTGCAAGTGGGCTTTGCTTAATGTAGACTTACCATTTTCCGTCAGATCTCTTGAAAAGTCGAAATTCCAGACGAAACGATAGCTTTCATAACCAATAAAGAATTATAAAAGTACTAATCAGCATCAAGACATTTCTCTTCCAAATTGTCAACTTTCTTCACAGTCTCTCTAAGAGAGAGAGAGAGAGAGAGAGAGAGAGAGAGAGAGAGAGAGAGAGAGAGAGAGAGAGAGAGAGAGAGAGAGAGAGAGAGATTGGAGTCTGGCCTGGCCTCCAGTACCATTTTTTTGTTTATCGTGTTTCTTTATCATGATATCGCACACATGTGCAGGGTCTGGACGCGCACGAGCGTGCACGCCCGGGCGACTACGTGATGAATGATTCCACACGGACGTCGGCGTCTGATCCTGAAAGATTTGAAAACTTACAAGGCCACTTGAACACATTTACAACATAATTATGAAACTCTTGAAATTATGCATGTATAAGTAAATAAATAGATATATCAACGGTTAACCCAATGAAGGAATGGTGTCGGATTCAACAAATATACTGACACATCTTGTTAGTCACTCGATAAAAAACGTCACGTGACCAACTTCTTCTGGCAGCATACCATGTTGTGGGTGTTCAATTAAATATTAGGGAAAAATGTGATCAATGATCAAGTTACTCCCTTCGGCTTTTGTTGGGCAGTGATTACTAAAAAGTGAATGCTGTCGAACACAATTAAGGGATCAATTCATACATATAAATGTATGTGTGTGTTTGTGTGTGTAAGAATAAAGATGATAACTACATACAGTGAGTACAGCAAGTATCCGATACATTGTGAGAAGTTTATTTCAACATACATGTACAGCTTCAAAATCGACAGAATTTGGACCAACAAATGTAAAAATCTAAACATATATTGAGCAAATTTCTTTTCTGTTTGTTTGATCATTGAATTCAGTGGTTAATTTACTTTCCTATTATGACATTAACTCTTAAGACTTCATGCCTGAGGAAACATTAAAACAGCTTGAGTAGGGTGAAGATTTAAAAAACTTAAAATTTATATACTTGAATTATTAAAAAGGAATTACCTAATAAAATAACTTGAGGCTTCTAAGAGCCGAGTCATACATACATTACCATCATTTTTGACGGGTATGCACTAGTCAAGAAATAATTAGACAAAATTGAACGTTGAAAAGTTATGTGAAAAAATTAGGAATCTTCGGTTCAAATTCTTCCTGTTTTTAAGCTGTATGTGTTAGAATATTGAAATGAATATTTTTTGCAATATATCGGATACATTTTGCACCCACTGTACATATATGTGTGTATGTCTATATTCGCACATGTATATACATTAAATACATCAATAAGTACGCAGCCGAATGATCAAAAACATTTATTTGAGCAAAGATTAATTTTTGAACATTATCTCTTTCTTTGTCAATGTATTTAATTCAGGGGTGAATTCTAATCACTTAGATCGAACATTGTACTGTGGAAAATTGAGATCGAAATTTAGCTAACTGCCTGTAAGGCTGCACACTTATTGATCCACCCTTATACTTACATATAATGACGTCTTCCACATATTTGTATGGCCAGAAACTTACATACTTACATTATCGCCTCTTATGTGTGGCATACCAACGGTGGTCCACTTCTAAAAATAGAGAAACAAAATATTTTCGCATGTAATTTCAAGTGCTTCCAATCTAAGAGAGCTTTCTTTCCTCAGGAAATTCGTCAGAAAAATTAAAAATCTTTTAGAGAGAGGTTCCTACTCAAAATGAAACTATAATGCTAAATAGGACCTTTACTTTCTGTCCATCGTACGGATATATATATATATATATATATATATATATATATATATATATATATATTATAAGAGTCGTATTTAGCGGTGGATTTGGATCTCCAAACGACCTGGACAATCACCTAAAATCGGTCCATAAATGTAGGCTATAATTCTGGCGAGTGCAATGAGGAGGTTTGGATGTAGAAGACCCAGACAAAATTTTGAAATTTGAATAATTACAGGAACATTTGAAGCCATACGAAATGGAGGTAATCCTTAATACGTGGACAAATGTCAGCTGGCTATAAAATGACTACTACGATTGTGAATGACTATGAAATGGATATTCTGATTATGAATTGCAAAGTTCCACATACACGCTAACTTGATGTTGAAAACGGTACACGACTTTTATTTGCCGTTTTAATCATCGAGTGAGGAAGTTTGGGGAATATATTCTTCGGTCAAAATCGAGTATTTTCCAGCCTCCAGCAAGGACGATCGCTTGCAATGTATAAGCCTCTTGACTTCAAAGTTCAGTGACTTCATGTCTCCCAGGCAGATATCTTTGAAACAAACTTGTGCCCTATTGAAGAGGCTAGTTCCCCTCTCCCATAGCAAGATGCAGTGCATATGGCTCAACCAACAGAGACGGCGTAGTCAGAGCAGGGTATAGAGAATAGGTATGTAGATGCAGCCAAGACCTTGGTGTTTGTAACCCCGCTTACTCAATATACTGTTGGTCTATAAGAATGGATATCAGAATTTTCCCCTTTTTTTCAACTATAAAAACAGTAATAGCCTCTTTTAGCACTGATTCACTGTTTCGAAATAAATCATGATAAAAGAGAGCATCACTGACAATCCTCAAAGTGAGAGCAAACTGTACGCTTTGGTGCCATTTGTATGAGAATAAAGACATACATAGATAAAAAAAATATGTAATAACTTATCATGTAGACATATAATCGACACATTGTTATTATTTAGCCAGCTGCAGGCAGTAGACACCAGATGAGGTTAACAGTACGAATTGAATCTAACTTGTTGAGGCTCAGCAACATCAACTATTAAAAAAAAAAATGGCTGCTGACACTATCTCTATTTATGCTATGTTATATTTTTCGTTTATCACTGCATTTTTATGGGCGCGTCTGGAGCGCTAACGGAAGAGTTACTATATTAGATTGTTACACATGAGATGTCATTTTCTTACTTGTAGAGATTGTTGATTTTCAATTAGTTGAATCTAAACAATATCAAACATTGTGGCATTTCAGGTTTCTCTTTGAAGATTTATGTATCTGGTTCTATTTGACGTAAGTAAAATACACCTGAGAAACAGGAAGAAAATTACATTTATCAATTCAGGCATAAGTTGTGATATGCTGTTTTTTTTTATATTTTCAATTAGGTGAGGCGTTGTCAACCATCATAAAAATTAATCAAGCATTTATTATTTTGATTTTATGGCTTACTTTCTCAGAAGGACATTGCTGGTTGACTTGGAACCTATTTTTCTATAAGTTGCTATTCACAGTAATATAATCATCATATCGCAAATAACTTCAATGTTCGATACACACGAACAATTTTAATTTCACTGTTACAAGAAGCCACCCTTTTCTTTGAAAAGACATTTAAAGAAGAAGCATTACATGTTTAACGCAATTTGGAAAACTAGAAAGTACTCAGGGAGCGCATACCTTTGCAAACACCACACACAAACTAAATAAAATGACGGACGATCAGTTCATATATAGCTACGCTGTAGGAAAGATAACCGTGAAAAGATTGCTGAGTCTGATCAAAAATTTAAGAAAAGACAAAAAAACACAGCTGGTTCTAAACATTTGGAATAGATAATTCTTGCGTCAGAATTTTCTCCAATCATATTCATCATAAATGGGACAAATTTGTTTTTTACAATGCAATTAACTACTATAAGTTTTTTTTCCGTCACTTATCTCTTTTCGTCAAAAGTGCGTGGTGGTACTTGTCATCATTTCAAGTACATTCTAATAAACTCGTGAAAAATGAAAGCGATGTAGAAACCTATTTGATCAACATACTTTCACTTTGAAAAATGCTGATTATCAATTGTTTGATTAATGAATGTTAAATAAAAATCAGGGAAGTGCAAAGACTGGAAAAACAAAAAAAAATTATTACATTTTAGTAGTTGATGGGTCTTTGCAGACATCAGGGATTTCTAAATTTTTTTAAAGGTTGAGGTAAACCCCGAAACCCTTATTATGGTACGATAAAACAGGTATATGAATTACCAACAAAATAGACAGAAGAATAGAAATCTATTGAACAAAAAAAGATATTTAAAGATATTTGAACTAACTTTTCTTGATCCAGTTTAAACGGAAACTTTTAAAAGTCTCTGTTTGCTGATTTAGTTGTCTCTACGAACGCAACATGATAATAATGTAATAAAAATGGAAAGAAACTTTGGTTTGTACATGTTTAGTAGTGCAGTCCTTTGTAGAATTGCATCATTTTCGCAACTTATACTCCAACTGTGATGATATTTCTGTCGTTGTCCACGTCAAGGTTAGAGGTCAGATCAGGGGTGATGGGTTGGTAATTCGGGACCACAGTCATTAGAATATGAGATGAAAAAATGAAGTAATACCACAAGCTCTGTCGGAAGACAATTCTTCTTTTTTGGGACCACATTACTTAACTTAAACATGTTTTCTCTACGTTGAAACCTACAAGGCCTTGAAGGCAGGTACAGTCGATAACTTCCGACATAAAATTGCATATATAGACACCGGCAACAAATGTAGAGTGCAGTAAATTGTTTAGCTACCAAGGCCCTACTTGAAGTAAGCTACACCCAAAAGTATGTCTATGGTTCCATCAATGGTAACTTCGGTCCTGTCAGAAGCACAGATAAACTAGAAGGAACAATGAGATTATCGGCTTATTGCAGTTATCCTCAAACTTTATTGTATGCAGCACACTGAAAAATATATTTGATTGATTACAAACTGTAAAATTGTAATGAATTACACCAAATCAATTCAGCACTCCTTAAAAGCATTTAGATGTACGTACTCATCGCCTTTTTCCTCTTATCTGCCTCTAAAAAGTGTTAAAGCAATGGTGGAAGCGAGGCAGACAATACTCGTATTAGATTCGTTCAAAGCTCGAAAAATTTACGCAGCCCACTAGGGAGATAGTAGCGGCACATTATTGTGTCGCAGCACACAGTTTGAGAACCACTGGCTTTTCATGGTTGTCCAGCGGCCTTAATCGGCCCTGGACGTGTCTTTCATGGATGAGAGGAATGCGTAGAAGTCATAATGAGGAAGAGGGGGCGAGGAAACTTCAGAAGAACTGCCATCTACAAGGAAATAATTTGTTAATATGCATGTAGGTAAATAGCACAATTCATATATATTGACCAAAGACAATGATCATTTTAACTATCTTGATATCATTCAATTGTTGCAGGAACTTTTCTTAAATAACCACTTGAACAATAAACCAATTTTGATGATCGTGATGTCTGTATTTGTGGACATATAATAAACATCAGTGAAGTGGCGCGTCATGGATGTACAGAAAATGTGAACAAAACTTGAATAAAAACGTCTTCTTGAATTTAATCGTTCATAGTATACAAGTTTACCCATTCCGTCAAAAGTGACGACAGTATCAATATAATTTTACTATGCACTGTACTTCAAAAAGTATCAAAAACGTTATGTTGCTCTGCAGTTTATTGTTCATGTTCAACAGAATAAATCTGGAACCTTTTATGCTTGTGCAACCCCCCCCCCAAAAAAAAACACCGAAAAAACAAGCGAGGAAGATTACTCTACAATTAGTATTTTAGTTATCTCCCTTGATAAATGTTACTGACAGAAAATATAAAACTACGTATCACGTCATATAAGCAGATGGTTTCAATCGCAGATGTCAGGAGTTATTTCATGCAATTGAAAAGGAACCAAGTTATTATTAAAAACAAAGGCATAAGGCAACATTTTAACATTAGAATTAGGAAGTTAAAGTTCAAAAATATTAAGAATTGTAGACGTGTCGGCTGCAGCGTGGGGTAAGCAGCTCTTGTCCTTCGACGCATAGCTTTGTAGGACACGCTAATGACCTTCCGATAGATAAGACAGGGTTTTAGAAACCATCAACCAAAACTGCCAACATCATAGTAAACATCAACATTGATATATCCAGTTTTTAAATGGTCTGTCTGTCTGGCTGTATATGTATCACGTGTATAGGCTACACGGAGTTGAAAATTAAAACATTTACTCATTATCATGTCTAGAAAAAAGAAACGGTCTTCAGAGTGCTGGATTGATCCCTCAATTTGTGTCCGGCAGTGTTCACGCTTTTTTTTTTTTTTCAAAATAAAAGGCTACAGAAGTAACTTATCCATTGATCACCCCCTTTCCGAATGTTTTTTTAAAAAATTCATCACCCCTAAAACAGCATGCAGTCAAAAGATGTAGGTCATGGGACAGTTTCTATTGAATGACTAACCAGACCTGTTAGTTTTAAATTTCACGAGATGGAATGCATTATCAGAATATTTGTAGTTCTCCTTTGTGACTTAATCAAAACCAACACAGGATGTCTACGAATCCATTGTATATCAGTTGCGAAAATAGTATCCATCGGTTGAAAGTTTAAACTCTTTTAATTTCGTGTCAGGCGTAATCTGCATGTCAAAGCATATCATATGCCATCGAATGTCATGTCATTAATTAGAAAGCACCAACCAAAACTGTCACCAAAACATTCAACACCGGTTTCTACTGTTTTTAAGGTGGTCTATCTTGTCTGGCTATGTACACTGAAAAAAGTGTCACGTAGTAAAACTTTAGAAGAATTGCTCTAATTTGATAAACGAAAATTTATCAGTTTATCTTAAAGTATCATTTATCATATTTGATCCGAAAATTTACTTCGAGATAAACTAATAAATTTAGGCTGAATTTCTTTTTCAACCAAGTAATTTTTCCAAGTCGGTCCGAAGCATCACTTTTTCGGTGTATGTATCGCCCATACAGGTCGCACCAATAAAGCTAGATAATTGAAAATTTGCTGAATTAATCCCTTCGATTGTGTATGTCTATATTTACGCCTTTTTTAAAAAATTAAAGTGATTATGCCCTTTAAAAGGTGAGAGAAGTTAGTGGTCCATTAATCATCCCCAACACGGCATGCCACCAAAAGACGCTAGTCGTGTGACGGTTTCTAATGAGTGACTAGTCAGACCTGTTTGATATAAGATTAGCTTTCCTTATTCAACTCGATTAAGGAAGATCTCGTTTTCCGGAAGATGGTGTGTCATTAATCTTTTAGGACAGAAGTCGGCTAACTTTTTTCATGACGGGTCAGATTAGAAATGTTTTCCTGTCTTTTGGGCCAAAGCAAATAAAAGTATGAAAGGATGATCATACAAGACAACGGAAACAACTTATTTTTAATTACTTCAATGTTTTTCATCACAGGAGTATAAACCTACATAAACTTACACCTACTATCAATTAATGAGAACTATGAAATTCTTTTTTTTTTTCTTGACAAAATATTATCGAATAGAGGTTCTCATAATTCTGTCGGCTCACTGTGTGTCGGTGACACGGCGTTCGATTTGAAACAAATGATGCTCAATTAAGAAAGAGAGAGTAATAGTCTTAGCACGAGAGACAATTCTGTGCTCCGTGTATGTTTGTGTCCCCCAATCTAAAAAAATTCAATTACAATATTTAATCTAAATCAGGTCATTGAGAGGCGGGGAGTGAAGTGTAGATTTATTCAGACAAATGGTTGTGTGTGTTACTGCCATCAATACTACTAAATTAGGTATTTATTTTAAATAATAAAATTGAAAGTAAATTTTTGTATTTTACATTTTATATTAGATAAATTATTGTATCACATTTCGGTGAATTTTGACTACGATTCACATTCATCTCAATTTTTTGTTGTTTTTTGAAATCACAATTTAACTAAGGCTGTCAATCTATGACCAGTGAGTGAAAACGGTCGGCTGGAAGTATAGAATCAGCTCGCCGTGTAAATACTCTTCTTCCATTTGTTATAAGAAACATATTAAGATACAGACTTTTCCGTGTTGTCAAATTTGACGATATGTTTCTCCCGGACAATGCCGGCTATCCCTCTTAGTCCTGACATAGATATTTCAAGTTTCGCAGTTTTAGCATGTTAGAGTGTTTCCATAGAGCATTAGACAAGGAAAGAGATATCATTTTTTTAATAAAAGACGGCAACAGAAAATGGTCGCTATTATGCCAACTGGATTAACCCACTCCAGCAACAGGAGATCGGCCCGAAGGAATAAGCTTTGAAATTAGCAAGAAATCACAAAAATTAGTTTTTTCTAAAAATTGTTTACTTGGATAATTGCATTTATTTCTATAAGAAAAAAGCTTACTAAACCTTATATTGTACAAATCAATGCAAAATGGAGGAAAATGAATGCATAAAGTATATGATGAACCCATCATTCAATTATCTAACCCCAAATAGGATATATACATATATATATATATATATATATATATATATATATATATATATATATATATATATACATACACACACACACACACACACACACATATATGTGTGTGTACGCATGTAGATATATATATATAATATATGTATATATCTATATATATATGTATAATATGTATATATTATTATATGTGTATATATGTACATATATTCATGTATATAATATACGTATATACACATGTAATATCTATCTATCTATCTATCTATCTATCTATCTATCTATCTATCTATCTCTCTCTATATATATATATGGAATAGATACGAAAATGAATCAATGAATCTGTAGCACGAGACGTAGTTGATAGCTGATTTTTTATCTGAAATGTTCACTCTATAATGATCGATTTATATGATAACATTCATCTCTGAATTAGATGCAATGATAAGAAAGGAGATTAAAAAAATCAATATTTGTTGTGTAAAATAAATACTTATTCATCTCTAGGCAACGGAATCATTTATGTACTCATGTTTATGTATACAGATAGTAATTTTTATTAACAAAAAACGCAGTTATGTTTTGACTCCATGATGATTATTTTCTTTGACTAACACATCACACTCCTTCATCCTGAAGGGATGGTATCAGTACACGCCTGATCCTATGTAATAATGTCGTTTATCCCAATGCCAAACCTCGAATTCTGCGGTTTTTTTCTCGTACAAAAATGGGTTGGTTTATGCAGACGTCACAAAGACGACCCAGGGAAGGTGGTAAGGGCAAAAAGGGTTAGTACATACCACTTCCTCATGCTTGCTAGATGTCTTTTGTCGTACAAGATCAAATTTGTATGGTTTCGTGATCAAATTAAGGAAGTTCAGTACCGAAATGATCAAATAACTTCAAATCCATCATCAGACTAAGCTCGCCGGGAAAATGGGTTAAAATATATTTTTTCTATCTCTTCTTCATGTATATTTATGTAGTATCATATCTCTGTGTAGGGATTTTTATCTTTTCTTCAGTACCAAATCTTTACTTACAGAACCGAATAGCATTGTTCAGTACCAAATTTAACAAATTTTGATCTCGAAAGGTACCAAATGGCAACCCTGACCTTTTTTTCAACATGACAGTCGTATGTGTACAAGAACCCCCCTCCACTCATACCCAAACAACGATATTTCGGTGCAGAGGTCGGAGAACTGGCCATTGTACGAAGGCGACTTTTGACAGGTATATTTGTCTGTACAATAGGCAGTTTCAACAGAAAATCTAATAAAAACCAATAAAACTTTGGGAATTCACTAAATTTAGATATGAAATATCTAAATATAGATATGAAATATCTATATATAAATATGAAATATCTAAATTGGCTACACTCGAGATAAGTGACCGAAATACTTCGAAACCGTAGTTTTGAGCGGAAAATTGTTCTACATGATAATTATGGCAGACTGCTCCATACATCATAAGGTCCAGCTCCTTCCAAACATGCACCTTTGGACCAGAAACTACCCCAATATTAACTTTAATTTACGTAAAGTTTTTGGTAACGCCCAAAAGGTTGCCCGATCACTGTTCTGGCTATGGTAGGTTAGATAATTGTATATTGATTACAGGTGTCAGTGGTCGGTGTTCAAGGCCAAGTCAAAATCAAAATTTGAATGTTGATTGTTGGAGACAGGCACACCATCCTTGGCTTGAAAGTTTGGAGTAGTACAACCTTCCTGCCCCGATTTCTCCCATTTGAGGTTAATAAATATAATCACAAGTTTCCTATTCCCGTAACAGATAGTACGTAAGTGTACCTGTAAAATCTCCGATGCCAAAATAGATATCTGACAATATATTGAACTAAGTCGGTAAAGTAATCAGTGCTTCCATAATACAAAATGGTCAATATTTGAGGTACCGTTGTATTTAGGATATTAAACCCAACGATAGCCGATTTTAGTACGGTAGCCTTCCAGAATTTTGCACCAACGATTCCTTAGCGGGAATTCATCAAATTTTCCCAAGTAACTAGGTCAAGTTCAAGAACTAGAGCCTAATTCTTGAATGTGACCTAATCTACAGTAGAAAATGCGGAAATCAGCTATTCCCCTTTGGGGAAACCGACGTTATTGTTGACAGGGAGACGAACAGAGATAGAATCCCTACGCACGAAAGATTTCTTACTCTATCAGGAACATGTGTCGTTTACACAAGACAATTTAAATTTTCCTTCACACACACACACACACACACACACACACACACACACACACACACACACACACACACACACACACATATATATGTGTGTGTGTGTGTGCGTGTGTGTGTATATAAATATTTAGGAGCTTTATATATATCATTTAAGAGCATTAATTTTTCTTATCCATTTTAACGGTTGTTTGGTACAGTAAGGTCTAATGTCATCACCTTATACACAACCATTCATCTTTGGAATGTGAAAAGCCACAGGATGTATATATATATATATATATATATATATATATATATATATATGTGTGTGTGTGTGTGTGTGTGTGTGTGTGTGTGAAAGAGAGAAAGAGCGTGTACATAAGAAAAATCCTCATGGCAATGTGTGTCATTACACTCACTCACTCTCTCTCACAAACACACACTCATATACACACGTACAAACTTATATTTTTTAAAACTATAGCTACATACATACACGGGCACGTACACATGGGAATGAGCTGAAAGAATCCAGACGATAAAACAAAATATTCTCTATTTTCATCTGTATGAATATAGTTTGATTGGTAATAGCAACTTTCTCTCTCTTTCTCTTACATATATATAATCTAGAAAGCTTTACAGCTTTAGACTTTAATGTAAAACAGTTATTTTTTTGTCAATTCTATCAATACACACACACACACATATATATTTATAGAGAAAGAGAGGGAGTGAGAGAGACCATTTTATTCCAACTTTCATCATGTTATTTTACAAACACATATAATCTAATCTATTGTTGCATATACGTAGCAATAGATTAGATTAAATAAATTTTAATATACCATACCTGGGCATTAATAAGTTTATATACTATAATATACCACAAAACATAACCTCTGTCTGTGTTCCCCTCTTTCGTTTCACCCTGTCATGATAAAGACCCCGTTCTAGAGAGGTTAGGAACACAGAAATGAAAACACGAAATCGTTCATACGCTTTCCACCAAGTACAACCAACCCGAAGTCAAAGGTAGAAAGCGAATATGCTAGCCTCCCCCCTCCATCAACATGGCAACTCCCTACTCACCTGATGTGAAAACTAGGAAAGGAACAGGCTAAGTAAAACTCTGTAAGTTATCGTTTGAAAATCTATAAAGAAAGGCAATCTTTCGTTTTATGACATCCGAAATTGTCGATCACTTTGACATGGCGAAACAGATTACGGATATATTGAAAGCATACGATTACTATGACTAAATATTAATTAATTTAATATTTGATTCAAAATTCATTAATCTAATATTTGGTTTTGATTATTTGATAGATATACATTTCAATTTTACAATAGATGTGGAAAAAGATTTCCTTTAACCTGGGACATACTTTCCTACCTGATTACGGGGCAGTTTCATTACATCACAAAACGACATAGCTGACGCAGCATATAGGAAAGGATGCTCGGGTAAGGCTAGTGCATGATGCAATAATTCCAACTGCTAAATACTGTTGGTTCTAAGTACAGTGTTGCTACGTGACTAATATCATAGCTTAAAATTTATATGCGCTTAAATTCTACTCTCTTATCTTTAGGGTTGCGTCCTTTATAAAACACCCTGTATATACACTACACACTTACAACATAAAATACTTAACCCATCATTTATTTATATCCGTCTTAGTGTATATCTTCCGGGTGTGATTAGTGCCCCATTTAGAAATATGAGTCTATTACCATCCATTGACCTTTGGCATTTTCCGTTTCCGCTATTCGACAACTTCCAACACTTTCCTTGCTCACGTCGCAA
>OY735229.1:29359456-29439456 GCA_963457665.1 Thysanoteuthis rhombus | reverse complement strand
AATTAGATATAGCACTATGTATGGATTTTTCTTATGGGGGTCATCAGTTGTTTATCACTTATATGTATAAGATGCTACACGAATATCCTTGAATTCAAACAGCGCGTACGAAGTGAACGTAGTACAACATTTTGTTGCTATCCTTCGTGAGTGGTGCCTTTGTGAACATATTTTGTCGGTTCAGTGAAACACATGCGAATGATATTCCTATAGGATCGTTTAGTTATCAAAATGTTATCTATTTGGAGATATCATTTATCTAAATTACTCAGGATTGGTTTGATGGGTGTCCAAGACAGTCTTCCTTGCATTCTAATCTCAATTTTTGCGGTGAGGGTGTTTTGTTTTAGTGTCAAATTACAAGTTTGTGTTGTTGCTAAAAATGTGTGGTTGTGTCTCGAGGTGAATTCATATCAGAAAGTTGGAGCTGCTAAAATGTTATCAATTTGGAGGAGGTCATTAATCTAAATTATCCAAAAACTGTTGTCCAAGAAATTCTTGCTCGCGTCCTATCTGAATATATACATACATAAACACACACACACACACACACACACACACATAAACACACACACACACACACACGCACACACACACACACACACACACACATATATATATATATATGTATTATATATATATATATATATATATATATATATATATATATATATGTATAATCGAGGATTTTGCCTCGACCGTGGAAAATAACTGAATATCTGACAATACAGAAATAAAACATGCTCTTTACAAAATGTCTTCTTGCACAACATAACCAGCAAGGCGGAATAGCGTGAAGCCGAAAAAAGTGTGTTTAGTTTGGTAACTGACGGGCTGTGCGATCGATTCTCGGCATGGGTGTCGCATACACTGGGGCAGATTCGAGCGCACTCCAGGGCAAACTTTGCTGACCCGTAGGCACCATCAAGCAGGTCGATGTAGTTCGCTCTGCTTCTAGTGTCACTGATATTAAAATGTCTGACAACGGAAGTTTGGGTTTAAAATTTCGATGATGTGAGATTTATTCAACTACTTCTTTCCAACCTGAACGCAATTTTGTTTTCAAATAATGACCTACTTTAACTAATTGTTACAATGTATATTAAATACCTTGCTGAGAGCTTGAAAAATATCAGGGAGAAATAATTATAAATTGTGTTATATTTTTTTGAAATGATAACGCAATTCATAATTATTTCTATCGGATTACAAATCTATTTCTTAATATAATTGTCTGCGTTGAAAGGAACACAGAATAAAAGTAGACAATGAATGTATAAAATGAGAATTTGAAGTTGAAGCAATTTTTTGAGCTTTTGCATTACTGGCGGCTGTTTAGCACAATGGTAAGAGCAACGCTACGTTGAAGCTGTTACCCAATCAGTTGCAGGTTTGATTCTTGCAGCAGTCCCATTTTCTTTAAAAATTTATTCTATTTACGTTGTCTATGCCTAACGCTACGTTCACCATGTAATAACGGACTTATAGTAGAGTTATGAAATGATACAATTTATAATCATTTCTGTCGGATCATGTAAGCTTTTGTTAATATCAGCAATAATATCTATATATATATACATATATAATGTGAACAATAGGAAGAGAGACTGACTCAGTAGTGAAAGTGTATGGAAACTAAGTTTATTGATCCGTAAATGTTTTCTTTGATGAGCTAAACATGTTTCGGGAGATATTCCCATCTTCAGAAGCGCATGTGTGTGCATACCATTTTGTGCTTATTAATTTACTGTGGAACATAAATCAACCATCAAATGTTTTGCTTTGTGAGCAAAAATTTCGATCACATCTGTAAGGGTCATCCTGAAGTGTGGGACTTAGTTCAGTCTGTAATGAAGTTTCTGCTTGTCTTTGGTGAGCTGTGTTAGCAGCAGTGGTAGGTCTTGGAGAGGCCATAGGCCATAGGGTATTCGGGTAGAAAGGAAGTGGTTTAGTGCTGGATTGTGTGGGTAGGTTAGGGATAGTATAGATGGTGGGATGATAAGCTCATGGAACTTCAAAATATCAACCTTACAGATCATTGAAAGTTTGTTGGCTTTGATTTGTACAAGTGGAATACCATACAAAGGTTTTAGTTGTTATGGGTCTGAGTGACTTTGAATCTTCTAATATTAGATCTACCTGAGGGAGGGTAGAGTGTAGATGGTGGTTATTAGTGGGAGGATTATGATTTAGAGATCTATGTGGTTAGGGTTCTTAAGTTTGGTATTTAGTCCATTTGGGGAGAGAGTTTTGAGTTTCTCTTTCTAGAATTTTAGTTTTGTCAGCGGGAGTATTTTTTCTATTTTTTCAATGATTATAAATCTAGCATCTGTGGCAAAATTGTGTCCGGGGATGAGAAAGTGTTCTACAGGAAGTGGGCTGGATGGTTTTGTAATTTGATTCTGTGTCTATAGTTATTAAGTCTAATGTTGAATTGCCACTTAGACTTGCCCATGTATTGCAAATTGCATCTATTACATTCTAGGAGGTATGTAATGTTTTTTGCTACGACAGTTAGTGCTATGGTATGTATAGAAACTTTCGTTAGCGGTAGAGTTAGTGAAGGTGTTGGTTTACTTAAGGTGGTCGCAACATAGACTATTTCTTTCATCGGCTGAAAGAATTTAGTGGTTTTAGGAATATTGTTACATGAAACATTGTTTATTACATTGTTGCTGCTTATCATGTCTTGGATGTTCTGGGTTCTGCCGTAGGTGATGACACACGATACTACGAATATTTCTTTGAAATATGTTTTGAGTGTGAGGATATTCCATCTCTTATTGATAATATGTGCTAAAGGTGGGAGTGTGTTGCTGAAGGTGGTTACAAGTGGTATGCAGCTAGGTTCATTATTGTGAGAGTGCGTAAGGGTTTCATCTCTGGGTATTGTAGTTGCCTTTTCTATTTGGTTATTTGTATCATCTAGCGAATATCCTCGTTTAGTGAAATGTAATAGGTTGTGGTTTTGTTTGTTGAGTTCACTGTCTGTAGAGCAAATTCTTCTAATATTTAGAGCTTGTGAAAACGGTAAGTTTTCTTTTTAGGTGTTGGGGTGGGCCAGTTTAAAGTGGAGGTTATTGTGAGTGTTTGTGGGTTTAGCGTAGAGGGTTGTTTGGAGTTTTCTATTATTATCTATGTATATGCAGGTGTCTAGGAAGGCTATGGGGTCAGGGGATGTCACGAATCGTGTGCAGAGTTTACATGTGTAAAGGAATTCTCTAGTTTGACTTTATCTCCTGTGTATATGACAAAATGTCATCTATATATCTAACATAGACGATGCAATCGTTGTATATCCCTGGGTATAAGTCAGTTTCTTCGAATCTGCTCATGAAGATGTTAGCATAGGAGGGGGCGGTTACTGTGCTCATGGCGTAGCCTTTCATTTGGAGGAAGTGACTATTATAAAAGTTATTATATATATATATATATATATATATATATATATATATATATATATATATATATATATATATATATATATCAGTGTAATTTATCCGACAGGATAATGTTGAAAATAAGATGTGACAATGCAGAAAACAAAATTCTTTATCAAAAATGAAACTGTTTTCAGTGACAAATGTTGATGCATTCAGTCGAATGATTGTCCCGTGGCATAAAAGACAAATAAACAAACAGAAAGACAAATGTTCGGTGAAACCATCTGAAAGATGCAATAAAGCTAATTTGAACCCAAGAAATCAACGATGATCTGTACAACAGGTTTGCAGCATCAATGCTTTCCAGAGTCAGAGTATCGAGGAAAAAATAAAACAAAACTAAAAAAAACCCCAATAACTTCCAAACTTGGGTTAATACTTATTTCTTTGCTAATAAATTTTCCACTCAATAACAGAATACAATATTTCTTAATTGAAAAAAAAAATGAATCATCCTGATTTCGGGGTGGGGTTTGCAAACTTTTGGAAGTCACTATAGAATACACAATAAAATAATTAAATGTTTTAGCTTGAGACTTGTAAGCTTTGCCAAGGGAAATCATCACAAGAGTTACGAGTCTGCTCCATCCATCCATCTTGCTTTCGCGCGGAAAGATCTTATCAAGTTAGCCAATGCCCTTATGTTTGCTACAATATCAGTAATCTCTGTCTGGGCTCCCCGTATCACAATTTTATCTCGTCTCGACTTGAAGTATATGAAATTGACATAGGGGTAACAAACGTTCGAGATGGTCACTCACTTCACTATTCTCATTTACGGCACTTCATATTTCCAAAAGATCACCCACTAAAGTACTGACCAGGCTCGACGTTGCTCGGTGAATCTAATGTGATTCGGCATTGATTTAATCTGTTGGCCCAAATAACTGCTGTTTAATGTCCTGATTGTTGCAAACGGCTTATCTGAGAGATTATCCTGATAATCTGTTCGTCCCATCCCTACCCCAACCCCCGTACCGGCCCTGCAAATCTTACAGTCTACAATTTTGACCATCCAACGCGCACAAATGTATTAGCCGAGACAGAATGAGCGCAAGGGATAGATGTACAGACAATTACGATGTGAATGATTATGTTGCCGCTTATTTATGACCTTTGAAAGACTAAAGAGGCTTCAGCTAGTTCGATTCGTATTCTTATTACGAGCGCATAGACACTAACACATCTTGATAAACACGCATGTACATACACATGTGTATTCACACATACGTGTATACACACATACACATATACAAAAACACATTGGTATATACACATACACACATGTACATACGCACACATGTACATACACACTCTCATATATATGTATATGGCGCCAGTATGAAAGTTTTCCCGGGATCAGAACCTAAAACTGGCAACGAGCTATTTTAATTCCACATTGATCTCTGTTGACCTCCTAGGTCTTTACAGGTCAGCACCACCTACCCTATTACCTTTTTTCTATCCAAGTTAACCCCAAATAACAATTAATCCCTGAGAATTTAATTGTCAGGTTACATTTGCTCAGATACTTTTAAATACCATGTAGAAATCGTTAAAACATGACCATAAGGTTGACACATATTTTCCCAAGGTTTGAGTTGTACCATTGGACACAGAGATGGTTCGCAAGCTAGTCTTGCAAGTGTCGTAATCTTCAATTGGTGTCCCACCATTAATGTCCATTGTAAGATAAATTTACAAAGCTTAGCTTAGTAAATATCTTCTTAGCTTAGTAAGTATCTAGCCATAGGACATGGCTAGCGACGTAGTAGAGAAGACCATTACTACGATATAACGAGTTGGATCCTAATTAGGTGCCTCTCTGTTGTGGTCTTGTGCCAGACTGAACTAAGCTAAGTAAATAATACGCAGGAAAATATAGAGACAAACACGTTTAGAGACGTATACATGTATAGAGACACACGTAGAAAGAGAAAGACGCACAAGAAGCAGATGCACTAAGACTAACGGACAGACATACAAACAGTGACTGAAGGACATACGGACACAAAGAAATAAAAGACTGCACGGAGACCGAACTCGCAAGTGCAGAGACACAAAAACGCACAGATTTGAACGTGTACAGACACATACAGACGTACAGATACATACACTCAAAAACAGACACAGGCGCAAACAAACATCCCCAAGACACACAAAGGCATACACGCATACACATACACCACAAGACAGACACAGGCGCAAAAAAAAAAATGTCACATGTACATCCTGAGGCAGATGCAAACATACACCCCAAGACAAGACATAGACGCTCACATACATTTCAAGAGGAATAATTTAAAGCGACTAAGGCGCCAATGGTATCGTTGAGCGATTTTTCGTTAATATAAAATGGCTTGAGACTTTCTGGACGGACTCTGTATTTCTGCAAGTTCTAAAAAGACATCACTCTTATCAGTCTGTAACTATTTTAAACCTCCTATCTTCTTGGTTCGTTGAAATTTACTTTTAGATTAAATGGTGCATACATTCTAGGTCAAGAATTACCGTTCTATTTTTTATTCACTGAAAAAAACAAATTCAAAAAACCTTTTAGCCAAGGACAGGGTTGGCCCAAGCTACCGGCAACATGCGCAGTCACCCTGGATGCCAAGTGCAAGGAGGCGCCTGTCATATATCCATAGCAGTAAATAGACACTTTCCTCAATAGAGTAATGGATTTTTCGTATTCATCAAATGATGATCTGAAACTTTGATGGAACTCATTTCTCTTACCTGATCACTGTAATAAACCTACGTGTTCATTTTTATCACTGTGGAAACACAAATAAATAATACAGAACTTCAGGGGGTGCCAAAGTTCAGTTTACCCAGTGTACCAGGACTGCTGAGACTGGCCAAGAACATGGAAAAAAATGAAAAGTATGGAATTATAGATGATAGATATTTACTTCGACAAAAAGGTAAGTTGGAAGAAACAAAGATAGAAAGACACTGCAGCGCCTTTCTTTCAAGTAAAGAGGGTCTAATAAGATTCACTAAGCTTTGCCGAATGGAATATTAGGTCGCAAATGCAGGGGAATCCGGTAAATATCAAACTCACTACAGCAGTCTGCGAGATTATCTCGCCGGCCGTTGCTCTACGCCCAGGCTAGAGTCCGGTCTATCTATCCATCTTATCAGCTTGTTTTGTGACTGAGATAACTTCATAATTTCTTCCAGCATTGTAGTTGATTCTCGTGGCTGTATAAACACCTGGATTTAGTATGCTTTTTCTCAAGGCAGACAGGCTTTCCTTAGTCGAAGAGTCTCTAAAATATTATCTCCGTCATTTGAGCATAAGCTCATCCGTCTTATAAACCAGAATTACCTGGAAGTTTGTACCAATCTATCTGAATCCCTATCTATCTATCTATCTATCCATCTATCTATCTATCTATCGTCTGAGTGTCCAGATGAAAACCAGGATAGCAAATGTTCATTGTAAAGACTGGCAAGAATTCATTACTCATTGTAGTTGTACTATTAATAGCCCTAAGACTCTTTGTTCCCTCTGTAGATGAAGTGCACTCCGCCAAGAGTAAAAAATATGCATTTATTTCGAATTCTATTCCTGATGTATTTATCTGACACAGTTAGAATCTATAAGTAAGCATATACATATACATATATTAACACACACACACACACACACACACATATATATATATATATATATATATATATATATATACATACACACACACATGTACATATATATATATATATATATATATATATATATATATATATATATATATATATATATCTCCCTTTTAAGTGCGTTTGGGCAACTACATCACAAAAATCCTCAGGAAGGTCGGGGCTGATTTCCGTCACTTTTTCGCTTTCCGGGAAAAAATCAGAAAGTGTTCAGCTTTTGTTTTGCTATAAGCCGTTATAAAGGCAGTGCGTACTCTCTTCCTCAACATCTGAATCTCTGGTACCTCCCACCCCATCATCCCAATGACTCAGCCAGACATATCATCCTCACAATTTCTGGGGTTGGGGAACTAACTCGAAATTTGTTTCCAATATTAATTGATAACTGCTATTTTGGCTCAAGAAAGGCTTTTATGAGAACGCTCTAATTCTAGATAGCAGGGAAACCTGTATATCCGTGATTTTTCTTATGCACATAATCCTTATACTTACTAAATGAACGGAGAAATTTTCTAGTATTATTCTCCGTATTTTAAAGAAGATTTTAGATAAAAGATGTATTTTTTGAAGATGATTTTTGACAATTTTTCAGATAATTAGTTCTAGTACATGTGCGAGCTACGATGATTAATTCATGTGAAATACGGATATCTATCTATCTATCTATCTATCTATCTATCTATCTATTAGATTGCAAGGCGACTTAGCTTAGTCAGATGCATCACATATACACTTATATGCAAGCAGTCCCAAACTTATATTTGTACGTATCCCACATGTGAATGAGAGAAACATGACCCTCTTCCTTTTTCTTTTCAGCTCTAACTACAGATAAAAACTAATCGAATTCACGAATAAAACTTTTAGGAGAGTCATTAAAATACCAACCTTTTTTCGGAAAATTCGAAATCTCCTTATCTTCGATGTTGTCACGACGTTTCGGCCGATCAAGTAATACGGCCTTCTTCGGATAAAGTTGGTTCAATCGAATAACAAAAAGCCAACTAAGGTCAATAATAAATTGATTGAGATTTTGCATTATTTCACTTTCGGAATATCAGCAGCTATCAAAATTCTCATTGTCTTATGGTTTCAGAGACTTCCAGCTTTCGCCATCATGTGGCCCAAACTCCACTTTTCAGGCAAATCACCATCAAAAATTTTCTTTAACATATCTAGATGAAGAAATCCTTCATATATATGAAAAATGATTCCAAGTAATCATGAATTTACTTTAAAACTAAAAAAATATTTTTCCTTTGTCTAATTACGGATGGAGTTGAAAATTTAAAAAATGGGACCCTTGCTCGAAATCCGGGATTCGCCCGTGGATGGTAATGTAACTTATTTCAGCAATTAACATACAAAGCCAAACAAAACCATTTAAAATCTCTTTGGAATGTACCAACAGGGTCTTGGAACAAGGGGGGGGGCAGTCAGTGCACCATACCAGGGCCCGGGGAAACTCTCAATTAATAAGGGAAATCGTTTAGCGTTCTCAGACCCAAATAATGATAATGATGGTATGTTAGACAGTCTTTGGAGTTTGGAATAGTGAAAGGTACTGACGCGTAGAAGAGAAAAGAGGGTGTGCTCTGCCTAAAAATAATTCGCTGTTAAAGAAACACAGAACGCTGTTTTCACTTTTTGCCTTTTTAGTGAAAGCGAAGAAGTAGGACTTTCGAGAAGTGGGATTTACCTGTAATTGAAGAAAAAATGCCAAACAAAAATATAGTCAGAGCACTTGTCACAGACCAGTGGTCAACATAATTGTTTCACAAACCATTGTTAGTAAGTTTGATCCTCTCTAAGCACTTTGTAACTGTGGTCTAAGTTACCTTGATCTAATAGGTACGTAAAATACCTGCAGTAGGATGTTTCTTAGCGGGTTTGTTTAACAAGCCATTATGAGTAAATTTTTTCTCCGTTCTTCGTTAGATTGAATGGACCAAACATATGACTATATCGCTTACTCCCGTGAAGGACTCAACGGTGACTGCTGCCGTAAATGAGACAGGTATCGAATGCCAATTTACATGACATGTTACTACAAGAAAAATAGTGCCAAGTAGAATAAAAAAGCAATCATTCTTCTACTCTTGAGAGAAAGATGTATACATTCATCTCCCTAAAACACCCAATCCCTGTTCTGTGTATTGCATGGTGGGGTATCGTTGTATCTAGCCACTACAACGTCGTAATTTGAGGGAGCATACAAAAAATGAATAGATAAATAATCACAAGAAACTGTTGGCCAGATGACGTATTGTGCCCTTAGATTTTTTTTTTACATCTTCTTGTCAATCAAACATCGTTGAGTTTCCACTCTTGTAGTGACTGGTGGCTTCCAATGGAGATCAAGTGAGAAGAAGTCTCCTTAATACTCCAGGACTCACCAAAGTATTTTAGTTGATATCAGTTGTACTGTTATTGAAATGGTTCTTCCTTCCTCTTTACCAGGCCTCCGACCAAGATTGTTACTATGGTATATTCATATTCCGTAATATTTTCAGTTCTCTGGCAAGGGAAGAAACCTAGTCCTAGTTTCGATTTCTTTAAATTTTTCTTTATGGCCTGCCGGGACAGTGAAATTCACAATCTTACACTTTTTTTACGACAACTAGATCTAAGGATTTCAAGTTTCATTTTATAAGACAGGTCCACGCAAATACAATAAATCTGTATTCTTAGAAGACATTCACTTGCACAGATTCTTGTGGATTTCCCTATCCACCCAGTCATGCCTGTTTTTTAAAATCCTTTCTGGGTTGTAATTGAGACTCAAAAAGTAGAAACGATGGCTTCGAAAAGTGCTTTACCTTAGAACAAGAAATCTAAGACAATCCAAAGCTGAGGAAACACTCTTTCACTTACTGGAGTTGGATTGTTTCCCTTTTAGGTTCATAATCATCCACAAGCATATTATTTGGAGTTTCTATTAAATTTTGTTTTGAAAATTCCTGAGGAACAACATTTTAGATAAAGTGTCGATTTTTAGGATGAAAAATCACTATCCACAAATTCTTCTATAAATAATACTGCAATTAAAAAAAAAAGTTTTTGTCGCTGGGTAATGAATGTTATTTCCTGATTGATTATGTCTGTAAAGTATAGAACATGTCAGATATTCCCTTCTAATTTTGCTTCTGCGATTAGGAGTTTGAAATCTTATCAATACACATCTGCACATTTTTGATCACATAAAACAAGAAAAACAATAACATGTGAATACCACTACACTGGTTGACGAAACAAAATTAGAAAGGAATAATAGATAGTTCCATACTTTGTACAGAAAATAACATTCTCTACACTGGAACAGAAATCTCATAGCATAGTGAAATTTGAATCAAAAGTTATATACGTATAACGAAGAACGCTAGAACGGTAACGTGCTGGTTCAAGTTCTCCTATTGGGCCTTTTCATTTCGCTTATTTATTTATTATTATAAAAATAATCAGAGGCAATTTGGAAGCTTAAATGGCGATGATCAGGTCATGTTGTAAAAATATCAGACAACCGCTGGACATAGCAACACAAAGCATGAATCCTGCGAGATCATATGCAGAATAGTACGTAAGGTAAAGCGTCTCATTGAAGTATGGAGGCCGGTGACGAAGTCCCAGTTTGATTTGCATGCGTCAGCTTAATGATCGTGGCAAGTCCTAAGTCTGGTCGAGACCAGGACTTTATTCTTATTTTTTTTATTATCACATCCTTAGCAGGATGAAGGTTCACCTAAGGTTTACCTCAGTCCTCATCACACCGCTTGGTGTGTACTCATTTGTGCTGAGTGTACAGGGAATATTGTCTTGATGAAGAGATTTCTACGCTCTTTGCTCAAACCAGGAATCGAACCCTGATTCTCATACGTGTTGTGCTGATTTGCTAACGATTTTACTATCCAAGAGGAAAATAGCGAAATAATGACCGACAAACAATAAGATAGCATCCTGAATATATTGGCTTCGTGATGGCAAGTACAAAAGTAAACAGACCTTGAAAAATGCCTATGACTTGAAGAGACTGATAGAAAATCATAATATGATGATCAGAATCTGATGAAATTATGTTAGAACACAGAAGTAAACAAGCATTGCTACTTACTGGGTTAAACCTAACTCTCACTTCTAGTCTGACTAAAGGGAGGCAACTCTTTATTATTGAATCACAAAAATTTCCACGATGGAATGCAATTAGCGAATTATTGACCTCTTGAATTGGGCATGGATTGTTGTTCTTGTTGTTATGGTGTTAGAACCGAGTCAACTCCAGCCTCTGACTTGGACCGGAGTTCGAGGATGATATAGTGAAGAAGGCTGATTTCAATAATAGTTAGGTATACAGGACCATTCCTAGGATGGACAAAGGAAGAGCTCCAATCAATGGATAGGCGAACAAGGAAACTTATGACAATGCATAAAGCATTACACCCTAGGGATGATACAGATAGACTGTACGTTAAGAGAAAAGAAGGTGGCAGGGGGCTCATCAGCATAGAAGATTGTGTCCAGAGAGCTAAAGTAGTTCTAGAAAGGTATGTGCAAACAAATAGAGAAGAAATCATAAAGAGCGCGAGAGATAGTGCAACAAACAATAAAGTAAAAACAATGGAACAGTACAGCAAACAAGAAAAGAAAGATGGGAAGAGAAAAAATTGTATGGCGACTTCAAAAGACAGATACAAGATGTAGCAGACGAGAATCATGGCCAGAGGCAGTTTTTGAGAATGACAACTACAAACTACTCTGGGACTTTGACATCCAAACTGACCACCTCATCCAGGCAAGAAGACCGGACTTAGTGATAGTAGACAAAAAAAGGAAGGCCTGCCAAATAGTAGACGTTGCTGTACCTGCAGACCATAGAGTAAAAAAGAAGGAGGGTGAAAAAAGGGAAAAATACCAGGACCTAGCAAGAGAATTGAGGGAGATGTGGAACATGAAAACCAGGGTAGTACCGGTCATAGTGGGCGCACTAGGAACTGTCCCCAAAACGCTGAGGGTGAGACTGGAGGAGATCGGGATTAGGGGAAGGATAGAGACCGTACAGACCACAGCACTACTGGGAACTGCACGGATACTGAGGAAGGTGCTAGAGATATAAGTACTGCAACTAATCGTAGCTCTGTCATGATATGCGAAAGAGAGAGGAGACGTTAGCTGAAGACCTGAGGAGACTTATTGTCACTCAGCCTTCAGCGATAACCACTGGGCAACTGGTGTGAAACTGTAAATCGCAGAATTACTGCGACCTATGAGTACTAGGAGAGGAGGGCTGGAGACTTGAAGAGACTTGCTGTCACTCAAACTCCAGCGGTTACCACCAGGCAACTGGTGTGAGATTCCAAATAATAATGATAATAATAATAATAATAATAATAATAATAATAATAATAATAATAATAATAATAATAATAATAATAATAATAATAATAATAATAATAATAAAAACAAAAAAAAACAAAACATCACACGCGAATGAACCCACATCCACGCACATACTTACCTCCCTGTCACATACACATCATACAGAGAGAGAGAGAGAGAGAGAGAGAGAGAGAGAGAGAGAGAGGCTTACATACATATGAAAATCAATGCCCGTAACCTAATGATGAAAAAAATATTTATTTTACGCAACGATTCTTAATTGAAGAAAAAAAAAAGGATATCTTAATAGCGCGGTTTCGATATACGTGTGTTTCAGTGTCGTACGTAGTATTGCTGTATAAATTAATGTAACTAAGTATAAATTGAAAGAAGAACATGCAATTATGATATTAACCTGGAACGGTGAAATAATCAAGGCATATCTGCAATCACCTTCCTTGTAAATACACTTAATATGAAATCATTTTATGATGAAAAATAATAACATAAATTAAACATTAAACAGTTTAAGATATCACAACAGTATTCAGCTAATAACCATCTGATAAGTACGTATCAAACTGCTGACATATTTTCGTCGAACGCTGCATCGAGTTAATGATTTGATTTTCGCTTCGTTTTACAATTTCTCTTATTACTTAATCTACTTCTGATTTGCAGTTGATCAGTCACTCTATAGAAATCCTCACGTGACCAGCGTCTTTTGGCTTCATGCTGCGTTGGGGGTTACCGATTAAAATTGGCAAAAGGGATTATCAATTAAATAGTTACATCTTTCACCCTTTGTTGGACACTGATCACAAAAAAAAACAAACAGGTATGGTGTGTGACTCAACAGAAACTGTCTTGTGACAAACTTCCTTGAGTAGCGTGCAGAATTCAAGTAATCGATTGAAAAATGGAAAAAAGGGGTGATCAATGAATAAGTTACCTACCTTTTATGGGCAACGATGACTGAAAGTCTTGATTTTCAAAAAACAGGCAGGCTCAAATTAAGGGAGCAATTCACCTTACATTGCGAATTAAAATGCCCATTAAAACCTCACTAGCAGGGGTGGGGGTATTCAAAGAAAAAAAATCAAAACTTTTTTCTAGATATAAGGAACGAATGATTCTGCCCTCTAGCTCCATCAGTACAGCCTGAACATGTGACACATTCATAGCTAGCCAGCCAGAATCTTTCAAAACCTGAAGAAATCCACGTTGACTATGTTGACAATTCTGGCCGACGGTTTTTAAAACACTAGCATGCAAATTTTGTCCTTAAATGAAATCAAATCTTCACACTAAACAAACAAATGGTGTGATGAGGGCGACAATAGAAGGGAGGTAAGTATAGAAATATTAGAAAGAGTTATTTACCTTATATGGTAATTCAGGGGAGATAAATATTATCAATAAAAAAAAGGATATAACCCATGAATATGTATACAAATACAAAATATTTGATGACTATAGATCCCCAGATATCAGATACGAAACCGGCTGAATACAAGATGGAGCGATGAACTAGATAAAATAAGAAAAAACTGGCTCCACACCGCCCATAATAGAAAAATGTTGCAGATCCTGGAGAAAGTCCATATCCAACAACGGATGATAGAATGCTACCGCTGTTGCTGCTACTGCTGCTGCTGATGGTGATAAAAAAGATTACAAATACAAAAAAAATAATAGAACCAGATACCACCCCCTCCAATAAATATAGAATAAACAAGAATTGTCAGTCAATCCATTGAAATGTTTTTAGCAACATATGGTTGTTCAGTGTGAGTAGTTAAAATAATTGTAAAAAGCACTGATCAATTAATAAGTTACTTCTCTCGCCTATTGTTGCACAGTGATTACTAAAAAGTCTAAATTTTCAAAAAGCAACCATGAACGCTGTAAGACACAAAGAAAGGATGATTTTGCATAAACTTACAATTTGAATTGAACCACTGACCCATAAAAGCCTTTCATCATCATCATCAGTCTTTCAACGTCCTTCGTTGGACATAGACCCTCCCCATTCGCCACACATCTTTATCATGGGCGTCGCAGAGCCAGTACTTTCTGGACTTGTCTAGCTCGTCTCTCCATCTAATATTCTGCTGACCTCGGTTCCGCAAGTGATCTCGGGGGATCCATGTCGTGAATCGCGATGTCCATCGGTAGTGCGCCATTCTTGCAACATGGCAAGCCCACCGCCATTTGAGATTTTTAATCGATTCTATGATGTCTCTGACTCTTGTATTTTTTTGGACGTACTGTGCTGTCTTATGGTCTCTCCATGTGAGGCCCAGCATAATTCTTTCATGTGCACGTGCATGATTCTCAATTTGCGGATCTGTTAGAGGGGCATTTTCCAATGACTAAACATTTATAAATGGTTTCATTTTCAGCCCTGTTTCTCTATTGATGCGACATACGTATAGTCAACCAGCTAGCCAGGATCATTTAAAAACTGAAGAAACCTATGTTGACAGTTTTGATTTGTCTTAGATAAAATATATTCATCATTCAAAACAAATCGGGAGGAACGATTAAGGGGAATTAACTCTTTCAAAAGAGTTCTCTACCTTACATTTTATTTCAGGGGGGATAATTGATATCAATGAAAATGAATAAGAATGAATGATAATGAAATAGCAATTGACATAACCTTTATTTGTATCGGTGGGGAAACTTTTCCATATTTACGAAGCTTAGCTTCGTACGGTCCAAGGTTAACTGGTAGAGGTTGAGAAGATTTCATTTAGGCAGTTTTTTTTTTAATTTGGGAAGGTCTCTGTGTCAAGAGCATTATCATTTGGAATCCTAGCTTTTCAACTGGGCTCGAACATCGATCTCTATTCTCTGAATTTGTCAAGATTCTCAACTTTTTAAATTATTGAACTAATCCAGGAAGTAAGTAAAAGGCGTAAGTGAAATTTGTGAAAAAGGGTTGTTGACCTTCTTTGCCGCCTAACGATCGATCAAAAAGCAAATAGTAGTCCAGTAACCGGCAAGGCACCCAAGACATAATCTCCTCATTACTGGCTCTCAGAGGCACTTTATTACACAGTTGCTGTTATAAAACCTAAAATGATAAAATTATCTGGGCCCTAAAGAATAAGAATCGATCACAAAATCCAGGCCAGTCATCATTAAAAAATAAAGAACTATTTTTTATCATTTTTCCATCTTTGAAGATTCCGCGCTTACGTTCCCCGAAGTTTTAGATAGCACCTCGTATATAGTCACAAAAGTACACCAAATTCAAAGACACTTGTATTTTCAAATGAATTAAAGTTAAAAAGACAATTTTAACTTACAATTCAAATTTTTGACTCTGGTTCATCCCATTACATTTTTCAATAATTCGTGCTATTTTGAATTTTGACAATTGATGAAGGCTTTCTGTATTGTTGTTGTTGTTGTTGTTACTTTTATTAATGACTAAACGTAGACATCAAAGGTGGCAAAGAGTTATATCATTTTTATATGTGCATTTGTGTTTGTTAATTCGTTTGCTTTTTTTGTTCCAGCCCTCCTGGCTATAACGTTTAATCTACAGACTTGAACATTAGCATCAGTACTCCACTAGACTGCTTCTAATTTTTTTTTCTTTCTTCTTTTCTGACATTTCTCTTGAATTTTTGGGCTTTACTTCGTTTGTTTGTTGGCCCCAGCGCTCCTGGCCATATCGTTTTGTCTACAGAATTGGTGTCAGTACTCCACAAGATCCCCCTATAAAAATGTTTTTTGAAACATTTTCTGAAGAAAAATCTCTTTCCCCTTTTGCTGTTTTTCTTATTTTAATTTTGGAGAAAAACATTTGGGGTCTTATTCTGACGGCCTTATTAATTTGTTTGTATGTTCCAGTGTTCCTTGCCATACCTTTTTGTCCACAGACTTTGAAATTTGCTATAATACTCCCTTTTAAATAGTTGTTTTTGATTTTTGGAAAAGAAACTTTTAAAAAACCTATTTAGGGCCTTATTCTGATGGGTTTATCATTAAAATCTAGATTTTTAAGAATCTAGATGTTTTTACTTTGTTTTACTCTATTTTTCATTTTTCCAATGGAGAACGCAAGTGAGCAGAATCTATAATGACCTTTTTTCTTCTTCAATGGAATTTTTTTTTCACTTAACTGGAAGTTTAGACGCTACGATTGTTCAATTTTGGACGGTGAATATTTACTCATTATGACAATTAGAAATAATTTATTTTCGAATCCCTCAAACAGGCCTTTAGTGTGTGTATGTGAGTGCGTGTGTGAGTGTGTGTGTTCAATTTACAATGCATGTTTATGCTAGTTTGGCATATGTTTTGTGTCCAGCAGTGTTCATGCTTGTTTTTTTAATTTTAAATTTTGATTTTATTTTGTGATTAACTCCAAATAAAATACAAAAGACGCAACATATTCTTTGATTATCCCATTTTCCTATTTTCTAAATGATTATCCCTAACATGGAACGCTACCATTGATCATGTGATAGTTTCTATTGTGTGACTAACCAGGCTTGTTAATATTACTATTAGTATTTACATTTCATGTGTATGCATTTTCACACTAGCTTTCCGGTGGTTATCGCAAGAGACTGGATGATAGTGAGTCTTCTAAAATATCCAGCACTTTCCTCAGTATCCTCAACAACTCCTCAAAGTCTAGGTAGTTTGAATCTTTCCTCAAATTTCTAATTCATGTAATCCTGATTCTAGTGTTTTGGCTACGATTCAATTTTCTCAGCCTCTGGGCTAGGTCCCTGGAGTCCGTTTGTATAGCTACGTCAACGGTCTAGCTGGTCCTCCTATGGAGTGGTCGGTCTGAATGTCTAAGTTCCTGGGTATTCTCTTTATTTTTCTTGGTTTATACGGATACAATTTCTTTCCACAGTCGAATTCATGAGTGTTTATTTTAGTTTTTTAAATATATATATATATATATATATATATATATATATATATATATATATATATATATATATATATATATATATATATATATATATAAAAAGAGCCTCTCTTTCTTCATATTTTGTTGAAAAAATCCTCCCAAGTAACTAACTACGACAGACACCTAAAGAAAGTGAGTGAGTACAAAACACTGCGACTATAATAACCAAGGTGAGAACACCAGTCCGAGTAAATCCGTGTAAAATGATAGGAACCCTTTATATCAAAACACGAATAGTGATGAGGTGAGCTAAAGCTTGGTCTTTTCGCGTGCACAATGTGCACAATGCAAATCATCATCATCATCATCTGCAGCAGCAGCAGCAGCAGCCGTCTTTTAGCGTCCGTCATTAAACATAAACCTTCCCCAAGATTCGCAAGAACTCTCGATCATGGTCGTTGTGGAACAACTACTTTTTGAAATAATCTAGTTCGTCACACCATCTTGTATTTTGAGGGCCTTGGTTTCGCATATGATTTCTGGGGATCCTCATGGTGAGTCATGATGTCCAGTGGTTGTATGCCATTCTTACAACATTATCAACATTGCCATTTAGGTTTCGTATGGATTTTATGCTGTCTTAGACTCCTATATTTCCCCTAATATACTGTGCTGTCTTGTGATCTCTCCATATTATGTTGAACATGAATCTCTCTTGTGCACGTTGCATGGTTCTCAGTTCAGGGATCAGTCTTTTGGCTAGGTTCCATATTTTAGCTCCATAGGTGACTATCGGAAGGATGCATTGGTTGTATGACCTTTTTAGTACTAGCGGAATTTTCATGTTCTTGAAGGTTGATCTTGCCCATGCTGAAAGCTTCCAGGGAGATTCATCATCCTACGTAGATATAGAGATCTACTTTGCAAAGTTCTGCATTTTGATAATATTTAAAAATCAACCCATTAACTACGGAAGGTGACAAGTGTAATACTTATCCATTTTAAAATTCAAGAAAAAAAAAACAGCCCTTGTTTATTGCAAGATAGTCTATTGCAAGATAAAGTCCCTCTCAGGGAGAAATGAGTTTCCATCGATCAGTAAAACGAACATTTTATTGAATCAATCATAGAACAGGTTGACTGAGGTAAGAAAATGTTAGGCGCTGAAATATCAGTAAAACTGTTAATGTGAAGATATGTATCTTACTGTAATTGCTATCATCTGATCTGTTTATATAAATATCGACGCCTGATCAGTTTAATCGACGCGTTAGGATCTGGGGAAGCAAACTGATAAACGCATTGAGCCGGATCAAAGAGCTTTGAGCAAAATGGTGTAAATCTCTCCTTCACACGTAGAATTGCAACAATTTTCATTTTGACCTCGTATTCTTGCCGTGGGAAACTGCAAACGCATTCACTGGCCATTTTGGGAGAGTTTAGCGGGACATGGCCGGCACGCAACTTGGCAGTTAGGCGTAGAAGAAAACAGAATAATTGCGGGTGTGGATTCAAGGGCGTCAAATCTTGCCTGCCATGTTGACCGTGATCTACAGCCCTGCAGGGCGAAATTCTGATTCGATATGAATTCACGCAGGGCTTTTCTTGATAACGAGATGGTAACCAGACGTGCATCCAAGCGCCGTTCCCACCGGAAGAGCAAGTGTGCACACTTCCCCGATTCACGAGACCGTGCTTCCCTGGGCACATTAGTGGAGAATGTTACTTCTGGCGCCAGCTTGGATGACGGGAAAGGTCTGGCTTTGAAGGCTGTAATTCTCCGAAAGATACACGCAATCTGCCCCATTGCGGTGCAAAATCTCAAAAAAAAAAAAAAAAAAAAGAAGCAAAACAAACATGGATTAATCGAATAGCTATATCAATAAACTAACATACGTATAAGCACATACGCTTTCTCTAACACACATACGCGTGCATATAAAAAACGCACACACACTGGAGCGTTGATATCTGTGAGTTAATACAAGTCTGCTCTAAGGTGAGAACACCCTGTACACATATTGTATCAATGTCAAAAATGGCAAGTTCGTTAACCACTGCACCAGAAAGGATGCTCTTGATCGTCTTCATTTTTTCTCTCCATATCTGTTTCTATCTGACCGTCTGTTTCTCTCTGTCTGCCTTTCTCTCTCTCTCTCTCCTTTATTTTATCATTCATCCACACACACACACACCACACATACACAAAGAATTTGAAATGATTGTTCTGATACGGAATTTTACCTTTACTACACGTTCCACTCTCGTATACTTACGCCAGATCAGCCTCGTCAATATACAGATATGTATATATATATATATATATATATATATATATATATATATATATATATATATATATATAAACATTTTATAAAATGACAAACTACATGTAGGGCATAAACTATACAATAGGAAAGGGAGGTGATGCTTGATCAACACTACTGGGGAGCTATGTTAATATAACTGTTTTGTTTTCAAAATCCCTGAAACAGTTACAGGTAAACAACTGACAATTTATACATTGTTCCATAACAACAAAGTATACGTCAAACAGAGAAAAACACTGCATTGACAGATTTTGGGAAGAAGGTGACTGAAGTGACACGAAAAAATCTTTTGAAGAAGTTTTTTTTTATGTCCAGTGTTTAAAGCTGTTAAGCTTCCTATGCTATATATATATATATATATATATATATGTAATGATGAAAGAAAGCATTAATAATACACAAAGGATATTTATTTCTAAGATTATATCTTTCCTTATCAATGCACTTGATTCAGTGGTGAATATCAATCAACATATCAATCATTAACATTATACAGTAGAAATCTCAGATCAAATTTCAGTTAATGACTACATGTCAGACTGTGAGGTTATTGATGCAAACTCATGCATGCCTTATTTCAGACTGATAAGACGCTAAAACTGGTTAGGTGCACCCTATATATGTTAGGGGTCCCTTGATTTGGGTTCGCGAGAATTGTCTTATTGACCCTTGAGTGTTTAGATGCTGAGGGCATTTGAGGGCATTTTTCAGTGAAAAACACGCCCAAATTATTATATGTATATGTTTGTGTGTGGGTGGAGGGGCGAATTTATTTCTCTCTCATTATCATTTATTTCGACAGAATGTCTCGTCACTGACATGTCATGATGGTTGACAGATAGGTGAATAAAAGAGTAAGTTATTGGGAGAACGACTTTTCCATAACTAACTTACCTATCCAGGCATTAGCAACAAAAGGCTGTTTAGACTTTTGTAAACCTTGTCAGAGTCCAATACATATTGTAGCATGGTCATGAAGTTATTTGTTTTTACTTTTTTGCCTTCGTTTCTTTCTTTTCTTTTCTTCCGTTTCAAATTAACAGGGACAAAGAGATAAAAAAAACAATGGATTTCTGTGAAAAAAAGCATTCTTTCGAAACATGTCACCCGTCGAACCTCCTCTGATAACTAATCTAATATTTTCCGCATGTTTTCCATTCTTATGAATTTAGGCGTATTTAGGCCTTTCTGCTTTTCTGTCCTTTGAAAGAAGACAAAAAAAAAAAAATAGTGGTGACCTTTTGTGTTCTTTGAAAACATCCTTACCCAACCATCCAACCTACCCCACGAATGTCTTCCATATTTACCAAGGAAATCGATCTAACCTTTTGACGAATGCATTAATCCTTTCAATCCTAATTGAAAGAATCGGGATTTTGGACGAAAATAATCCACATAATGGTGAATTGACATCTTCTCTAATTTTAAAGGTTTCACCACTAAGAATATATTCCAGTGATCAGAATAAAGATATGTTATTTAATAAAGTTAACGGCCAAAAAAAAAAAAAAAATGTGTCTTATATTCACCTAATTTTTAGCTAACACATTTATTGAAAGAATCTTCGATTCGGGACGAAAATAACTTCCATTATGCTGAATTGATGTCCCTGCCCCCAAGTCTTATAGGTTTCACTAGTCAGAATATATTTCCAGCAATCTGAATAAAAATGTGTTGCTTAATAAAGCTAATTTTGAAAATAAAATTTTGTCTTTATTTTCACCTAATAAACTAAAAAAAAAAACTTTGAACACCCAATACATATCGATTTGTGAGAGAAAGGTCGATTTTGAGACAATGTCAGGTTTATGAAAGGCATTATCATGACACGAAGGCATTATCAATTGTTTATAAGATCTGCACACCAGGTGCTGCTCACACGCCATTGGTCGAATCTTTTTCTCTTCAGTAAACGCTCAAATATTGAAGCCTAGTACCAGACTAAGCAAAGTTTAGTGAATTTCTTTTCATTTTCCAATGACCAGTTTTTAAAACGAATATCTATACATCACGAAAGTACCTGCATAGAGAAATGCACATCGTGCAACCGGTCACTTCTGAGTTCACTCGATGCTCAGGATATATCATAACTACAAAATACTTTATTTCAGAATTTTAAATAATTTTTGGCAGCTATATTTTTTAATTGTGATATGAGTCGACAGTTATAAAACCGGCAGAAATTTCATGTTAACACCAGATCTGAATATGTTAACAGCGTGTGTAAGGAATTAAGTAACCCAGAAAGGGAGTGGTTTAGGAGAGATAGATAGCGTTCATAACATAAAAAAAGCTGCTATTCCAATAGGAAGAGAGAGAGAGAGAGAGAGAGAGAGAGAGAGAGAGAGAGAGAGAGAGAGAGACAAAGAATTCAAAACAGTATTTATAACTAATGTGTACATTTCACTCACACATACATACATCCACACACACACACACACACACACACACACACACATATATATATATATATATACACACACACACACGTATGTATGTATATATATATATGTATGTTGCATTTTGGACGGTATTTTTCTATTCATTTTTGATGCAATGGTCTATTCAAGACATTTCGGCGGGGATTAACTGGAAAAATTGATTGGAAACAGATATCTTTCGATATTAATTATATCTATTACATGCTGTTGAAAATATAAATGTTTTCAATATATGTATATATATATATATATATATATATATATATATATATATATATATATATATATATATACATACCGTCGCAGGTTTTGAATATCGTCTGTTCTCTTCCTTGTATAAACAAGTTACTGATATAATTTTATAATTATTTTTCTTTTGTTATTTTCTGTCTCAGTGGTCGGTTCTCCATCTTTGATTTGGCAACTACAACCTCAGATAAACATCACCCTGATTATTTTAATAAGCTTTAGCGATTGAGAGAGAAATTTGGAGAGATGGGGGAACGAAGGATACTAAATTCCTACAAGGAAGACAAAAATTGCAAGGGAAGCGTGCGAATTCGCATTATCTTTCAAAGCTAAGTTGAGTTCCTGACAGCTTTAGCCTAATTCGGAAACTTTTAAAAGCCTCTTCCCTTACACCCCGGTCCTCATTGACATTATCCACTGATGCCCCTTTACCTTCCTAGCCCCAAACCTCTATCAATTCTTTGTTCAACTCTGATGTTGCCGACGTGAAATCTGCGACGATTTTGGTCCTTTCTTTCTTGGGACGAAGATTATAAGAACAAAGGTGAGAGGAATGAGAGAATGGATAATATACAACCAAAAATAGACGTCTGGTGCTATAAACAAGATCGCAGCACGCAATCCAATAGTCCTCAAATCATTTAGAGGAATTAAAGAAAATGATTGAACCACCGTAGCCATCAAAAATCGCAGGGTTCTATCCCCCCTTTTTATATGAGCGTGTGTTTGTTTGTTTTCGTGTTTGTTTGTGCATTCCAGTGCCTTTGGTCACACCGTACTGTCTACAAACTTGGAAATGGGATTCGGTGGTTCACCCCTAGACCCCTCCTGAAAATTTTTTTTTTTTAGAAGCTTTTTGACCTCTTTGACAGGTTTTGTTATAACATCTAGATTCAACAGATTCTAGAAATTGTAGATGTTTTTTTTTACTCTATATCAAAATATTTTCCAGTGGTAAACGTCAGTGATGTCTTGAATGATCATATGTGTATATATATATATATATATATATATATATATATATATATATATATATATATATATATATATATATATATATATATATATATATATATATGTATATATATATATATATATATATATTCCTTGATTGAATCATTTTTACATGACTTCAAAATTTGACGTGACAGTTGTTCCATTGTTGACTGTGATGTTGAGTTAGAAGTAATTTTAGTTTTTGCCATCACTATTAGCATCTCCTCTCTAGTCTGTCCGACTCACTGGTTCGCGCCTCAAAGTGATTAGTGTAGACACCGAAAACCAACAGTAGCAACCTATTATGTTTCAGAAAAAGAAACTTCTTGGGAAGGAATTTCGTAAGAGGAGGGCTCCTAATCAGGGGAGAGATTGGATATAGAGAAAATGGATGTCAATTCAAAATGGAAATTGTGGAAACTTGGGATTACAAAGGGAGAAATATGAAATAGCCTGCGTAGGCCAAGTATTTTCCCATAGTGACAAATCTAACAGTTTGGGGATAGCTTCCCTTGATCTATTTATACCTGTGTGGAGTCCAGATAAAATATAGGAGAGTAAAGATTTATTTCAAAAGCTAGCAAGAATTCTTTTATTGGAGCGTTGACATAATTTGAATTTCCCTCTCAACTTCAGCGGTCCCTACATTGAGATCCTAGATAATCTGCAACTGTGTACTGTTTGATCAGTTACTAGCTCTCTCTAAATACATATCTTCTGAAATGCAGGTGGCCTAACGGTTGATGGCATGGAAAATGGAATCAGAAAATCGGGTTCAATCTCCGGCTGGAACTGTTTGGGATCAATTCGGACTAATTCCCTTGGTAAAGGTATAAATCCCCCCCCACCCGAGGATAAATAGTAGAGCAGTTGGAGCCCTTTAGCCCTTGAGTCAATAAAACTTGAGCGTCGGGCTACAACCCTGCTCCCGTAGAAAACAAAACAAGAAACAAAACAACTTATAATTGCAACGAACAATTAACGGGTTTCTATGGATCATTCAAAAAATGGAGACAAAATCATCAACGGGAGCAACTGAGCTTAGCTGAGTCCTTTATATTTACCAGGAATCTGGAAATATCTTTCTCACTCGCCTAACAATTCTATCAGATATGCAAAGAACTGTTCGCTGACCTCCTGTGTCCATATCCAGAGTTTGCAATCACTGAAAGTTAATATATTTCTTCATTTAATTTGAAAATAAGCGTCATAGTTTTTTCCTGATATGTTTCTGAGGCTGATTTATTACTAGTGACTATGAATAACAACATGGTTATCGAAATGATATATTTTGATTTGCAAAGTGAAGAAACGAAAATCAATTCAAGAGTATATTTCTTGTAGCTGGTCTGAGTATGATTGCTTTGATGTAACAAACTTGAGGTTTTATGTTTTATACCAAAGGATTTAGATTTTATACTAAATGTTTTATATTCTATACAAAAGGTTTACCTTATGTAATTAATTCAGCATTGTGGCTTGAGCTCGGAAAGGTGCGCATCACTGTTCAACTTGCTCATAAGAAAGTGAATCAACTAATTGAGTTACACGATGCTTATAAATACATTCAACCTTTAAATTCATAAAAAAGTGACCGTCATCATCAGAGGTATCAATTCTAATCAAAAGTTATTTTCCTATGATCATTTGGTGATTTATTTTTTTCCTATTCAATTTACAGAGGAGTTCCATTACATTTATTTCTGTTTATTGATGAGTTCCATTGTCAATTACAAGTGGTATATGAATTTAGGAGTTGAAAGGAGCAACCAACTGACTAAATGGTCAGTTCCGAGATTCGGAGAATCAGTCGGGGGAATTTGATAGATTCAGTTAGTTTGGACAGTGCTAGGTTTGCTTTCAATAGACATGAATTCTTTGCGATCGAAGTTGGTCAGACGATTTGACTGGACCCCCCCCCCAAAAAAAAAACTTCATCCTCATTTATCCCCTCATTCGCTCTGTTACAAAACTTAGAGTAAAGCAAGAACTCAAGAGGCATAAATGAAGATGTTCGAGTTGTATTTCAGGGGTTCTACCGATGAAACGGCCTATGAAGAAGTGTGGGGACGTGGGCTTCAGTGAGGAATTCTATAAGACAATCTGAAGCTGTTTTCGGGACTGAATACACTCTCCGTTCAAACACTCCCGTCCTTTAGCTATCCTGTTTTCATCTTCTATAAAACTCTTTCAAGCTCTCCGTACTATATTCTCTCGACGGTAAATAACAGAGTCAACCCATTTCCTAAATAGACATCGTATCGACAGGGAATTTTAACTCCCGATCCCCCCTTCAACTCTCTCTCTCTCTCTCTCTCTCTCTCTCTCTCTCTCTGTGCCCTCCTTGCACCTCAGGCTCCCAGTCAGATGCACCGGCTGCACCCGTCTCTCGGAGACCCTGTTGAAGATAAAACAGTTTAATTGAATGATAATTCAAGTAGAACTATGAATAAATAGTTTATGAATTGTAAATGATGATGAGGACTGTCAACTGTGTTATCATATCAAATTGATGTTTCGCAAATCATATTATGATGTCTTGAATGAAAGTTTAAAGAAAACAGACCTGGAACCATGACTTCAAATTTCTCAAGTTATTTTGTTTATTGTGATGATTATGATTCATATAGAAAATTACGGCGTTTTAGATTTTCATATGACATTTTTACTCATGTGGACACTTCGAAGTGCACACATGCGCACACACACTCACGCACACACAGATGCACACTCAATTGTATGCTTTACAGGACGTCATCATACACAAACATGTAAACAAATAAACATTTACACTCATGCATGCACATATGCACGTACAGGAACACACACACACACTAGCACGTGCACAAAACTATGTTAAAGAATTCCAAAACACACACACATATACACAAGCACACACGCACACTCGCGCTCATTGACATACTCAAACTTATGTGCTCGTTTCACGTACACTCACATACACACACACATCAACACACGAGCACACAACACACATAAAGACACACATAAAGACACACGCTCATAATTTCATAAGTTACTTCCGGTTATTGCGGAAATAGCTTATTCTGTCGTTACAGAATAATTTTACGTCCGACTGCATACATAACATTCCAAATGATTTGCCTAATTAATTCCAAAATTATTCTCGGTTGGTTTGCTTTGAGAACTGTTTATCCTCAAAAACATTTTCCCATATTCTAAGGAAAATTAAATCATCTTTTGAAAAAGGAAACCTTTTTTGCAGTTTACAGAAAACGATTTTATTTTTAGAAGAGGAAAGAAACTAATTTTACAGAATGAAAACAAAAAATTAATCCCGAAAGGAAACGAACTTTTTTAGCAAAGAAAAAAAAAAACGAACGTTTAGTCTAAATGTTATTAACCCTCCCCGGAAAGAAAAAGAGTAAAATGTTTTACAACTTAGATCAATAAAATGATTTTCAATAAGCAAAAAACACAATTAAAAACCAAAGGGAATGAAGTTATTTTAAGTACAGTAAAGTAGTGCCCTTACACTGGCTACGGCATCAGTGGTCCCTGTGTGAGCTTTACATATCATAATTCTCTTGGGCTAGTTCTTCAAGGGCTGCAATATGCGGAATAGACACAGAAGTGACAAGCAATAGGACTGACATCGCTCACTTAACCATATGGTTGATTTTGTAGAAAAGAAGAAACAGATCTTCTACTGAGTGGTTTTCCGTATAGCCAAAATAATACTTATTCCGCAGGAGTATGGGTAATCAGTGTTCGAGCTTAGCAAGATGCTAGGATTTCAAATGCTGATTCCCTATCCTGACAGACCGTCTTCATTTCGAAGATTAGCTTGACACTATCTTCTTAGCCTTTATTTTGCTTCGTGCTATATAAAGTTGAGTTATTCTTTATAAAAAAACCCTGTAAAACTCTAAATCTAGCAACACAGGAAAGCAAATATTTTATAGGGATTTCATGAAATCAAATGAGTGATCGGAGTATACCTCACCCCCGGGCAGATACATCATACGCAGGCCAGCGTGCCCCCTCTTGAATTTTTAAAAATCAATTCTTCTCAAAACTGAGGATGTATTGGATTTGAATTGTGCCCATTTTTTATCGTAGCGTTAGTGTTTGGATTAAGGTTACGGATAGGGTTTATGGTTTTATGTTTTGTAAAATTAAGATTAGATTCCCTTCAAATATGCTGTTGAACTGGCATAAGCACCGAGAGAAGCAGGAATCTATATCAACTGTTACCAATGACGAATGAAATGGAAAGATTAAGTTTAGCATTACAATTGAATTTTATATGGACCCGCCTTTTATAAAACCTTTGAATAGTTCTTTTCAAAACTGACAAATTTCTGTAAGGTTTGAAAGTGTAGTGAATTGGAGCACATGAAATTAAAAGAAAAAGAATTTCGATCGGGTTTTGAATTCGTTCCATTGTGTTTATTTATCACATTTCCAAGCACTGATGTATTGTTATTTTCGCTGATTTCTTTAGAGATAAGATTAATTTTTTCCCGTGTAAATGCGAACGCAGACTCAGTACGAATTTTTTATTTGGACAATTTGATCTACAATATCTGGTGTCGCTGAATCGAGACGAGCTGATTTCGAATATGCATTCTTTTTCCTCAGTGATGTGTAGTTATGAGAGTACAAAGACACTTACACAACTACTTTATGACATACTAGCTGGACTATCTAACGTCACACAGGGGAAATCCTCTAAAATCTAACAATACTGAAAAGCACAAAATATTTTACAGAGACATCATGAAATCAAATAAGCGGTTGGGCCAGCTCACACTCCCAGGCTGATCCATGCACCCAGTGCACATCCTCGTACATATTCCCTCCCTTAACTAAGAATTAATGTGCTCACCCTTGGCGCTAGCAGTTCGCACTTGAAAAGCAGACCATTGGATATAAATCGTGCTTATGATTAAATCACCTTAGAAATGAGAGAAAGAGAAATCCACATCCGCAGTTTTTCAAAAATAAGTGGAAAATGAAGGTCCAGTTTAGTATTATATCTACATTGTTAATAGAGCCCCCTCTAAAACCTGACTTTTTAAAATCAAAACTGACAAATTTGCAGGAGGTTTGAAGTAAAAATGGTTTGAAAGCATACAAAAAGTGATTTGAAACCCGACAATTTTGAATATGTCATGGTTTCCGTTCTGTGATGTAGAGTTCTCAACATACTAGAATACAATCATATCAATAAGCTTGCATTAGCTTTATAATATGAGTGTACATACAAGCTCTTCCATAGAATTTTACACGGTGTCTAATGTTCTTTGGCATTACAGATCGTTTTTTTTTTACCTTTGGTCCTTACATGCATACATGCAAATACATACTGTAGTATTTGTTGGCAGATCTCTTCTGTTTTGTTGGGTTTAATTAGACTTTACCACGTCGGACACGAACGACAAATATGTTTGAATAGTAGAAGCAAGGATAACTCAACCACTCCGAGCAAGCGATAAGACTGTTTAAACATGACTCGAAATGGAACAGAATGTAGTGATGTTTGGATCAATACATTTCTACAAGGGAATTGCACAGGACAGTAGCTGGAGATCTGGGAACCGTAGGGATTGTCTCCTTGAGTCACTCTTCAAGATTTAGTGAGATTTATTTCTGTATAATGTTAGTAAGAATAAAGTACATGAACTACTATATATAAAAGTTTGAGGACCTTATCCATTGGGGTGATTTAAACTGACCACTCACCCAGCTTCACCACTGGAATAGCATGGAATTATACGATAAACTGTCAATCAGAACTTGAAGTAATTTTGCTAATTCAATTTTCGGACATCTAACTTTTTAGACCATTTTATTTGCTCTTCTCCCCGAACAAGATAAAGAAGCAGAAATTGAGAAATAATCATGATGATATCAAAGGATGAAAATCCTCCAAACACAAATTCTGATTTTCAAAAAACAGAAGATAATAAATAATATATTAGACTTGTCGTATTTGAATAAAGTAAATTCATGAGCGAACAGTTACTTTAGTATTAATGAAACAAAGCCAGTCATAATGCAGACGCTTTGTATAAAAAAAAGCGCGCATTGTGTTCAAAAATAAATAAAGAAGAATTAGACAATAAAAGAAAGCAAATAAAATGCGAACGTTATCCGCATACAAATTGAACACGAAGCGAGGAACTATTTCCTGACGTGGAAGTTTTTCCTTTAATGCATCTTTTTCTCTGCCCATTATCGCCGAACAGAAGAACGCCGCGTAACATCCAAGACGTGCAGCGAAATAATCAATAAACGCATGTGCAGTTACGCCCAGGTAATAAAGGCTTACAAAATAATCATCTCTGTGTTTTATTTGTTTGGTATTTTTGTTCTTGCTGTCGGGGAACAACCAGACGCGTTGAATAAAAATATATATTATGTATTAACATGCTTGTATATTCATGCATTCTTGTTTGTGTGAGTTATTTTTCTTTTCTCTGGTTTTCAGTTTATCTAGGTCCTTCGATGTCATCAACGGTAGGCGGTAGTCACAATGCTGTTGGGAAAGTGACAAGGTTGAACTCGAATTAAGAGGAAAAAAACACGAACAAACAGTAAAGACAAAAAGGCCAAAATAAAGGTGAAACTCAGCAAGGTTGGGTTTTTTAAGTTCGTTTTCGCTTGTTATGATTATTCGATTAAGCCTTTGGCGAGACAATCATATTTTACACGTTTTTGCAGGCAAAGGAAGATCAAAGAATGTCGGAGTTTATAAAACAAAAGATAAAACAAAAAAAATGTGCAAAATAAAATAAGTAAGACGAATGTGAAATAATGTCTCATATATATATATGTATATATGTATACAGAGAGAGAGAGAGAGAGAGAGAGAGAGAGAGAGAGAGAGAGAGAGAGAAGAGAGAGAGAGAGAGAAAGAAAGAAAGAAAGAAAGAAAGAAAAAAAGAGTGAGAGATGGCAAACAGTAAAGGTTGAGAGTCACTGATGTAATTAAGGAATCAAGCTACGGTTAATTGAATACCACACGTTATCAATTTGGTTCTCCGCCAATTCCCCAATGTTGCATAGATTTTCGTTTTATCATTCCTTAAAACAAAGTTGAAAGCATTGATGTTGCAAGTTTTGTGAGTATAGTTCCCTCAGAGCTGTTTGCATGTGCGTGTGTACATTCATATCCAACCAGCGCACAAAGGAAATTAATTTCCATACAAGAGGTTAGATACCTAAAATAGTGCGGTCTACACGAATATTGAGGAGAGTACTGGAAATATGAGATCAACGACCGCCAGCTGTCTGCAATGCCTTCAGCAGCAACCACGAGGCAACTGGCGTGAAACTGCAAACCACAGCACTGCTGCAGACTGTGAGAGTGTTGAGAAGTGGGGGGAGACTTGAGACTTGCAGTCACTCAGTCTCCAGTGACGACCACCAAGCAACTGACATGAAAAAACAACAACAACAACAACAACAATAATAATAATAATGATAATAATGATAATAATAATAATGATAATAATAATAATAATAATGAAAAATAAAGAACTAGATCAAGAAATCAAATAAGTATTTAGGAACTGATGAGGGAAGAAGGATTCAACATGCAGTACAGTATGGAAGAAAACATAAGGAAAAGGTACATCAAAAGAGTGCATTCAGTAATGAAAAACTGAGCTGAATTAAAAAAGAATAGAGTTAAGGCCATCAATACACTTGCTACCCATATTGTAACATATAGCTTTAATATATTTCATTAAGTAGTACTCACAAGTAAAAAAAAAAGTAAAAAGTTGGCAAGAGAACTGGATATAAACTTGGACAGTGAAGAGTATTCACTGAATATAGATGCGAGAAAGATGAGGGTCGAAGAGCCAATATCTACTTTGGAAAATCTGCAAGCATTACAGAATACTAACAGAAAATAACAGGTATGAATATCAACAAGACCCACTATCTGAAGGACAGAATGCTGCGATACAATGAAACTTTGCAATTAATACCGACAGGACCAGGAAAGCAATAATACCCGATAGAGTAATCAAGGACCACCGTAAAAGAACTTGCCTTTCAATTGACATGAGTGTGCCTTCTGACCGAAACATATCAATAAAGAAGCTTGTGAAACTAGATAAGTACATGGATCTTGACATCAGAGATCAAGAGATTATTTTCATTCCGATCTTGGCTAACTGTTTCTGTTGACATAGAAATAAGAAATTCTCGGTGATGTTTTATTTAAAGAAACAGAAAAAGTGGTTCCAAGAAAAATGCTCACATGATGAAAGCCAACACAAAAATTCTCCACAGAAAAATGCCCAGAGTCATAAATGTACAAAGGAGAAAAGCCATCAGCCCGCTTAGATCGAATAGAATTATTTTTTTTTATTTAGGTATAAGAAAACGAAACACTAACATTTAACGAAATTAATTAAAGACAATTAATCAAAATAAATTAAACGCAAATTTTTCGGAATTCTTTCCTTACAAAATTTCTGAAAATGTCACCAACTATATATATATATATATATATACACACACACACACACATATAGATATATATACATATATATATATATATACTATAGTCATTTTATCTGAAAGATTTATATCGTTAAAGACTAAATTAAAACAAACATCCAAACTCAAAAAGAAGCTAAATTTAGATTTAAATGGCCATTTAAAAACCTAACTTAGTGGGTCAATATTTGAATTTAAGGTATTCATTCTTTAGGTGGTAAATTCTGATATTTATTTCAAACAAACTTTGGAAACATATCAAAATATTTTTATTCAATTGTTCTTACTTTGTAATACGGCTTGTATTTTTGATAGAATATTTGTTAAACGTAAAAAAAACTCAATTAAAGCATATTTTCGTGGTCAAATGTCGAAATCTAACAATGTGACCTGAATGTATAAAAAGTTGTATCTTCCAACGACTGGGCATTCTTATTTTCACTCATATATTTCTAGATCTCGTTAAAAGCTACCATCTTTTATTGTTGTATATGTAGCATCTTGTTGTGTGGGCTTTTTCCCATGCTAGCTCTTCCCAAGTGGGCTTTTCCGTCCATGCCTCTTTTCATGTGAGATTTTTTAATTTGCACTTTTTTAGGCGGACTTTTTGTGTGGATTTCTTTCATGTCAGCAAATTCCTGGACACTGTTCAAAGTATAGTAAACAATCTTGAGCAAATAAGTAGAATGCTTCATTTTATCAAACCACGCCAGTAAAGTTTTATTAGCCATGAGAGATAGGCTGTGCGAAAAATATCTTAAAACACTTTCAACTTTACATTTGCGCAAGCATTCAGTGCACATATACTTTTGCTACAAGAGAAAAAAAGCATAACTCAAAGGATGTTGGTTTGAAGAGGCCACATAAGAACATTTTGAGATCTTAATACATTTTTTGCATTGGATTGTCCGGAAAACAAATGCCAATTCAAAATGAACCATCTGGTTTTCTCTGAGTTCATGTGAAACCCACCCATTGAGCTTCTTCATTTTACCAATTTGCCCCAGAAGATTCATTATTATGGCAATGCCAATACCCAATATCTGTGATATTTCTCTGACAGATTGGCATGGGTTCTGTTTGACCAACGATTCAAGTTATTCATTTTCAATTGCAGATGACTGCACCCCGTTCTCTTTATCTTCCTTCAAATATCCACTAAGTAATCTGTGAAACCAGTTGGATCAGACATGGTTCCTTCACCTCATACTAAGTTAATATTGGCAGCTGTTTGAGACGCATGGTGACCAAGTTTATACACGTACAAGAGGATTATCTGCAACATTTTTTTCATCTTCGGGTATAATAGTGTACACAACTCACGGATAACTCTGGAAATAAAGAGTAAATATCTGTAAAAAAACGTGTTTCAACCATAAAAAACGTGCTAAATATATTGCCATTATATACTAGTGCTGGAGGACACGATAAAAAGTTGGTATCTAGAATCGACAATTGTTTTCGCAACAACCTAATATATGGGCTTCACGAATAGTATCCCTGAGCTTCAAGAAGGGTTCCTTGAATATGGCTATGACCAAGACTCATTTATTGAACTTTATTGAAGACAAACACGTTATTTCAGAATGCTAAGATCGTGTCCTTATTTGTGATTTCTTTCTCAAATGACAATGGCACATACATAGCGGTGGTTGAATGAAACAAAACTACCAAGCTGGTTTTATTAAATAATATTTCCTCAAGTTGATCAAGTTAACTTTTGTCTTACGGTCATTTACATTCGCTCACCAACTTTCCTGGTTGCTGGACAGAAATTCCAGAAGAAATCTCTGATTTGGTTATGACTTAATTGTACATCTTTTGGATCTATTTCTCCGACACCCAATATTCATATTTCTTTCTTTTTTTCTTTCTTTCTTTCCCCCTTCCTTTTTCATTGTCATATTTACCATCAAAATTCCCTCCTTTCATTCTTTCTTTCTTTTAAAAAAAGAGTTTCCCGCTTTTCGTCCTTTTTCTCTTTTCTTTTTCTCTTCCCTCTTTCTCTCTCTTCTAATCTTTCACCCTCTTTGCTATCTCTATTTTCACCTTTTTCTTTTTCCCCATTTACGTAATGTCCGTAATCACCCTCAAATCTTATGTGGCTTCATGACGGACTGGTCAAGATGACCGCTCATCACCGCAAAGCTGTCCACCCAGTCTTCATATAATGACTGCCAAGTCACGGAGGACATCATTTCGTGTGTGCACATATATGTTATTTCATGCTGACAACCAGTCCTTTACTTGACAGCGATTCTCCCTCATATTTTATGTATGACAAGAAAAGACACCGGACATCGTCCATGACTGTTGTATTATAAATTGCAGTGTCCAGTCAAACATTACACGGGAAAGAAAGATTTCTTTCTGCGCAAATAGATGAGCATTACTAAAAACCCTCGATAAAACGGACCTCGATTTAACAAATTTCGGCTTTAAAGAAACTCCTGGATCCATTCGAACTGACTTAAGATTTACCGAGAAAGTTTTATAAATGCGGTAAACTCGCAGATCGTATATGTTTTCATTTGATATTAGCTGGAAATACGCGAATTCCGGGCGGCCATCCTGGTTATATGGAGCCTACGGCCGTAGAACATCTGATCATTACCGAATTTTAAGTTTTACGTCCATAGGTTTCATGTAGCTGTGGACAACCACTCGGAGGCCAAGTACTGTCAGCTAGAGTAATCAAAAATTGATGATAAATAAATTGGTGTTTTAAATCAAAACTCTTGTTTTTATTTTTTAATTGCAAGTTTTATTCACTTACTGCAAATGAATTGGAAAGGATGACGAAATTTTGATGAAAATCATAGTTTTGACAAGACTTTTAGTTCTCAGAACAAGAAAAAGTTGAAAAACTGCAAAATACGATTTTTGACATCATTTGTCAACATGTCTTTCTAATTGAGTTCCCAAATTAATCTTCGATTAAGATAAAAAATCACAGCACCAGATAGAAAGAGTTTGATCGAAATGCCGCATAATTCATTGAAAAATGAAAAAACTTGGAAAAAGATATATATATATACATGAAGTCTAAACATTACGTATTATGCTTTTTTTTCTTTCTTTCTTTCTTGTACTTTCGATTGTTTTATCAAAAGAATTGATTAAAAAAGGAATAATATGACGTGGTGTAACGTAAAAATATTCCCCTTTCTTTGCCATTTCTCTCTATCGTTTACTTCTATATTTACCAACGTTTTCTCTCACTTAATATGACCTGCGTTTATGAAAACAGCTTTCTTTCTTTCTTACAAACGCTGTCTATCCCTCTTCGAGACACTTGATACCTAACAAACGCCGTTAACCTATTTAAATAGGGGTTAACATGAAATTCCCGTTGCTTAAATCTATCGACTTGAATTGCAGTTAAAAAGTAAACATTAAGATTCAGTTTAAACTTATTTTTTGTGTTTATTGATTCTTTAATGACAGGCTTCCCAACGTTTAAATTTGTAAATAAGTAATTGTAAATGCACCATGAAGATGAGTAACAAATCAATAATATGGAGATTGGTAAAAAAGATATTGGTTTGGTTTACATCGTAGTTTTCGTAGGAAAACCTTTTTAGTGATCTTTTATGTAATACAATTACTAAAAACAAAACCGAACCGTTATCGAAATAAATGTTGTGAATGTGAAACAAAATGGATAATAATTTCAACTTGCTTAGTTTTAGGTTTGTAAACAAACGGAATCTGGTCGGAAACCATCTAGAGTGAAATATCTAAAACCTACAACAACCATTTTGGGAAGTAATGTAATTGTCTGTGAAAAACATCGTATTATATACTAGCAGGCGTACCCAGCGTTGCCCGGGAAAGAAAACTTAGCTCATTTCCATTTTATATGAAAAAAGTTTTAGGAATGAAGTGGATAGCAAATTAGTCATTTTTAGTCACATTCTCACTACGGACAGAAAGTAATGGTCCAGTCCAATATTATATCTACATAGTTGATAGAACAGCCACACTCACATTAAACCTGAATTTCCTCTGACACTTCACCATAGGTAATTGAGGTCTGATAGAAAGGAAGAGAAATCAAATCGGGAAAATAATTATTGGTAAATTTTTGCTTTCACTGCTGAAACGAATATCAAACTTAGAAATCAACTAAATAAAATAAGCTGGAGGAAAATAGAGTTGTAGATAAAAGTAAAGAGTAAACATGTTGAGAGAGAGAGAGAGAGAGAAAGAGAGAGAGAGTGAAAGAGAGGGGGGCAGTATTCTTGTACTTTCAAAGATATCTTTTATGAGAGAAAATCAAATATAGATATAACGTAATATATTATCAAAAATGCACATTATCTTTATTGGCCTGTGTTTTCTTGCAGCAGTTCGCAGAATAAAAAAACTAAACTATTGATGACAAGATCACAAATAATCAAATCTGCAAAATAGAAACCAGCAAAATGGGAGGGCCGACAGTAAATTACTTTCAATTCATGAAAAGAAAAATGACTTCATCTTTTCAGTTGATGCATACGAAGTTGGGAAGGGGCAATAGAAGCTGACCACGGCTTTGGTTATTACTTTGAAAAAAGCAAGGGAGGTTGTTCATAGAATTTGACAACGGCTGTCTGACTTCTACCACTTACATAGTAGATGATTATCCGTGAATTTGAGAAAAATTGTTGAAAATCAATTTTATTATGAGGAAAGTTTACGTCATTCACGTGACAAATGATTGATGAAAATCCAAACGTTTAGAACCGATGATTGATGAGAGAATGGCCTCTGGTAAGCTCAAATGACCCCCAAAGGTATCCTTTGTGGGGAGTCAATTTTTATTGATTTTCTATGTCAAATATAAATTCATTCGGCCTTGTGGTTTCAGGGGAGAAATGTTGCTAACGATCAAACAAAAGCCCATGTATTGGTATAGATAAAAAATTTATAAGAGCTGTAAATAACATTAGTCATTTGCGTGAAGACGTTAGTTCGAAAAAGAACGAGCAGTAATCGATCTGCATTTGGATTTACAGAACAAAGTTGATTGAATCTCTAGCTGCAATGACTGTCACTGACTGGCTGGAAGGCTGACAAACCGAAACCCTCTCACCACCTGTTGCTTCCTCCTCTTTTTCTTTATATGTTTGAAAGAGCAAGAGAGATAACTCCAACATTTATGGTGTGACTTCCCAGCTCGTTATATTTTGAATGAGTATCTGTTACAACCCAACAGCTGCCCAGAGAATAAAAAAGGGTGTTTTTCTTTAGTCACAGACGATATGAATTTTGTTGTAATTCACTTTTCCGGAGTAGTCGGGTGGATTACAGCGTGGAGAGGGGACCTGCAAGGCGAGTTCAAACTCCAGCTGAGTTAGTTTGTGCTTATTTCTCGCGAATGCCCTTGAGAAGTTGAATATATATATATATATATATATATATATATATATATATATATATATTCTCTGCTCCGCTGACAACATATTTTTGAAAGTGAAAAAATATTTATGATGAACTAACCATTTGAAAAGTGAGGTACACCAACAGAAAGGCAAATTTTATAATTTAAAACCCCAAAAACAAACAAACAATCCAGGGTATTTTGTCTGAACTTTTTAGACGAGGGAATATCATTTTGTGACGTTGTATGCGGACTTGGTATCTTGATCTTGGTTCATTTTTCGAACACAACATTTAGGCAGTTTTATATACACCCACTTATCACCGGGAGACAACTGTATGGTAAAACGGCCGAAACGTTGTTTAAAAAAGTGGACCTGGATGAGCAAAAAAGTTCGCATAGAACTTTACATTATAATCTAGTTTCATTCACTCTCGAGTTTTTATCACTAAATTTCATTGACGCACGACTAAATTTCCGTGTTTTTTGGGGTATTGTGATTACGTTGCTCGCAAGTACAATGTGGTTTTTCTATGAATTTTCTATCATGACGCACGATCAAACTTGCAGTTCCGCTAAGAAAAACACCCGGTTTATCGTTGCTGTTTTATTTTCCCTTGAGTCAAATTTTTATTATTTTGCATCTCAAGTTGGATCTTAAATTGCGTCTAGTCTCTCTGTAAGATCCACTTCTTCTAGAAAGGTTAATTGAATATGTACAGATAGCGATGGGGTGAATAAAATCCAGCTTCCTATGTGACCTGATTCATATCCGCAGCATCTTACCGACGGCAGATGATTGATATTTCAGTCATGGCAGTTATATGGCTCAGCAGCGAATGACGGAAATTTCCATCAGCTGACTCTTCCAATTGAAGTTACAGACGGCTGTAAAAAGGTCTGTTTGTTTCTTAATTTCTTTGTCTGTAAATTAAGTGGAAGGGTCCATTGCTTACAGAGGAAATAAACTGTTCGGCTCATTTTGTGTCACCCTGTATAATCAAATTTACCGCCGCATTTAAAGCACGACAACTGAGCTGCTCCTGCTGCATGTAATGGGTTAATGTTATTTTCACCATTCCCAAGAGGCCATTATAGTAATCGTAACATCGATTGACTGTCATTTGAGACTCTGAATAACTAAATTCACTTTGTAATCAAAATGGATCTGATGTCGCTCAAGAGTCAAACAGATCACTTCATTAAATCAAATTAGACTGGATGCTGGCAAATCCCTGAAAGCTGTCCGTACTCACTAATCCACCGATTGATTAATAATCTTTCTTGATTTCACATTGTTTTGCTTTCAGCTGTAAATTGATGGTCCCGTCTACAGTTGTCTTCATAATAAACCGATGCAACGGGGAAAGAGTGAAGAGAGTAAGAGGGGAGAGGAGAGAGGGATGAGGGCGCTGGAAAGATAAAGAAAGAGAGAGGGGGAAGAGGGCGAGAGAGGGAGATAGAGGAAGGGAGTGAAGAAGAGGGAGAAAGGGAGACAAAGAAAGAGAAAGAGAAAAGCGACTAGCAAAAGAGATAAAAGGAGGGATGAAGGTGAGGGGCGGAAAATAAAAAAAAATTACTCCTTCTTTGTACGGAAAACCGTTTGTTTGTTTTTGGAAAATCCTCCCTCTAATAGGATTTTTGTGGGTGCTCAGTTTGCAATTTAAGTTTATGATAAATTGATCCCTAATTTGTGCCCGGTAGAATTAACGTTTGTTTTTTTTTGAAAATTTTCACTTTCTAGTGATCACTGCCAAACGAGGAGAGAGAGAAGAAACTCATTCATCAATCACTCCTTTTCCTTTTTCTAAATTGATCATCCCCAATGCTGTCAAAAGACATTGTTCAGATGACTGTTTCTATTGTGTCACTGAGCAGAGCTGTCTCATTTTTTTATAATCGGAAATTTACTGATCAGATTTCAAAAGAAATCTTGTTTTTTCCCTAAATGTAAGACTCATTGAAAAAGGAAAATGAAAGAAAATCGTGTTATAAAAAATTGATTGTTCCAAACAATTGTTTTCGGAATTCAATTGTGAGTGAAACAGTTTTATCGAGAAAAAACAGAATCGAGCCTGATAGTCAGACCCTAAATGCGTGAGTTATACCCCTTGCACTTTCAGTCAATCAGTCAGTCAGCGGCGACTGATAATCACTGGTCGTAAGAATTCTTTCATTTCTATTCGTTCATTCATCACTTCTTCTTTCTTCTTTCATTTCTATTCTATACCTTTTGTCTTTTCTATTCATTCTTTTTTCTTTTTTTCACTCATCCATTCATTGTTATTTTTCTTTTGTCAATTCTCTCGCATTCATGAATTCTTCCTTTCTCATATATAATTCTTCTTCTCTTCTGTCTTATCATATAACTCACCCCAGTCTCAATTCCTTTTTTCTTTTTTTTCTTTCACTCATTTTTTAAAAATCTCTTTTATTCTTTCGCATTCATCCATTCTTTCTTTCTTTTTCCTTTTCCCCTTGAGATTTGTCACAAGATATACCCATTGATTCTGGTTCAATGTTGCAAAAGTGAACGGACAATAGGCCAATTAGATATGTGGGTATTTAAAATTCTTCTTTGCCCACATCCAGGACACTCTAAGGAAAGTGTGCCATCAGACTATTTTGTCCTGCAATCACGAATGTCGTAGGAAAATATTAGTTACCAGTATTTTTTTTAGGCATGGTCCCATTTCTAGATACCGTAGCGAGGATCGACATTACTTTCAATAGCTTGCGACACCAGCGTACAACGAAAACTACTCGAAATCTTGATAATGAAAATTAATTCCAATTATAAAAGACCAAGGATCTTAAAGAAAAACTCTTCATGACCTTTATATTCAGGTATTGTGGTCATGAAAAGTTTATTTAATGTTTAATAAAAATAGAATCATTTATCGATTGTTTTCTCTTCTTGTCTTGCAATTATTAAAAACAGTTAATTTAAAAAACAAATAAGTCAAAAATTTCATTCACTGCAATGATTACATAAATTTAGTGACGCCGTAGATTCTGGCAGAGAACAAAAAATGAAATAAAATGGGAAATTTTTAGTTATTTTCATGATTATTTAATTAATAAAAAGGAACAGGTCTGGTTTGTCACTCAATAGAAACTGTCAAGTATCCAGTGTCTTTTGGTAGCATGCTGTGTTAGGAGTGATCAATTGAAAAAATTGGAATTCGGTTTGATCAATGAATAAGTTATTTATCTAACCTCTTATTTAGAAAGGCCTGAATTTTCACAAAATAAGCGCGAATGCAACCGGACACAAATTAAGGGATTAGTTTAACGTAAACTTACGTCTGAAATTAAATCCCCTCTCACTGAACACCTATTGAGGGGGTATTTTCAAAAAGTAAAAAAAAACGTTTTTCTCGACATAATAATTTTAGGGCACATACATGGATAGATAGCCAGACCAGTTTAAAAACTGAGGAAACCTATGTTAGCATTTTGGTGACAGTTTTTGTTGACGGCTTCTAATATTAATCATTAGCAAATCGTGTTCCCCATATACGAAATGAGTTCATATCCCACCTAAGACATTTTCTTTATTTTCAATCGACGCTGTTTGCTTACTATCGATGATTAATCAGTCTGAATGAACGTTGCAAAGTAATAAATTAAGATGAAAGTGAAAAGTAGTCATAAAATTGAATATAATGATTTATTATACTTCATATAATTATGATGAATGATGTATGAGGAACCACAATTGTTTTAGTATCAAGTTGTCCCCCGTGAAATGGCCGTTTTTTGCATTTGTCTTCATGATTGTGATTTCGACAATTGAAGCAGGAATTTTAAATATATTCAATTCATTTATACATAAACTTTCTTTTTAATACTCATTTGTGATTTATCATATCAGTTTTGATAAGATGATCCTTCACTTTTTCAGATACCGTCCACGAAGGAAATTGTTTTTGTATGTCTTCAAACTCGGTATAAATGCTATTCAAACTTTCAAGAACATCAATTTCGCATTTAGAATGGGAACTTGCCCTGGGAGAATAGTTCGGCGTTAGTTCCACAAAATTTAAATTCCAGAGATATGATCCTGGTTCCTTGAGGACGTCCTTAATCAGTTGTTGATGATGAGAATTTAAGGGTTGTTGTGAAAATTGATACAAGGATAACTGTTCGAGCTCTTGCTCCAAATTTTAAAGATTTCAGAAACAACTGTAAAGTACCACCGAGCGTATTTTTTCACAACTTGTCCCCGACCGCCAATCTACGACAGTCAGTGGATAGTACATATTGGAAAATGGAGGAGACTCGTGCTCACATCCTTTTTGCTTCAGATAAACCTGGTTAATAAAGGAACTGCTCCAACCATCTGTGTCACAGAAACTCAAATGAAGATCAAATCTAAGCCATAAACCTACCATTCCTTCTTCCCAGTACATATCAATACCATGCTTGTAATTGTTTATACACTGATAGTATTCGTTGCAGCTTTGTTTGCTTTATATATTTTGAATAGATGAAGTATTGTCAACCATTATAATCAATTTATGACTCGTACTTTTTTTTCATTCTTATTAGAACCCATCAACCAAAACTGTTACCAAAAATGTCAACATAGTTTTACTCAGTTTTCAAGTCAGTTTGGCTTGCTGGCTATCTATGTATCCATCAAACCTACAAACCACCCCAATAGAGCTTGAGGGATGGAAATCTAAACATTCAATCTTTATGTCTAGAAAAAATCTCAGTAGATTTCGGGAAGCGTGTTCAATTTATAATTTTATGCTAATTTTGTCAACTGATTTGCGTCCAGCAGCATTCATACTTTTGGACTTTCTTGGTGATCACTGAGCAATAAAAGCAGAGATAAGTCACTTCCCAATCTTTTTTAATTGATCACCCCACACAGCAGGCTGTTGAGAGACGGTTTCTTTTGAGTGATTTACCAAAACAGATTTCATGTTTTCGAGTCTCACCGAGAGCTTATCCCTTATTTTCTGATTAGCGCTGTTAACCCACTGCCGTAAACTGAAAGCCTGAACAAGTTGTAATGAAAATCAACTATGATTAATTAGGCATGAATTTGGAAATATTTTTCTGACCCCAAATGCGGACATTACTAATGGGATGATCTGATATATAAAGGAAATAAAATGCTGGCTTCTCGTAAAATCATTGAACTGATATTTTCTCAGTACAAACATTCTCCACCTTTATTCGACGGCATTAACTGAATAACACAGTTTTTGTGTTTTGAATACTTTAAAATCCTACAGTTTTTAAATTGTTTTAAAATTTCATCCAATTTAATTCGTTTATTAACCGCGAAGAAAGTCGACAGTTTTGAGAACGGCAGAAATGTCACAACAATCCAGATTTGAATAGGTTGGCTACGTCTGTAAGGAATTAAGTGACATGAAGAGAGAGAGAGAGAGAGAGAGAGAGAGAGAGAGAGAGAGAGAGAGAGAGAGATGGGTTAAAAGAGATAGACAGCGCTCCTAGCAAACGAGGAAAACTGTTATCTAAATAAAAGGTGGGATGATAAGATAGAGAAAGAAAAATGAATAATTTCTTTTTCACGTTTCAATGCATCGTATTATTCCTTAAAAAACAATACAAAAAAGGAAAAAAGAGGGAAAGAAAGAGAAAAAAATGACTAAACAGTGTTTATAACTAATGTATACATTTCACGTATCTATTTATAACTTTTTCTTTTGCCAATTATATTGAATTTCGGACGATATTTTTTCATACATCTTTGATACAATGATTGCTTACTTTTGCTTCGGACATTTCAGCGATTGAAAACAAATATTTGTTAATATCATCAATATTTTTTATTACAGAAATAAATGTAGACGAAAGTTGCCAAATGCTGTCAGGATTGTAAATATTGAGTTGCAAGTTTTGAACGGAGTTTATTCTTTTTCTTTTTATTATTTGCAATCATTGAGTTTTTCACGTCAGTCGTAACTGGTATTTTACACAGGAGATCAAGTAAAAACAAGTCTCTTTATTACTCCAGCGCACTTCTTAGTATTTTAGATGCTTTTAGTGATGCTATCGCCAACATCCATGCTAAATGACTACAACTACTATTTTTTCAATTAACTTATTACTTAATTATTCACTAAAATGTACCCGTTAGAAATGACGTGGGTATTTATGTATGGATCACCACTAAGGTGTCTAAAGCTGTTTTGTAAGGTAATTTATTTTTAATAATTCAAGTATCATAATTCTAAGTTTCTTTTCAAAGTTTCAGCTGATCTCACGCTGTTTTAATGTGTGAAGTCTTGAGAGTTTCTATGACGTAATTGCTGTTATGCCATAATAAGAAGTTAAATGAACCAATGAGATCATCCCATTTGAGCGCAAACAAACAGACTAACAGAAACATTTGCATATAAGCTTATTATATGGTGAGATTTTCAAAACAGGAACGGTTACCCCCTCCCTCTCTCTCTCTGCAGTTTTTGTCGACTAGCTCTCATCTACTGAGATAAATAAATGTGGAGATCTCATTACACGGCAAACAATGAAGTTCTACGCTGACAAAACTGTAATAAAATTTTCTTTTGGCAACCCATGACCACATTGACCGGATATTGAGGGCAAAGATTGACTGGATCCTTTTCCCAAAGGGACTTCTTTTGTGATCTTTGGATCCCCATTTCCCTCTGAAATCTAAACAGGCTTATGTACTATCAAGAGAAAACGGTGTACAGAATTTTCTATCTTCACATCTGATGCGAATATTAAGACAGTTTGTTTTCTGAGCAGCTGTTACATCAATATTTCCTTGTGTCGGCGTTACTTGGTCGTAATAATATCCCTTGTTTGATCGAGACACAGGAGAGGCAAAGGGTCACCTCTCTGATCAAAGAACGTGGCTAGAGATGCTTTTGTGTCTGATGTTCAATGTTTGGTACTGGATGTTTTTTAGATAAAATAAATGTAGAAGAATTGAAGATTTAATTTATCAATAATGTATTTCTTTGATTTTAGATATATATCTAGAGAGTCTAGATGTTTCTACGGGTTTTAAAATGGTTTTTGATTCAATTTTAGGGGTAAACTTGGGAATAAAACTGGCCACGCAAGAAAAGAACCAGCGCATCTATGATCTGACATTCAGGCTTCGTTTAATGTTGAAGAACAAAGTAAATTTTTTTAAAATCAATCTTTAAGGCCCATTGTTGAACAAAGACCTTCCCCACCGAGTGTATGACATGGATGATATTCATTCTTTTGTTGATTCAATATGATTTGCATTTATACTAGAAAATGTTGCTCAAAGTCGAACCTGAGACATCTTTGGCCGGATATTAAGGACAAAGACCAACTGGATCCTCCCCCCAGTGATCTTTTCTGATCTATGGGTCTCTATTCCTCTCTGAAATCAAAACAAGCTGATGTACAATCGAAAGCGATCGGTATACATTGTGTTTTATCCTCACATTTGATGCGAATATTGAGTCAGCGTGTTTCCAGAGTTGCCGTTGTATCAATACATTTCTGGATCGGCCCTACCGGCAGGCAATATCATCTTTTACTTGATCGAAACATGAGAGGCTAAGCGATATCTCTCTGCACTTTGATATAATCTCGTCCTGTAATATGTTGTTCAATGTCCAGTACTGTATTCCCCCCCACGTTACCACTGACTCACTCAACCTTCTCTAGACTAACCTATTAAGGCCTTTAATGTCTGAATTAAGAGAAAAGAGAAAAAAAAAACTGTTTTAGAGATGAAACATGAAAGAAAACTGGTCTGGCTGGATACTCGATCGAAATCGTCACGCGACTAATGTCTTTTGTCACCATGCCGTGTTGAGGCTGGAAAATATGAAAAAGGGGTGATCAGTGAATAAGTTACTTCTCTCATTCTTTATCGGGTAGTGTTTACTAAAATGTCTGGTTGAAAAGTAAAAAAAAAAGCTCAAAACAATTGTGAATGCTACCAAATGTAAACTATGAGATCAATTCAAAATAAGCTTGCATTGTAAATAAAATCCCGACTAATAAGAGAGAGAATCTTCAGGAAACATGAGACACCGTTTTTCCTAGACATTATCAGTCTTTTAACATTCGTCGTTGGGCATAGACCTTCCCCAGGGTTCGCCAGACCTCTCCATCATGGGCGCCGCGGAGCCAATACTTTCTGAACTTGTCTAGTTTGTCTCACCATCTTGTATTCTGCTAGCCTCAGTTACGCATTTGATATCTGGGTATCCATGTTGTGGGTCGTGATGTCCATCAGTTGTCTGCCATTCTTACAACATGACCAGCCTATAGAGTTTTAATGAGAAAATGTTACGATCTTTAGACCTCAAGCTCGAGTGTGATCTGTACGCACGATGTAGCAAGCCAGACCAATTTAAAAACTGAGGAAACTAATGTTGATGTTGACTGTTTCTGACGTATAATTTTTTAAAATTTTTGTATTTTATCCACCGTTTAAGGCCCGTTGTTGAACATATACCTTCCCCAAGTGGGTGTAAAGCTTGGGTGTGCAAGACCTTTCCCTGTCACGCTGGCTCATAACGTGTTGGAGGAGAAAAAGGATGAATTCATGCCTTCTCCAAGAGCATTGGTACAAAATGAACACAAATTGGCTCAGCTAGAGTTTGAACTCGATTTGCAGATCCCATTCTCCATGTTTGTTTGGCCACACACACACACACACACACACACAAAACAAAACAAAGCAAAAAAAAACAAACAAAAAAACCCAAAAAAAACCAAAAAACAAATCAAAAAACATAAATACAAAATAAAAAAACAAACAAAAGAAATATGTTTCTTTTTTTTAGATTGATAGAGAATAAACTCCACGGGCATGATTCTTGATTATTTAAAATCATTTCGGTCGTTAGCTATTGGACATACGGGAAGAAAAAACAGGATGAGAGAGAAAAAAACATAAAACAAAAAAACAAAACCAAGAAAGCGGTGTATAGAAAATCGATGGAGGGACAGTAATCAAAGGAAAATAAAGAGTAGTAGTAGAAGTATTGCTACTAGTGGTAGGAAATGAGGAAAAGGGGGAGGAAAACTAGAAAAACAAATAATTGGAAATGTAGAAAAAAGAAATACGAAAAGGTAAGGAAGAAACTTAGGGTACAAGAAAAGTATTTGTTAAGAGGATATAAATAGAAGAAAAGAAGAAAAGAAAAAGAGAAAAGAAGTTAAGAAAATGAGAAAGTGGGGCGTAGACCTCTTTCATAATTACGCAGGTGTTGGGGTGCAAGAAAGCCAAGCGCATCATAACCGTGCTGCGATTAATTTAGGGATTTTAGAGATAGATCTAGCTGTTTCGGAACTACATCTAATTATCTTTCAGCCTGATACTTATTTTTGGATCAACTGTTCACACCTGAGATCACGTGAATTGTGTTATAACGCACCGCGTAATACGGGGGAGACCTGTATACAAAGAAGACAGAAGATGAGAGGGAAGACATAGAGGAGTGGGTAGTAAACGGAGTGAAAAGAGAGGAAAGTAAGATTCGGAAAAAAAGGGAAGAAATACTGAATGATTATACTGGAATACCCCATTTTTCGAAAGTTCGCTCTACGCCCTTTGATCGTTTTTACAAAAAGGCGGAAAGCGGAAAAGGGTTCAGAGTTTGTTTTGCAGCGAGTTGTTATAGTGGCTTCGCTCTCTCTTTCCCTCTGACTGCTGAACAACAGTCTCTTATACCTTCACCACCCTAATTTGAATATTTTGAAGAAATAAGTTAAAAAAAGAAAACAAAAAAACTAAAACAAGACAGGCATTGTTCAAGACCAGTGACGTTGTTTATACAATTTTTGACAGCATTTGTCAATATGTGCGTCAGTAATAAAACCGTTTGTTTACAAGTGATTAAAAAAGAATAATGTACAGCAGTCGAGCGATCAAGAGAAAAAAATAAGCTATCTGAAAATGAATGCGGACTGGTTTTCTTTCTTCTGGCATTTTCGTTTGTACAGCTATTTATATTCGACATGAGTTGGTTAAGAGCTCTACGCTGACCTGATGAGATACATGATGAATATCTTGGCTTCTTAAATTACAAACGCTTTCTCTTGAGCGTCACATCTTTTATTTCATGAATCAATTTAAAAAAGAAAATAATACAACGTAGTGTGACGTAAAAATTCATCTTTCTTCATCCACCCTCTCTTCCCTTCCTTTCTTATGAACACTTTCAATATTTTCAAGTTTGATCTGAAACAAAAACATTTTGGCTTCCATGGTACCTGTCATCATTCACTCCAAGTGGGGAAAATGGGCAAATTTCAATTAATGTCAATCGATATAAATCAAGCAAGTCTAAACTTAGGATAGTCCATACCAACGAATCACCATAGTGGGCAACGTATTAATCTCCCTTTGGGTACATGCGTCTGTGTGTGCGTGTCTATGTGTGTGTGTGTGTGTGTGTCCGGGTGCTCCTGCCCATATTTTTGGGATTACAACTTTAAAAATTTGCATTAATGCACCACTAAACACAATTAAAAAACATGTTTTTTTGTTTATCAAAAAAAAAAAAAAAAAAAAAAATTCGCTATCTGGTTCTCTGTGCTAATTTTGGAACCAATAAGGTCCGAATCTTGCGCTGGTATTCATTTTGATAATTTTTGATAAAAGATCTATTTTCTTGGATAATCTTAGGTAATGTTTTAGATAATTAGTCTTGGTACACGTGCAGGCTACGGTGATTCATTTATGTGAGGTGTGGATGTTATGAAACATTATCAAGATTGTTGGAGAGGTCATTCATTTTGTATAGTAAATCAATACCCCAACATTTCTGTTGCTTGAAGCTATTCGCTTCTCGAAAGATCGATACTAGCTTCAATTTTTCGGGAAGTTTTGTTGACTTCAGGTCCATTGACATGCATACAATAATCATCTGTGAATAAAAAGGGGAAAAAGAATCATCCAATTGATCCTCGATATTTGGTTATCATTAAAATGAATCAGAAACCATCAACCAAAACTGTCATCATAGATTTTTTCAGTTTTTAAGCGATTCTGGCTTGATGGCTATGTACGAATGCAACTTACATACAGGCCGCAACCATGGAGTGGGAGGGCTGAAGATTCAAGCACTTGCTCCTTGATATGTTTAGTAAAACTTTTTCGTTTTTTTTTGTTGAAAATTTCCCCTCAAAATGGACCTTCAGTGGGGAGGGTCCAATTTACAATAAAAGTTTATATTAATTTCGTCCCTTAGTCTGTGTACGGTTGCGTTTATGTTTTTTTGTGAAAATCGATTTTTTCAGTGATCACCCCCTTTAAAAAGGGAAGAAGAGTAATTCAATCATTGGTAACCCCCTTTACCAATTTTTCAATTGATCATCCTCAACATGCTGCAAAGAGATGTTGATCACGTGATGATTCCTATTAATTTCTAATCAGACTCGTTTTTTTTTGTCAAACAATTCAATCATTAAGTATTTAAATATTAAAAAAATGATCTGCATCCATACTCTTTCTTTCTTGCTTTACCCTTCTCCTTCTCTTCTCCCTTCTCTCCGTCTCCCTTTGTCTCTCTCTCTTTTTCTTGTCGTTCCTTCCGCTGTCGGTCTGTCTGTGCTGTTCCTCTTTATCTCTCTCCCTTCTCTCTATTTTCCCTTCTCTCTATTCCCCCTTCTATCTATTCCCCCTTCTCTCTATTCCCCGTCTCCTTTGATAACATTCGCTTCTTACTTTCTTTGTTCAAAGATCTCTTTATCATTTTCCCCTCTATCTACAACTTTTCACTTTTCTTCTCTACAAGAGAAGTAGAAAATCACCGAAAAGTTTCAAACGGAGGAAAGATTCGGGGAAATTACACGGTGGCTTAAGCAAATAAAGATTCAAATCCCAACCCTCTAAAAAGTAGAGTAACTACTTTATATCGATCTCATTATAAGAGTAATGCTCAGGAATAAATTGCATACTCCACTAGAGGGCACTCAGACACTGCAAAGAACCTCTGACTGTATCTTCATTGATTGTTTGGGTGCTTTGTCGTGGAGTAATGGACAGAAAGCTAGCGAGTTCGATCTTCCCGGATACTCAACACTTGTTGGGTTGTGTCGGGCTAAGCTTTAATAAAATAATCTTCAAATTGTACTCGTGGTATCATGAGAGTGAGGAGACATCAGTTGTATTATTTCGTCTGATGGTATGGAAGAATATATGGATCAATGCCTCCCCCAAGGGCATTTATGCAAAGTGAACACAAACTGTTTCAGTCAGAGTTTTGAATCCGGTTTACCGATTCTAGTTTCCTCTCAGACTTGTTTCAACAGATTTTCTGTTAATAGCAATTTTATACAATTTATTTTCTCAGCCGAGTCTTAGCTGAATCATCAGATCTTCATCACCACAAGACATTCATATTACTGAAGCACACTAGTTTCACTGATAACAAAGCAGCGCACTTAACAATCTTAAATTACTGATAAATTTCATTAAGATATAAAACTGATTTACTGTGCGAACCGCATTTAAAGGTTGATTTCTATGCACTTGTCGTAAAGTGAATAGCTGGAGTTAATCAATTAATTCTACTTCACGATGAAATTTTATTGAATTAATGCAATGCGTACATTTTTAATGGGCATATTGCACTGTTATGAGGAATATACTTCATTTCACGATTGAAGCACATTGAACTCTTTCCGCTGACAAAAGTGGTTCTGTAGACATTAACTCTAGTTTCGTGGCCCCATAGGAATTAACTCTAATTAATCCAACATCCTTTTTAATCAAGGAAACTCTTTAATCTGTTAACCCCTTTAATTCAGACACTCATTTAATCAGGCTACCCCTATTCCGGCACCCCCTAATCCGGCAATCGCTTTACAGAACAGGCTGTGTAAGTAATTATTAAAAGAGTGGTTTGCCTAAGTGATCACTCAACAACTTTTTTCTTTGTTAACCATGGTGGCATGCTAGTAACGAGAAATTTGTAGAAAACGGTATTGATATAAAAAAGCATTACCATGTCCATGCCTTGGTTGGAAAAGGCTTTACCTTATGTAGCATAACCACTGGCATATATTGCATGTACGTGTGTGACATTCGGGGAGCATGTCTGTAAAAATGCATTTCTTCTCCAAAACGTCTCGTTACGGTGAAATGGTCAACTGGGACCTAAACGAAAGACTACGAGAGAGATAATTCTGAGAAAGGAAGAAAAACATTTCGTCCATGCAGAAAAAGGGTTCTTCCGTGTGGTTTGAGAGAATGATGACTGGGCCCAGTCTTTTCCGTTGGAAAATGCATTATTATCTTTCTATTGGAAAACATCGAAGACAGGCAGTTTCGGATATCAATCAGAGTAACACTTTCACGGGTTAATGCATTTTTCATTCGAAATCGAGGCTCAATCGGGTGCAGGTAATCTATGGTAACGGCTAATACATGGTCATATACGGTGATACATCTTCCACGAAAATTTAGCACACATTACTGAAAGTGCATGTCAATGACTAAATATTCAAGATTTATCACCAACGCTAACCTCTGTTCCATATATTTAACGTTAATAAGCCTAGTGTAGTTCAACAATTGGCCTAATGGAGAGGATGCACGGTAGAAAAATTGTGTTGCACCAGTCTTAGTGGAGAAGGCTTGATTGCTTGCCTTAAAAATAATAATTATAGGTTTCCTTCGAAATACAAAAGTAGTGTTTCAATAAAAGACCTTTCGTAAGCCGAAATGACTTAAGTCGAAGAAGCAATGATCAATAATTTACATGAGTATGAGAAAAATGTTAAGGGTTCCCTGACTCGCAAATGGGGATGGTCGTATGTTAAAACGAGTCGTCGGCGGCTGTTGTGTTGGGGGTGGGCATAGGAGACAGTGTTGGACGAAAGAGAGGATGTCGCAAACTAAAAGCTGAACGTCAGTTTCGCTTTTCACATTTATTTTCGTAAAAAGTGAAAAAATGGCGTAAAGTGAATTTCCGAAAAGCGGGTGACACCTGTGCATCAAAAATTTAAACATGTGATTGATATTAAAAAAAGATTTTAATCTAGATAACAAAAATTCCAAATATCGAATTATGTTTTGGAAACATTAAAAAACAAGGACAAAATCAGAATATAAATGCAAAATTGAACATTAAGAAAAACAGGTCAGTTTAGTCAATCAATAGAAACCGTCACGTGACCAACGTTCTTTGACAGCATGCCGTGTTGCAGGTGATCAATTAAAAAAATGGAAAAAGGAATGATCAATGAATAAGTTACTTCTTCCGCCATTTGTCGAGCAGTGATTGCTAAGAGGCCCAAATGAAAAAAACAAACAAAACAAAACAAAAAATCAAAAAAACAAGCGTGAAAAAAATCTATAGAAACCATAAATTTACATTGTAAATTGAACCCTCCACTAAAAACCTATTTTAGTAGGAATTTGAAAAATCCAAACAAAAACGTTTTTACTGGATATAATGAGAAAATGGTGGAAGTTTCCGCTCTATTGATGTAGCTTGTATGCGTGATACATATATACATAACCTTGCAAACCAGCCAGCCAGCCAGCTAGCCAGCCAGACCTGCTTAGAAAATACAGAAACCTATACTGACAGTTTGGTTGATAGTTTCTAATTTGCATCTCAAAATAACTTAAGTTAAAAAATATTGATGTTTTATTTTTCTTTGTAAATTATTAGGATACTGCCTGTACATTTGCAAACTGTGTCAGATAAAGATGACATTTTTTCTTCGTTTTATAGTGTATAAATATTACCGTTTTGATCGATAGAAAACAAATATAAACAACGAAATTCAAATCACCATAAGTTTTAAGCTGGTGGCTTTAAATCAAAATTATTTACACACACACACACACACACACACACACACATATATATATATATATATATATATATATATATATATATATATATATATTGCAATATTTTCTTTTAAATCGAGAAATAAATGCATATAGCGATCTTTTCCTTATTCTTTTTTAATTATAATGATACAACCAATATATCTGCAAAATTGTGTCAGATGAGGATTACAATTTTTTCAGCTTTAAAGTTTACGAGCTTCACGTTTTCGGATGATAGAGAAAGATGTAAACAAAGAAATTCAAATTACTGTTAGTTTTGAGTTGGTAGATTCAAATTGAGGAAGAAATACTAGTTAATCCCAGTGAAATAATTCACAGATACAATTTGAATTTCTTTGCGATATTTTCTTTTAGAGAAGAAATTACTGAATTCGTGTAAGTGTAAGTGTCCCTGTTCAAGTGATAGATAGGAGATATGATAACCGGCATAATTGCAATCTCTGAATGGGAGAGTCCATTAGTACAGACAGAGAAACGCTACGCATTATATTCACAAAAAAGTGTGAAGTAATATATATATATATATATATATATATATATATATATATATATATATATATATATATATATATATATATATATACATACATATATAGATATATAGATATATATATAGAGAGGAGAGAGAGAGAGAGAGAGAGAGAGAGAGAGAGAGAGAGAGAGAGAGAGAGGTATCCCTACTAAGTATATACAGAAAAAAATTATTCAGACTAATTTGTTACATCTAGATTCATTAGTTTGTCACAAAGTGTATTTAATTGTTAGTCAAGTATAAATATATTTGAGGCATAATAATAAAGTATGAAAGAAAGGCCCCGAATGCGTGGGTTAAATCAAGATTCAGTGTATACCACTATAGTATAAATAACAATATTGGATTGTGTATTATATTGGAAAAAAGAATTTCTTAAATTTTGGTATTTTTGTACATATTCATTAACTGTGTGTTATATCAAAAGGTTGGATTCCGTAGGTCAGCTAAATAGTGGGAGTTAGTAATAACTCTATTGGTTAAAAAGTTGCAAAATTGACTAATATATTGGTTACGATTAATTTTATTTGATTTAATAGTTATGATCAAATGTACTTGATTTATCAAGTGTGTATTTAATAAAGTTTTATGTACACCACGATAGAAGTCTTTGGCAATAATCAAATTTTATATTTTATCAGATAAATAGAATTTCCTACACATTCATATTCATTTTCATATAATAGTTTTTTTAATTTATGTACAAAAATGTTTCAATCCGTACGGTTACATATTAAAATGAGATTTATTAATAACTCTGCTGATTCTTGAAGCTGAACAAGAGAGGTACTCGCCCGTCCTTTCAGGAAAGGATATTTGCTACTATAGTGGAGGTTTTGATGTAGGAAGTTATATAACTGATTAATTTATTAGTTGGTTATGATTAATTTTACTTTGTTAGTTGACTTTTGAAATAACTTTAATTTTATGTTATTTGTGTTGGGAATGGAAAATGTTAAAAGAGGTTGAAAGACAGGGTGTAGTTACAATCTCGACTTGACGATTTAGAAAATGTTGTCAGGAGACATTTCAACTTCAAATAGATAAATTACAATTTAATGTACATTTTAAAGTCTTAATAACATTTGTTTGCTTCTTCCTTTGCACAATATTGTGTTCATTTTCTAGAAAGGAAGAACTGAAAATCTTTCTCCTAGTAGGGAGCATTCATTGATGTTTGCTGACTTTGCAGACCCTTGTTGGGCGGTTATCTGATTTGTTGCTGTACTGTGACCCTATTTCTAAGCACAGATGTTTCACCTATGTATTCCTTGTCGTAACCTTGACAAATAATGTCATAGATGATGTTTTTAAAGTTACAAGAAATGTTAAATTTGACTTTAATCGTTGTGCCACATCTGAAAGTATATTTACCCCTTTTATTTAGTGTATACATAAGCTACAATTAGGTTGATTGCATTTTCCCATCCCCCTGGTTCTATATTTTCAGAGTATGTGGCTTTGTCAGTAACTTTTTCAAATTTAAAGGTTGGTGTTTACTTTCAATTATCGAGGATTCGTTCAGGATGTAGCTCACACAACTGTCCCTTTTGAACATATGAATGACTTGCTTTTGAAAAACTTTACAGTTCAAAAGGTGATAAATGGGATATTGGTTGTTTCTGTTAGTAACTGCGATCTAATTTTGTGGCTTTTCTATTCCAGCTATGATTCGGGATAGAGGATGATTCTGTTTAAATAGATATTTTATAGTTCTTTGACTCTTAGTTTTGATGCGCCTGTTTGAATATTATTGTTTTCAAGCGTCGTGCTGAAATGGTACACGGAACTTTGTCTTCAGAGTGATATGGAGAAAAATGTCAGTTTGTAGTACATGTCTGTAAGAATATCATTTCTGTTTTCAATGATTTTGCATTCCAGAAATGAGATTTCATGTTCGGAATATTCCATAATGATATTAATGTGTTCGTTTAAGTATTTATAATTTGCTGTAATGTAGTAAATATTTTTTTGTTTGGTTCATATGAGGAAACACTCTTCAAAGAAGAGATTCCACGATTTTTTGAAAACTTCTGAGAATTCCCTAATCATTCAGATGTTTTAGTAACTGATTGTTTCTCTAAATAACCATCTGTTGATGTTGCATATATTGGGTCGACTCTGGTTCCCTTTGCTTTTCCTGTAATTTGTCTGAAAAAGTTTTTGAATTGAAAAGTATTATTCTCCAGAGTAAATTTCATAGATCTCAGTATAAAATCTTAGTTGAACATTTGGGATTTTGTATGAAGTACCTCTTAAGCTAGAAATCAAGTGCATCCAGTTCTAGTTCGTGGCTGATATTTGAGTATAGACATTCCATATCAAAGGATGCTAAAAGGGTATTATTTTCTGTTGTATCAGGGAGTTATCTTGAAAACATTATATATATATATATATATATATATATATATATATATATATATATGAAGTTCAACGTTTCCAGACATTTAGTCCAAATGAGGCGAAATATGAATAGAAATATCGGATTGTGTTAATTTAGAGCCTCCAAGTGGAACAATCTTTCTTTCTTTCTCTCTCACTCTCTCTGTCTCTCCCTTTATTTATCTATTCTAATCGACATCTATTTTTTGATAAATTCTTTTGCAGAAAGCCACAAAACCAAAGAAACCAACAAATTAACTGAGTGTCTCATTCGCGGACAGATATCCTCATCGTTATTGGGTTTTTTTCTCAACGCTATAGCGGATGACTTGGGAAAGCCAAATGTTGAGATAAAGATCCCAAATATTGTGTTAAATAATGACAATGAATCACCTCTGAAAGGTCAGAGAAAAAATGAGTGCTTTTCTCGGGAAGGTGGGATTGAGTATACAAGTAATGGATATCAAGAACCTGGAATCTGCGGTTTAACTGGAGGCATTATTCCACAAAGAAAATTTGACAGATAGAGAGAAAAGTCAACAAAGAAAGGTTGATACTCGATGTATCTGAGAAAAGGAAAAAGAGAAAATAATTCTTTGCGTTCCTTGATCGGAAGATCTTTAGTTCCTATAACAAATAGGAACAGATCGAACGGAAATATGCAATAAAACTTCCATCATGCACCGGAAACGAATGAAAAGGAAAGTTTTGCGTAGGAAATTGACTCTACATTTGCACAATTAAGGTGTTAAAAAAGTCGATTGTTTATGAACAGCGAACCAAGTGAAACAGCTTGAATATAGAAATTGGTTCTATTTCAATTGATTCCTTCGTCCAGGATGTTTGTTTGGAATGTACCTGTCAGTATTACGACTCTATTGGGGAGATATTGCTGTTTTTAAAACTGATTTCAGTGGTAACTAGCATACTACCCGTAAAAATGACGGGATTAGTTACTAATGGATCTGTATTGCAAGTGGTTCAACTGTTAACGACACTGAGAATGGAATCGACGAACTGAGTTCAAACCCCTACTAGTATAGTTTGTGTTCATGTTGCATTATTGTCCTTGTGAAAGGCACGAATCAAATTTCCCCTCCCTCAACTATCAGCCAATGATAGAGCAGTTGGTGCCCTTTATTTGTGTAAGGCAGCCCATCTTGAGGGGGGAGATTAGAGCCCTATCCTCGTAAAACCCCATAATTCCTATAAACATTATTGAGTCTCTATAGAACTGGAGACAAAATCAAAGCCCCATGTATTGCGTGACACAAAAGCAATTTGAGTGTGCCGAGATCGGCACTTCTACCGAGGATTAGAGCCTCTGTTCAGTCTGCCTAGAATCAAAGAATTACTCCTCGACCCGAATGTAATAACTGTGCGCTTATTGAACGGTTTTACATACAATATATATATATATATATATATATATATATATATATATATATATATGTATATATATTGTGTCATCCACAAACAGCTGTTTCGATGTATTACATCTCTTCAGTGTGGCTATAGACTCTCCATTATCCCATTCAGTACCACGAGGCAGGATTGAGACCTTCGCTTCACACACGGAGGCCGATATCCTACCTCTGAGTTACGGAACTGGACGCTCAGTAAGGCTAAATCTAAGCGGTATATTTATTTATGCATCAAATCCCCATCCACTAGAGTGATCTATTCCTATATGGATAATTTTTGAGATTTGCCAACGAGCTTTTTCCTATTCGCCTGCGATACATAAATTCATATTGTCTTTTATTCTATTCTCTTCATTCTATGAATTTATGATGCCATTTATCCCACATCCCAATGAGTCAGCAAACTATGTTAATATAAGGAATTTAAAAATGCGTCTCCGATTTCTCTGATGTTATTTCTGCTCAACTTCTGGCAACGGACTCCCTTTTCATTTTGCATGGTCACATGCTGCTTGTAATTTATAGACGCGTTCGTGCGTGTGCACACCCACCCACGTTCACACGCACTCCCTCTCTTTCTTTTCCTCACTCACTGTCTCAAAAGCATTTACACATATATGCATGCAGATGCATAATAAACACTTAGGTTAATGGGAAAGATTTCAGTATGTTTTTGGATGAAACAAATTATTTTTATATATTATAGCATCATTATTCAGGCATCAAAGTATAGTCTCTTTATGACTTTACGCCACCTTTCAACTAAATTATTAGTTCTATCATAAAAACAGCTATTCTGGCTTTGATTGGGAGAATTTTTCCAGGAATTTTCCGAATGCATAAAATTGTTGGAAACGATAACCTGACACTGAGTGTTCCATAAAGCAAAACAAGTGATTGTCTAAATGTGACGACTCTGTATACGCTGCCTATGGAAAAACTTTCAATTCCTACTCAATAATAGTTTGCTGCGTCACATTTGCAGCATTGAGGCGATCGTAATCATTCAGCAGGATCACCGGTCGACTTCCTCGCCCCGAAAAAAAGATGTTTTCTTTTCTGATTCAAACATCATTCAAATGATTTAACCGACCCACTTCTGTTGGTGAGGCAGCATTTTCTTCCGAAATTTCCTCTGATTCGTTCATTTTTAAATTACGGGATTTTCTAAAGTGTCCTTTGTTCTTGAGATGGGCATCCAGCACTACTCTTTACCCCAGCCGATGAGCCATCCCAGCCAGAGATTCAAGTTGTTTATCTAGATACGATTTTTATGAAGGAGAGAGAGAAAGAGAGATAGAAGTTTACTTCTTTTTACGATAGATTTAAAGAAAGGAGAGAGAGAGAGAGAGGGAGAGAGGGAGAGAGAGACGGATGATATTTATTTCTTTTTACGATAGAGTGAAAGAGAGGGAGAGAGAAGGAGGTTTATATTTGAATTACTAGCTGAAATCGCTTATCATGTAGAAGAAGGCAACGGGAATTTTCGTTTCAACATAATAATTACCGATTCCCCACAAAACCATCTTGATAATCTATGTCTATTAAATAGTAATTTCGATAATAATATGTTATATATAGATTCAAGTCAGCGCATTAAATGTAATATAACGGACCCCTTCCAGCTCCAGAAAGGAGTAAGACAAGGTGATACAAGCTCGCCTAAACTCTTCACAGCCTGCCTCGAGATGATCTTCAGAAGGCTAGACTGGGAGAGTAAAGGAATTAAAATTGACGGCGAGCAACCTCAGATTCGCAGACGACATAGCCCTTTTCGCAGAGAACCTACACGACCTCCAACTAATGATAGATGAACTAAACGAAGAGAGCAAGAAAGTCGGCCTACACATGAACTTCAGCAAGACGAAGATCATGTGCAACAACCACATTGGGGATAAAAACACTAAGATAAAAATCGAGGACACACAACTGGAAGAAGTAGGCCACTACATCTACCTAGGACAACGAATCTCCATGAGACCCTCAAAAGAAGAGGAAATCAAGCGAAGAATCACACTAGGATGGCAAGCCTTTGGCAGAGCTCGCTCAACCTTCAAAAATAATAAGATCCCATTAATCCTAAAGAGAAGGGTGTATAACCAATGCATCCTCCCAATAGTCACTTATGGAGCTGAAACATGGAACCTAACCAAGAGACAGACCCGAAAATTGAGAACCATACAACGTGCACATGAAAGAATAATGCTGAGCCTCACATGGAGAGACCACAAGACAGCACAGTACATCCGAAAAAAGACAAGAGTTAGGGACATCATAGAATCCATTAAAAATCTCAAATGTCGGTGGGCTGGCCATGTTGCAAGAATGGCAGACAATCGATGGACATCGCGACTCACAACATGAATCCCCCGAGACCACATACGCAACCGAGGCCGGCAAAGTGTCAGATGGAGAGACGAACTAGACAAGTTCAGGAAATACTGGCTCCGTGACGCCCATGATTGGGAAGTGTGGCAAATCCTGGGGAAGGTCTATGTCCAACGACGGACGCTAAAAGACTGATGATGATGATGATGAATCGTTCAATGGCCACTTGTGATTGTCAGTGGCCAATCATCTTGTCCACTGGAAGGATGCAAAAACACAATTCAATTTGCTTTGGTTACGCTCGAGAGATCTCGTTTTATTCTGACCAATAATGTCTCTCATCTCATCGTCTGAGTCAAACACGAAACAAGCCATCTTTATATAATTTCGCTAACCACATCCATAAATGCAGTTATAACACCGCATCCCCAAAACCTTAAACATTTGGGCACTTGAAAAGACTGAACCAAATATCAGATCGGGAATATTGCCTTTTGGATACCAACTGGTTGCCCTATATATGTGCACCATCGCCAAAGCCACGTAATCATGACGTGTTCTTGAGTCACAGGACTAGTTCACGTGTACTGCCCATATTTAATCATATGTGTTGATGATATGTCCCTTAAAAGAATCCATACGTATATACAGATTCAATTCCAATAATCTGACCGCCATGATTCTGGGGCCAGTTTTTATTGGCCGTCTGTTCGGATTATCAGATGCTAAAGGTTACACGATTACATTACAAATCAAGAAAACAATTGTAACTCGAATACTATGCACCTTCATGTCTTTGAGGTACCATGCATTCATGTAAACAAATTGTGTTGCTGATGAAACATTTGGATCAAAGTTTCGTATACACTCACGAAAGAAGGTTTCAGCTGTAAATTGTATACAAGAATTATATAAAAAAATCACACATCTGTATGCCACACATGTACACACATACACACGCGCATATACATACATAAGTACAAGTATCAACAAGAGTTTGTTTTTTCCTACAAGATCTTTAATAGAAAATATCAAAAAACCAGAAGACCAAATGAATAGCGCGCTTGTCTCTGGAAGGCGGAATCGTGCGAATGGAAAAATCTTAAAAGCCAAGACTCTGTGGCTAATCCACAGGTATTAACCAAAAATAGGGACTTGAAAGATATTGATCGATATATATATATATATATATATATATATATATATATAGAGAGAGAGAGAGAGAGAGAGAGAGAGAAAGAGAGGGTGGAGAAAAGAAAGGACGAAAGGAAAAAGTATACATGGGCAATTATATACTTCGATTATATTGACTAGCCAGTCTTTAGTTCCCGTAACGAAGATCAAAGCCATACACACACACACACACACACACACACATATATATATATATATATATATATATATATATATATATATATATGTTGTTCTTTAACTTCATGTTGTTCATAAAGGGAGAGCGCTCGATATCAGGGACGATAGGTATATAAATATACACGGTGTACACACAGAAATCAATGTCAGAAGATCATGGAAACGTGTTGATCTGTCTGCACTATATATCAAACACGCACACACACACACACACACATATATATATATATATATATATATATATATATATATAGAGAGAGAGAGAGAGAGAGAGACAGTGAGAGCGAGAGGTAGATAAATAGAAATATTCACAATTTTGTTGTTACTGATCAGTTTCCCGCAGTGATTACTATCGATAGATTATTTTTTCCCTGCCTTTATATACAACTGATTTTATTTCCATGGGGTATATTATATTTAAAGAAATCAATCTTTGTACCTGAGTATAGGTGTTAGCGGTCAGGGGTTGTGTTTGGTTCAGCCAGTGCTAACTGATCTCTAGGTTGGGTGGATATTGCAAGGGGATTTTTGTTGGGTAGGAAAGTTAAGTGGTTGCTTTATCTTTAGCCCTAACGCCAGCCATCTTGAAGTTGTTTTGCTCTGATACAGCAAATAGTGACCTAGAATGAAAAAATGAGAACACATAGCCAAATATTTCACACAATAGCCCAATTTTCTCCGAGGTAAGCATCCAGAAGCAAAGATACTTAAAATGGCTCTTGGAGAATGGTAGATAACTTATGAAAAACAAACTATTTTAGTCTCTTTTTAGTCTTTCATGACTGATATAACCGAATTGGTGAGTTTAAATATGGTACAAATATGAATATATCTTAATATTTTTTGTCAAACTCCAGTCGAATTTGGAGTTGACAGTTCCTTCGTCAACAATCCTCACAAATTTTAGGGGAGTAAACTCTTCACTGTTGGTCTATGATGTCACGTTAAACAAAACATACTGAGGGAACTGTGCTTCTTACTAATCAACGCCTTGAGCCATCTATCAACGACATTGGATTTTCTTAAGCCCGCCAGGGGATTATGATCTAATCCTTTCCTCATAACAACTGATTTAACCTTCCCAGCGGTTTCAGCGTAAAACACTTGTTACTAGCACTAATCCCGACATCTTCTTGGTTGATATACTCTTTCAATATCCTTGTTTGTTTTAAATCGGTAATGGGCTGCTTAGTCGTTGCACTCACATAAATAGTAACATATATGATGTCTATATAGTCATTGTTTAGCAAATGAATGCAAATAAAAGCACACACACACACTACATATGGATTGGCTGCGTAAACGAAGATGCAGGAGATGCAGATTTTTCTGCAGTAGTTGCAGGAGAAAGTCTGGCTGCCAAAGGAAATTTCTGCCTTCTTTCTCCTTTTGCTCTGCAGTTGGTTTCCGCTCAGCATATTGATTGGTAGATCCTGTCACCATACGTTAGAAATTATAGTTTGAAGGTCTCTCAGCAGGTGCGTCGCGTTATTTGTGGAAAATTAAGTGCGTAAGTCTATCCAGACTTTCTACACGCACAAACAATTTGACTTTACAAAAAGGAGTAAAATCACCAAGAACGCAGCACTGTTCGATACCACTGACAGCATCAGCATAAGCTTTGTGTGAGAGTTTGCAAGTATTCCCATCGCTTGGTGTTTGAGTCCGTGTAAAGGACGAGATTTCAAATTATGCAGAGCGATAGCAAATAAGTCTCATAGACCACTCTTAGTAAAACGGATTCGATTCTCACCTAATGTGTCTCTGAGCAAGATTAGATTTAGTGAGTACAGAGTGAGTCGCTTATTTTGACCACTTTGTGATAGTTTGAAAACAAAAAAAACAAAAAAACGATAATTAGTTGATTATATCAAGCTAGCGATGTACAAAGGAAGCAGATTTTTTTGATCATTTTAAATAAAGTGTTAGAAACCGAATGATTTTGATAATAACCGTTTGATAACATTATCCAATATCAGAATAAACGTCTTTCCTTGTATCTAGCAGCCTTTGGCAGACCGATGGTTAGCGATTTAGGTTCTCAAATCATCAAGTCAAGTAATTCGATTCCACTTTTGTGGCCCTTGTGTCAGAATATGCAGAGCTCAATAACTATCAAGCAGAGGGGTGCTAATTAGCTAGCTACTCCCGCGGACTATTGTGCGTGAATTTCTATTATCATTGATTTCGCGACAACCGTGGTCCTGTGCCAATGGAGCTAGAGGGCTAAAAAGTTAAAAATGCACTCTTTATTTTGTTTAGAAAACCCCCTTTTTTGCTAATGCTAAGTTTATCTTTTACTTGGTGCCCGGTAACATTCAGGTCTTTTTTTTCAAATTCAGACCTTTTTAGTGATCATTGCCCAACAAAAGGCGAGAGATGTATTCATTGATCTCATCTTTTTCTAATTTTCTAATTGATTACCCCCAACCGAAACGGTTTCTATTGAGTGACTCGCCAGATCTAGTTAAATTAGTTGTAGTTGAATTTACAAATGAACGAAACGATGAACATATAGATGAGATAGGGTTTCATGACAGCATAGAGTGGGTACTTATCTACCTATGGCATAAAGGGATTGATTAGAGGATATAAACAGTTCAGGAGATGAATTAATGGATAATCAGATTAACCTATCAAGAAAAATAGATAGACGGTGAGAGAGAGGGAGAGAAGGGGTTGTATATGGACGGGAAACGATGAGAGTTAAAAAGAGAGTGAGGTTGGGAAGAGAGTAGGGCTGCAAGAGGTGAGTACAAAGAAATATATACATATATATATATATATAGAGAGAGAGAGAGAGAGAGAGAGAGAGAGAGGGAGAGAGAGAGGGGGAGAGAGAGTGAGAAAGATAGTCAAAAGAGTGAGAAATAAGTCTCCACTGATATGTCTGAAACGCATGAAGAGAGAGAAAGAGAGGAGAGAGAGAGAGGGAGAGAGAGAAGAGAGAGAGAGAGAGAGAGAGAGAGAGAGAGAGAGAGGAGTGAAAAAAAGAAAAGTATTATGCACAAATACAGTTTAAAAAAAAAAAGGAAGAAAAAAAAAGAAAGAAGAAAAGATTCAGAGGAAAAGATAAGAAGAGATAAGAAAGGCCCACGAGAAAAAAGAGAATGTGTCGGTGAGGCGTGATGGGTGAATAAGCGAGATAAAAAAAAAAACAAAACAGGTTTATGCCAAGCGAAAGAGGAGGTGATTGAAAAAAAAAGCACCAGGAAAGAGAGTGCGCGAGAAAATCAACAACAGTGTGTGAGTGCGCATGGTGTAAAGAAGGGGAGGAAGGAGCGTATGGTCCCAGCAACATGAAAATGACGTCTCCATTGCAGGCCAACGTTTTTGTGTTGACTTTCATCCTGTGGCCAGGTATGTATAACGTATATTTTGTCCTATTTTTTTTTATGCTTCTAGCCTGAGATAGAAAAAAAAGCCCAGCAGATTCCACTTTTGTCTGCGTCATACAGCAACCCTGTAGTCGCGCAATACGCTGGAAGCTTCATCCCAGTAGAGCTCGTAACTGACAATTTTTTCAGGCATCGGACATTGTTATTTCATCTTTCTGTCTATCCTCTTAGCAATCTGTTATCTATCAACTCAGTCTATCTGAAGACCTCAAAGGAACTCACAACATGAGCAACAGTCTGCGAGATTAACTTGCTAATCATTACTTCATTTCAGATTTCAGTTAATTTCACTTTATCAATAGAAACTATACCAGTGTTTTTTTATCCATCTATCAACTTATTTTAACCTGAATGAGTAAGTATGTATGAATGTTTCATGTTTATCTATCTATCTATCTATCTATCTATCTATCTATCAATCAATTCATCTATCTATCTATCTATCTATCTCTTAATCTAACCATCTTACAGTGTCTGTCGGTCTGAATGTATGTATGTATAATAATAATACATATTGTAAGATATATATCTACATACCCATCACTATCTATGTATAAGACGATCGAGAATCATTTTTTATGATTAGCTCTTCTGTCTAGATCTGCATGAATGCTACTTGTAATATCAATGATTACTTGAGCACTTTCTCTTCATTGAAGAATAAAGCGTCACAGTAAAAAAACAAAGAAAAAATAAATAAAGTGAACGGCCATCAGAAAACGAATAAGCGTTTCGACCCAATGATGTAGAAACTACCATTACGTCGCTTTATATAATTATGTTTATTCACAACCACCCACCTTTTCTCTTTGGTTCTTTTAAACACCATTCTTAGCTAGCAACGAAACAACAGTCGTCACCGTAAAGAATCCTGGGTGGCACGTTGCTACGCGTTCAGACTTTCTGCTGCTATCTGTTGCAGACGAATTTGAAGCAGAAACAGCAGCAGTAGCAACAACATTGCAACTATTTCGTCGCCTATCAACATGTCGGGGTCTAAGCCAAAATGCTAATTTTGTGTGACAGAATTGACATTTTGGTAAATTTCAAGACAAAATTGAGCATATTTGGTACTGAACAAGGCTATTTGGTTCCGAAAAATAAAGATTTGGTACAATAGGTAAATGTACACAAAATAACGATCCCTTACACAGGAATGATATGCTATTACAAAAATATGCGTAAACAATGAATATAACATTTTTTTAGTCCAATTTTCCTGAGCGTGTAATTTTTGTAATTCCCTGTCGAACCTGTTCATACACTGGTGCGTTATTTCAAGTATCTGTATAAACATTCAAGATCTTGTTTGGATCATTTGAGTGGATGTATGTTTGAGGGTTTGTGGGTGTTGCAGATTTGAGTCAATAATTGTGGTAGATAATACGCAAACAACACCGAGACTAGCTACCCTGTATCGGTAAACTGTGCCTCCCCTTGAATCAACAGGATGCATTTATTTCAAATTCTATGCCTGGTTTATTTACCCGATGCAGTAGGAATGATATACGTACGTTTAATATGAAATTCGAAATATGCACATATATATATATATATATATATATATATATATATATATATATATATATATATATATATATATATATATATATATATATGCATACAATTGTGTAACACTTTTCAATGGGTGCATAAATACCACATTCTGATCTTGGATTGAAAGTAGCGACAATTTAATCCTTGGCAGAGGGTACATTTACTTAGATTCTTGGAAAACGTGCCGAATCATATGTGAATATTCTCGTCATTTTTTCTAAGTACTATGCTAGTATATATATATATATATATATATATATATATATATATATATATATATATATATATATATATACATACATATATATGTGTGTGTGTGTGTGTGTGTGTGTGTGTGAATCGGTGTGAGACTTTTTTATGTACCCATCGATCAATCAATGTGTTGAACAAACAATCATATGGCATCAAGAGTATTCTATTTATCTATATCAATCCATCTATTAGGCTACCCGTCTATTTCCATAGGAATGTGCACCACATCTATCTATCTATCTATCTATCTATCTATCTATCTATCTATACTTTCAGGAATATAACATATCATCGATCCAATATTGATATTTATTTTCACATTTATAGGAAAAAAACATCAAGACATTCATATCTGCACCTTATCACGCGTCTGTCTGTATGTGTGTATGAGTGTATGAATGAGAGAGAGAAAGAGAGAGAGAGAGAGAATAGAGAAATTGAGACACAAAAAATGAAAAACACATTGAACAAGTGAATTATGTAAAGGATTGGAGGGTTTGTATACGCAAATGGAGGACGTGTTTTCGTCTCAAATACCCAGCGTGCGTTAACAGTGACCATACCACGTGTATGCAAGCAAGTAGCTAAACGGAAAATAGATATAAACACCCACACAGACACACAAATCGACACACACACACACACACACACACATATATATATATATATATATATATATTGGAGTATATTATATTGAAACTCTTATTTGAAATGATCTCCCGTTATTACAAGGTGAATATACCATTTGGTCAAGACAACGTAAACAGAATAAACAATGAAAGAAAATGGAGCTGCTGCAGGAATTTTCTTACGTCGTTCATTCCATTTACGTTGTCTTGGGCAAATGATATACTCACCGTATAATAATGGGAGATCATTTCAAATGAGAATTTCAAAAAAGTATTGAGTAATTTATGATCATTCTGTCAGATCATATATCCATTTCATTGTAACACACACTTATACATATGTGTTTGTGTTCACAGACACACATACACAGACATACACACACACACACACACACACACACACACATATATATAAATACTTTTGTGAATGTGTGTGTCTGTTGTGTGGATGTAAAATAATCCGATAAAATGGTGGTTGTAATTTGACGATGAGGAAATGGAAGATTTGAGAATTTGAGAACATGTGTGTTACATTTCATTTTTTATCATAAAGATAGGTTACATGCATTTCGCTGAATTTTTATCGGCGTCTCAAACACTTAACGATGCAAGAAAAACCGTAGCAAAAATGTCACTCTCCCCATGTCTGGATATAGTTCTAAATTGCTGAAAAAGAATTGTTATGTACCCCTTTCATAGGCAGCAGTAGCCAAAAGAGTTATATTATCTGATGAAACTGATGCTTCAGTCCTTTTCGAATATATGCCGAACATATTACTAAAAATTTGTGTGCCTGTATTAAAGTATGATTTGACATTGTTACGTCGGATGATGTCATACGAACATGTCTGTTATCATCAAATGCAACCATGTTTAATTTTTTGTCTGGCCAAACCACAGAATATGACTCCAATCTTCCACTTCGTAATTTCTTTGGCAATAGTAAGAGTTTTTGTTTTAGACAGATCTGATAAATAGCTTTTTCATCGCTACACCACCTTATAAATATCTTTTTTCATCGCTATGCAACCTGATTAATAGTTTTTTTCATCGCAACACAACATCTTCATCCAGTCTCTTATAGCCGTTGCTTTGCAGTGCAAGATAAAACAGGAAGTTCCTCGCTGTCTTCAGGGCTTTAGAAGCTATTATGAAGCGATCATACGTTGAAATGATTTTCATCCCACGGTGAAAACATTTGCTAATCGTCTTTGGTCGGCCACATTGCTTTACATTCTGAATGGACCTCACGATGCTTTGCGATAATTCTGCAGACGGTGTTAACAGCACAGGAACGGTATCTAGAGGCGATTAACAGTATCCAAATACTATTAACCAGATTCAGCTATTTTGATACGATCCTCTTTTGCTGCAACAGAAAGCTCATTCCTAGAGTACATTTACACCTACAAAATAATCTTTAATAGTATTGCTAGCACCTGCCAAATAGTGGTTCTCAGTTTGAGAGCCAATATCTTAGGTTCCATTTTCAGCTCCCTACATGACTATCAGGAGGATGCATTGGCTATATACTCCTTTTTTTTAGGATGAGTGGGAACATAAATACAAAATCTTCAATCATATATTCGCATAAAGGGCTAAAACATCAATTTATTTGCACGTGCATATATATATATATATATATATATGTGTGTGTGTGTGTGTATGTGTGTGTGTGTATGTGTGAGTGTGTTTGTCTCTACATATTTGTTGAAAATACATATTGCTCCTATTTCAATAATTTGGTAAAAAAATAAATAAAACACAGCTGGTGAAATTTGTTAATATCTTACTATGAGACTTGCGACAATCTGTCAAATTGTTTCAATACCTCATATATACACACACACACACACACACACACATATATATATATATATATATATATATACATATATATATATATGCATATATATTTGCATTGTGAATGTGAAGTGATCAGATAGAATGTAGATGAAAATGACAATTGGAAGGTGAAGAAGAAAAACTCAAGAGATAGGTGTTACATCTCGTTTTTTTTTTATCATTCCGTTGGCGTATTTCGATGTATTTCGACGGGGGACAGCTACATTTTTCAAAGGAAAAATATTTGCTGTGGTTCACAGAGAAGAAACGATCCATCTTGATTCTGCCTCTCAAAGATCCATCCAAATGTTACCCTCATTTTCTCAGATACAAATATCTCCCTCTACTCCTACTAAACAACCAAACACAGAAATATTCATTTTCAATTTTTCAGCATCGAACTTTAAAAAGATGGCTGGCCCCCTCGGAATGCATAGAAATATGCCCACAGAATAAAAAAATGAGATGTAACACCTATCTCTTGAGTGTTTCCTTTTCATCTTCCAATTGCCATTTTCATCAATATATATATATATATATATATATATATATATATATATATATATATATATATATATGCAGGTCACCTTACCATGGAATAGTGGTTAGCGAGCAGACCATTATTAGTGTAACTGAATTTATTAACTACATGCACACTTATATACATGACATATATAATTATATGGTCTAGTATTCGATATGTGGCCACAGAGAGACAAAACAAAAATCTATACACTATCCAATCTCGGTGGGTTAAATTTCCCAGGTCAGAATTTCCCCATTGAACTAATGGGGGACAATCAGTCCCCCCTGATGCCTTTATGACACTTCGCAGGTGACTGGGCAATTTTTTATTCTGGCCAACCTCTACACGTGTAGGACCTGACTTAAAACTCGACCTTGTGCAGAATTCAACCCTACTTGTATATTTTTCCATGCACACTCACTCACACACATATGTACATACGCACACACACACACTCGCACACATATATATTGCATGAACATTTATATATAATCTATTGAGCAATATCCGCAAATCAGTATGTTTATTTAATAGTCTGTCAGTCGGAATTCTGTTACTTTGAAGTTATAATGGATTGATTCATATGAAATACATTAAGAGAGCTCTAAATGAATAAAAAGGTTGTAGAATGAGATCATTTGTTGGCATAACAACGAAAAATACATTCAAATTTTGAAGTGTCAAAGAAATATTGTGTAACTGATTGAAAGATGAAAGAGTCATTGAGTGAGGCGAAGAAAGAAATGATTTATTCGATTGACCGAGTGAGTCATCGAATTAAAAAAAAAACAACTTTTCTTCCGTCTTTTTTTATATGTGGTAATTTTTATGAAAATATAACCACCAAATAGAAAGGGGAACGCAGAGTTGCTATATAGTTGACAACATTTCTGGTCAAAAACTTGCCAGAATGGGCAAACAACACTGCAATGCTGTCAGCACATACAGAGACACAGACACACACATACACAGCATTTAAACATGGCTGAAATAGAAGATTCATGGTCAAATGCTTTTCGAAAAGGCCAGACTTGCTAAATGTGACCATACTTTTTTTCCTATTTTTTTTGAAAATATTATTATTCAACTATTTTTGTAATGAAATAAGTTATATTTTTAATGAAATAAATTTCTTAAAACTTCGACTCCAACAGCTCTTTAAATGAGCTTGATATCAGGCACCGTAGGGCCGATCCATACATGAATAACACCAGGATTTTATATGATCGTATATTATATAATCAGAAAGAGAAAGATATACAAAGGTATATATAGTTACTATCATAATTAACGCTCCCTTATTCAGGGTTGAGCACTCTTTAAGTAAGGCAACTTCTTCACTATAAGCTTCATAGCAATGCTCTTCCAACTCTGGAATAGAGCACTCTGGTAGATGGGGAATCGTGCGTAAGTTAATATAACGCTCAAGTTCAGTCTTAATGACCGTCCAGTTCTGCGTAGGGCAGAGGTAACATGCATTACTCAGAGTCTGATGCGATGGTTTTGATCGTACAATGTGGTACTGGATGGGATAATGGATAGTCTATAGCCACACTGACGTGTTGTAATACAATGAAACAGCTGTCTGTGGATGATCAATTATTAATTATTCTATACATATGTATATATATATATATATAGTGAGAGAGAGAAAGTGAGAGAGAGATGATGTGGCATTACTCAGAGATAGTAATGGCCCTAAAACAAACAAATTACAAAAAAAGAACGGAGCATTGAAAAGTGCTGGGTTTAAAGTAGATATCAACTGAAATACAAAAAAGTGAATATTTTGGATATCAAACCCAATTAAAATGATAATTCCTACAAACCATTCAAAAAAAGATAATCAAACACGTGAGTATATGGATATTAATTCAAATAACCCACTCACCATTTTGAAACAAATACCAAAGTCTATCAATTTTAGAATGAATAACAATTCTTCCAGTATTTGATGAGAATAAAACGTCTATAAGGATGCGCTGAAAGAAAGTGAATTGAATGGTAAATTAAATTTTACTGAAAACAAAAGGAAAAACAAAAACAGAAACAAGAAAATCATGTGGTTCAACCCTCTGTTTTGCAAATTAGTTTACTTGAATATTGGAAAACTCTATCTAAAATTAATTGAAGAACGTTTCCCAAAAGATTCAATAGAAATACCTTGAAAATCACTTACATTAATAACATCAATAGAATTATGTACTCAGACAAAAAAAAGTACTACAACTGTAAAAACCAAATTGCATGTTCTCTAGACAATCATGGATATTTTCTAAATAAAATAAACAAAAACAATTTATCAAAATAAAAAACGACACCGACTTTCAAAATTCTTCTGGAATAAAAAGAAATAGGACTTAATCCACCAGTTAAATGGTCAATACTCAGTCACTTCAGACTTCATAATTATTCAAATGACGCATATTATTTATACCCGGAAGAAAAAAAATGAGAATTCTATTATTACAAGACTACACCATTTTATTTATTTTATAATGATGTTTATTCTTTATTGTAAAACTTTGTCAATTGTAATATAGTGATAACATTTACATATTTATTTATTTGATGTAAAAAATATGAATTTTAATCTAAATCTGAATTGAAAGCTAACACATCATTATATTAACTTCATCTTATATAAGTGATACAATTTAACCATAAGAATTTGAGAGTTACGTAATGACGATAACAATTTTTTCAAACTGAATTAAAAACCTTGAATAATTCAAGAATGTTTTTATCATTCTCGCAACGATATCGTTTCGTCGTTCTTTTCATGAGCAAAATCCAATTAATGAAATACATTTCGTTTGTTTCTAAATTCTGCGTTCTAACTGTAATAATCCACCATTTGAACCAAGAAACACGTGTTGGGTAAATTCTCCCCCAACTTTTCGTATATATATGTATATATGTATGTGTGTATATGTGTGTATATATGTTACCGATGCCACAAAAAATAACAGAATATGTGAAATATATGAATACGCATTTCATTTTATGTACATAGGTAATAGATACTTTCATTATCGAGAGCTTGGAGAATTGCCTTTTGTTGACCACAAACTGGTTTTATTATTTTTTGTTCCATTTTTATTATTTTTTTCTATATTTTTATAATTCTTTAAACTGGGCATTTCACACGTCATCAGAATATAAAATATTTTCTTCTACTCATTATGGATAATTTGCGTCCCTTAGTGTCAAAGAGTACGAAAACCCATCGCCAATCGTCATATATGTGGATGTACCAATTCAATCGCCATCAAACCCAATTTTCTATCCGAAATCTCCAGAATGAAAAAAGCAAAAATGTTGCTCATTTTCTCCGACCTGTAATATTAGAATCAATTGACAAAAATAACCCAGTTTTCACATTTTAGAAAATATGATATGACAACTGTCAGAATACAAACAAAAGCAATATTTTGTGAATAAGGTAACTTATAACTAAGCAGTTGTGTCATGTATCGATAAAAAGCAGGACAAATTTCGAGGGTAACCCAATATTACGGAGTTTCTGGCATTAGGGAGATGAGTCATATTTCACAAAATCTATCTGGGTATATCTGAAGGTATAAATACTAACCTAATAAAAGACTAAATGAAAAAGTTTTGCACTATGGATGTGAATTTTCTTCACCTCAAGAGGAATGAAAATGTAACCATGTCGTATAGGAAAATACAGCACCTCTGTTTTAGTGCTCCGTGTCAACCAGCAATTCCTTATTTCAAAATGAAAATCATGGCTATGGATGACAGTAGATACTAGTAACAGATTAAGAACAGTTGTTTTTTTTTGTATGTATGTATGTATGTATGTATGTATGTATGTATGTATGTATGTATGTGTTTGACCATTACAACGTCTCTCACAGATTCAAGCTGTTCCCAGACCCATCATGGCCACACACTGCAAAAAGAGAGTCTCTACGTATAATGGGATTGAACATCAGCCTCTGGTATCAGTGAAAATTGCGTAATTATTCAAGCCACAGTGCTGGCGATTTTCACTAGTTTCTTATGATTTATTGAAAATAAAAGTATAAAGTAAAAAAATGAAAATAGATTAACCCTGTGCATTTTTATTGGAAATTGTCAACTTATTAGAAACCATCAACCAAAACTGTCAACATCAACACAGGTATCATCAGTTTTTTAGTTGGTCTGGCTGGTGAGCCGGCTATCTATACATCACGCGCTTGGGCCGCACCAATGGAGCTCCCTATTATGTTGGGAATTTTTTTTTTGTTTTTTCAACCCCTCAATAAGTTTGGGTGGTGTCAATGTACAGTGTAAGTTTTCACTGAATTAGTCCCTTTATTTGTGACTTGTTTAGTGATCGCAACGAAACAAAGGCGAGGGATTTAAAAAAAGATGTATTGATCATCCCCAACACGGTATGCTGCCAAAAGACGTTGACCATGTTACCGTTTCTATTGAGTGACTAACCAGACCTGTTTATTTATGTATTTCAACATGTTACGCTGGTCTTCGCTCATTGACAATGGCCTTTTTTTCTGACTGCAGTAATATAAACGAAAATGTTCCTTAAATGACTGTCTGCTGACTCATCGAATTATCAAGTCGAATAGTAAATAGTAACTCAATTTTAGATTCGCTTTGTTCACTTTTCGCTTTCATACATTTTGCTAAAATGTTTTGTTGAAATTTTTAGTTTTAGTATTCTACTGACGCCACCACTTACGCTTTTTTTTCTGAGAGACTAAAATTTGCTTTTAGAAATACCCATTTGCTAAAAGGCCCTGCAGGAAACTTATTGTGCGTTGTGCACTTTACAAATAGAATTCAAAGAAATTTAAATATTTAAATAAAAATCATATTATGTACAGTCTTAAATAGGATTTTATCCTTTCAAAAGTTTACGTATATAGCCTATTGTAAATAAATAACATTATTCTTGATTTTCCAGAACTTTACACGTAAAAATATATTCCTTCTTTTCTATATTGTCGTTTTTAGCTGTTTGATTTTATAATTGTAACGTCTAGATTTTCTAGTTGTCTGATTCTAAGAAAGTAAGATAAAATTTCCATTGGATGAAACTCAATACCAAGTTGTATCTTCCTTTTTTTTAAAGCAAAATACAATTATCAAATACAAACACCAGTCTAACATAAAATTGATATACGCAAATTTTTACGTTGAATGCGCGCGCACACACACATATATATGTGCATATATATTCATACACACACATATATCTGTATCGAGAAATGGATATATGATCCGACAGAATGATCAGAAGTTGCATTACATTGTGTTGAAAGTCTCATTTGAAATGATCTCCTGTCATTACACGGTCAATATATCACTTGGCGTAGACAACGTAAATAGAATCAAAGAAAATCAGGCAGCTGCCGGGATTGAACCTGCGACCGATAGGGTAGCTGCTTCAACATCTTCTTACTATTGAGCTAAACAGCCGCCGTTAATGCAAAGGTACAAATAACTGTCCAACTCCAAATTCTCATTTTTGCTTACTCATGATCTATATCTGCTCTCTTCGCTCCTTCCAACGCAGCAGTTATACATTAAGAAATTAATATATGATTCAATAGAATGATTATGAATGGCGTTATATCATATAAAAACTCTTATTTGAATTGATCTCCCGTCATTACTCCCGTTTTCTTTCATTGTTTATTCTAGTTACGTTGTCTAAGCAAAGTGATACATCAACCGTGTAATGATAGAAAATCATTTCAAATTAGAGTTTCAATGTAATAAAACGTAATTTATAATCACAGTATGTATGCATGCATATATATATATATATATATATATATATATATATATATATATATATATATATATATATATATATATATATATATATATGTATATATGACGATGAATCAATGGGTCTGTAGGCATATATATAGTTATTAGTTGAATTTTGATTGGAATAATGTTCAATTATGCGGTTAATATTCATGACTGAGATAAGATTATTGACAAAGAAATGAGATTATGCTGAAAATATGAATATATGTTGTGTAAAAAAACGTTTTTTGCATCATTAAACTGTGGACTTTGTGAAGTGCCGACGTATATAGGATATGGTTGATTGTTAAGACGCTTGATTTTTCCATTCTTCACTTGTATTTGGTGATTCTATCATCTAATCAAGGGCTGTATTTTGATTCATGTACTTGCTGTCAGAGAACTGTACAATGATTGATTTTATATATATGAATGTACATATATATATAATCTATCAGTGCACAGTAATCTGACTTGTTTCATGCGCATAGAAAACATATTCTCACTCTCTTCAATCAGTGATCAGGAAAAAAAGACCCCCACAAAGAAAAGCAACATGACTGCATCAGAAGAAATGTTCAAATATAATATTCGTTATTAAATCATTTGTAAATCATGTAATAATGGGATCCAGGGCGTAATATGCGTAAGAGACAAAGAGTTATCCCTCTTGTGAGATCTATTTGAGTCTGCGAGTCCGGACATACAAAAACCATCCCTTCAAAGCACACAATATATCACACAGATTCAAAAAGAAAACTGCAAAAAAAAAAAAAATTGTTTCAATACAAAGCAATTTATACCAATAATTCAATACACAATTTTGTACAAATAATCACTTATACAATAATGCAAGTTGAATAATTCTTGCTATTTTACACATTACGCCATGGACGCCACCATTTCAAGAGTACCAAACATTTTTTCTATTTATCATATTCATTGCTTTCGGTAAAATACAATGAAGTAATATCTTAAAGATTCTATTTTACGCATTATGGCATAATTTAACGATTAACAGGAAAAAATCTGGATTAAAATTTTCGGAAAACTTACAAATATTTGAAGCTTTACATTACAATAGATACTTCTTGCTATTGATTAAATAACTCAGATATATAACAGGTCAGGTTTGTCACTCCATAGAAACCGTCATGTGACCAATGGCTTTTCACAGCATGTTGTGTTTGGGTAGATCAATCAAAATTTGGAAAAAGAGGTGATCAGTAATAGATAGTTCATCTCTCTTTTAATTAAGCTGGGATAACAAAAAAGTTCGAATTTGAAGGAAAAACGCTTCTGGACACGAACATAAATTGTATATTGACCCCCCCCCACCAAAAAACATATTCAGAAGCTGTATTTTCAGAAAACAAGAAAATGTTTTTCTCGATATAACAAGGAGCAAATGTTAAAATTTTCACCCCCCACCCCCAATTCAATTGGTGCCTGAAGAAACCTGTATTGACAGTTTTGGAGACAGTTTTCGTTGACAGATTCTAATATATCTGGGATGACTTGATGAATAAATAAATACAAAGAGAAAAAATCCTTTTATAATATGTTTTGCATGATACAAAACGTGTTTTGCTCATTTGTGTACCGAACTTGTTTTCTTAAGAGCATTACAATTTCGATTGTCAGCTTTTAGCTATCATAACGGGAATGGTCCTGGAACGGAAGCAGAATTAAGAACAGTTTTTCATGGCTGCCAGAACTCAATTCTTCAGCTTTAAAATGCAGTAGAAGAACCGTACGTTAGATGCGTTCCTTAAAAGTACAAATGTGTAAAGAGAAGTTCAAATTGTATTTTTTTTGCCAAATTGTATAATATAAGGACGGGATAATTTAAAAAAAAACAAAGGCAAGAAGAAAATGAAGGAAATACAGAAGTGGAAGAAGGAGTGAAAGAAAAAGAGGAAGATGGAGAAAAGTTATGCCAAAATAAAAACAAGAAGGAAGAAGAAAAAGTGAAAGAGAAAAGGAGTAGAAGAAGGAAACTTTACAAAGCGGGAAGAAGCAGAGAAGAAGAAGCAGAAAAAGAGAACGATGAGAAAATATACAAGAAAAATATAATAAAATAAAAAAAAAAGAAGGAAAAATGGAAAAAAAAAAGAAAAGCTGAACGTAAAACCAGACGAGAATGAGAAGAAGCTATCCAGGGAGAATGAATGAAAAAAAAAAAGAAAGAAAAATGAAGAAGAGGCTGAGAAGTGGAAAAGAAAGGATAATTGAGGAATGATTTAACGAAGTCATCATGGGTTGGAAAAATAGAAGAGAATAAGAAAAATAAAGAATTGAAGGATGAAGAAATACTTTACTCTATCAAACGTCTATCATTCCTGCAAAGGGAATCAAACATCTTCCGACCACAAGAGTAAGCTATCAACCATAGATTGATGGTAAAGACACTGGAATGTGTATCTTAAAGCATCCAAATATTACATTTGATAACTATAATTTTTTTATCATTCGTACCATAAAAGCAGCATCGAAAAGAAATTCAAATCTATTCTCTTCTCAGAAAACATAGTATACACATAAGCGTCTGATATCTGAACGTTCCATCCTCCTCCTCCTCCCCCTCATCATCATCATCATCATCATCATCATCATCATCATCATCATCATTCTAACGTCCGTCGTTGTACATAGACCTTCCCAGGATCTGACACATTTCTCTATCGTGGGCGTCGCGGAGCCAGTATTTTCTGAATTTTTTGAGTTCATCTCTTCATCTTATATTTTGTCAGCCTCTGTTTTTTATGTGATCTCTCAGGATCCATGTTGTGGGACGTGATGTCCATCAGTTGTCATTCATTCTTGCAACATGGCCTGCCCATCGCCATTTAAGTTTTTTTAATGGATTTGATGATGTCACAGACACCTGTTTTCTCCCTTATATACTGTACTGTCTTGTAATCTCTCCATGTAAGGTTGAGCATGATTATCTCATTCGCACGTTGCATACTTCTCAGTTTGTAGGTCTGTCTCTTGGTTAGGTTCCATGTTTCAGCACTATAAGTGACTACCGGGAGAATGCATTGGTTGTATACTCTTCTTTTTAGGATTATTGGGATCATCTGGTTCTTGAAAGTTGAGCTTGCTCTGCCGAAGGCTTGCCATCCCAAAGCGATTCTTCGCTTGATTTCCTCCTTTTTGAAGGTCTCATGTAGATTCGCTGTCCTTGGTAGATGTAGTGGTCTACATATGATTTTCGTTTTGCAGAAGTTCATGTGTAGGCCGACTTTTTTGCTTTCTTTGTTTAGATCATCTAGCATTAGTTGGAGGTCGTGTACGTTCTCTGCAAAAAGGATGATGTCGTCTGCAAATCTAAGGTTGCTCAGATATTCACCGTCTATTTTGATTCCTCTATTTTCCCAGTCCATGTTCCGGAAGATTATCTCAGGGCAGGCTGTAAAACGTTTGGGTGTGCTGGTATCACCTTGTCTTACTCCCCTTTGGAGTTGGAAGGGTTCAGAGTCCTTATGTGGCCTAATGAATGAATTGCCGTGGTTGTATATGTGTTGCAGTACTTTAATGTATACGGGGTGCACACCTTGTAGGATCATGGCCTTCATGACCATGTGAATTTCTACAGAGTCGAGTGCCTTCTTGAAGTCTATAAATGCTACAGCGAATGGCATTTTGTATTCTACTTCTTTCTCTTTCAGCTAATTTATTGAATGAAGATGGTCCATGGTCGAGTAATTTCTTCTAAATCCAGCCTGTTCTCGTGGTTGATTCTCGTCTAGTGTTTTCGTAATCCGGTTGGTGATGATTTTTGTAAAAAGTTTGTATATGCAGTTGAGTAGGCTTATAGGTCTGTAGATGTTCAGGTCTTTGGGGTTACCTTTTTTTTCATGTAGAAGCATTATAATAGCAGTGTTCTAGTCTTTCGTGACTTTACTCTGTTTCAGACACAAGTTGAATATAATAACTAGCTTTCTGTTGACTCTCTTACCAGCTTTTTTGAGTAGATCGATGGTGATGTTATCTGGTCCAGGGGTTTTTCCTTTTTTTAGTTTGTTTGATAGCCTTTTTTGCCTGCCATAGTGTAACCTCTGGGATGTCCTCGAACTGATTGTCGGCGTCTTGCATATCCTGGTCGTTGCTTAGTTGCCCATGTCTTGAAGAGCAAAGTTCTTGGTAGAATTCTTGGGTGTCTTCGATAATTTTGTCTCTGTTGAGTCCGTTTCCTTCGAAATTTTACTCCCGTTTATTGTTTTCCAGAGTTTCTTTCATACATGTTCACTTATCGTGCGTGTGCGTGCGTGTGCGTGCGTGCGTGTTTGTGTTCCCAGCTGTACGATACTTGTTAGAAAGCAAGTCTCTGTAGACAATAGCTTAGTGGGTTTGATCATCACGGGCTATCTTGCTACTATTGCATTGCACCAGACTTAGCAAGGCTTAATAAATACCTATGACACTTAGTCATGTTAGAGCGCTTAGCATGTTGACCTGGTGATTCAATCGATCATAGGTACCTCACACTGTTGGCCTTATGCCAGATTAAGCTAAACTTAGCGAGTAAACAGCACACGTTTATAATATCAAGTCAATACATACATACATACATATATATATATATATATATATATATATATATATATATATATATATATATATATATATATATATATATATATGAGGGTTGGAGACTCGCTGTCACTCAACCACCAGTGGTAGGCACCAGACAACTGGTGAGAAATTTATAATAATGATAATAATAATAATAATGTACAGCAAACTAGAAAAGAAAAGTGGGAAGGGAAAAAATTGTACGGCGAGTTTAAAAGACAGATAAAAGATATAGCAGACGAGAAATCACGGACGTGGTTACGAAAGGGAAACCTTAAGAGAGAAACAGAATCGCTCATCATGGCAGCCCAAAACAAAAGCATAAGGACAAACTACATAAAAACAAAAATCGACAGAACACAGACAAACAGCAAATGCCGCATGTGCGGTGAAAGAGATGAGACAGTAAACCACATAACTAGTGAATGTAGTCAACTCGCCCAGAAGGAGTATAAGCATAGACACGATAGAGTAGCAACGATGATACACTGGGAACTAAGTAAACAAATGGGATTCAACCATGGGGAAAAGTGGTATCAGCACAAGCCAGAGGCAGTTTTGGAGAATGACAACCACAAACTACTGTGGGACTTTGACATCCAAACTGACCACCTCATCCAGGCAAGAAGGCCGGACTTAGTAATAGTAGACAAAAAAAGGAAGGCCTGCCAAATAGTAGACGTTGCTGTACCTGCAGACCATAGAGTAAAAAAGAAGGAGGGTGAAAAAAGGGAAAAATACCAGGACCTAGCAAGGGAGTTAAGGAAAATGTGGAACATGAAAACCAGGGTAGTACCGGTCATGGTGGGAGCACTAGGAACTGTCCCCCAAACGCTGAGGGAGAGACTGGAGGAGATCGGGATTAGGGGGAGGATAGAGACCATACAGACCACAGCGCTACTTGGAACTGCACGGATACTGAGGAAGGTGCTAGAGATATAAGTACTGCAACGAATAGTAGCTCTGTCATGATATGCGAAAGAGGGAGGAGACGTTAGCTGAGGACCTGAGGAGACTTATTGTCACTCAGCCTTCAGCGATAACCACTGGGCAACCGGTGTGAAACTGTAAATCGTAGAATTACTGCGACCTATGAGTACTAGGAGAGGAGGGCTGGAGACTTGAGGAGACTTGCTGTCACTCAAACTCCAGCGGTTACCACCAGGCAACTGGTGTGAGATTCCAAATAATAATAATAATGATAATAATAACAATAATTTTGAAATAGATGCTAATACTGAGGAGAGTGCTGAATACTTTCGCAATTACTATCAGTGATTCTTAGTGGAAAACTGAAATCGTTGTGAAAAAGAA
>OY735229.1:29341956-29354456 GCA_963457665.1 Thysanoteuthis rhombus | reverse complement strand
GAAAAAATATATATTGGGCGTATAGAATACACACTAATTGCTTCGTAAACAGGAGTCCCCGAAGTTTTTATGTCGAAGAGCACTTTCACAATACTAGTAATACGGTGGGTACAATTTAGTTTCGAGGTCAAGTTTATATTTGATATGATAAAAATCAGTCATGATATTTAAACCCCATTTAAGATAAGGCACAAAACATATTAATGTGAGACAACATGTTTTCAGAATTGTTTATATTGTCGTGGAAAATCAACATGCATTTTCTAGATATCATAATGAGCATGATACACGACAAAAATAATTCAAATAAAAAAGTAAACAGACTAATGAACCCAAGACAAAATTATAAAATAATTATGTGAAAATAATTGATATAATGTAATGCTAAACAAGTCTAAATGATATTTTCTTAATTCTTATATAAATGTCTTTATCTCAAGGTAATTTTATAGTGAAACCCATTGATGGACGTAACACAGAAATATAATTCCAATATAAAATAATAATCACGTCATCGAAATAAAACATTTGTTTCCTATTGAGAATTCAAAATCATAATTCTATGCGGTAAAACTTCCTAGTGATTCTTCATTAAAGTGATTTTTAGTACAAGGCTTCATTGACAAATGCTTCATAGTTAAGATAGCAGGATGATATTGCAGATCTTAAACCATAATTGAGATGCTAGAGATAAAACGAGATCTGCATTTTGACTTTAAGATATTCAGAGTTGAAAACAGTAATTCACGAAGGTTGGTGGATCCAAAAAGTCATCCAGCGGTTCCCAAACCTCTACTTTCAGATTTTTCTGACTTGAGTGAGTCTTCCAATGAATGTAGATATATCTGTAACATATGGCCGGTAAAATGAATTTAAAAACAATTTTATCATTGATTTTATGATTTTGAAACATTTAAATCTCTATCGACCCGCTCTTGGGATTATATCATTTCGAACTGTAAACACCTTTTGGAACCCGTTTGATACTTTACCGAAGTCTCATAAAATTAGATGTTGGGTGATCGAGTTTTGATTGATTTGAAAACATATTTCCATAATTTTTCTCACAAAATCCCCTTTTCACAAAAATACCCATTCATATTTTGTTTGTCCTGTTACAAAGATTCGAAAGGCCCCTCAAATGGCATCACCAAACCATGTACGAGAAGTACAAAAATGTATATTTACCGAACACTTCATTGAAGTCTCATCATTACTTCAATTTTGATGAATTTTGAAATCTGGTTGTGTTTTGCCATAGTGCAGGGCTAAAATATTTCACGCTAATTATCACGTTACAGGAAATAGTCCTACCTTACGACATCTAGAAGGAGTTTTCGTTGTGACTTACCTTCGAGGAAGACTTTGGCTGCAGGTAGCGCTGGCTTTGGATTTTTGACTTCGGTTGGATCTTGAAAAGTTTTTGGATGTTGTCTTATTTAGGTCTATTCGGTTTGTCTAGTTACCTGAGTTGAGCAGCGGGGCTCCACTCGGTTTCACGGGATTCCATGGACAGTAAGGGATATTTAAATTGTTTTTTTTTAAACTTCGTCGAATAATTTTCATTTTACTTTTGTCAATTGATGCTGTATGTTTTGAAAGCAAATTTGGTATGGTATGTAAAATCATTGTTTATAATGAATTGTATTGACATGGATGTTTAAAACAAAAATGCCTGGGTTAGTATATGGAAATGTTAGCAAGCTCTAGCATTTTATTTGATATGGATTTTAAAAACAAAAATGCATGAGTTAGTATATGAAAAGTTTGCAAGCGTTAGCATTTAATTGGGGTAGGTATTTTAAAGCAATTAGCAGGAACTACCCTCAATTTCGTCTGTGATTTGGTTTTGGTGGCGAGGGAGGGGGAATCTGAGGAGGTTGGTGTCCAGGGGTGTTTTAGCATCCGGTGGAAATCGGGATATGGAGCATAGGCTCGCCGCCGTCTCTCCGAAATCCAAGATAGGGATACGAATTTGAGCAGAATGAGAATATAAAAGTACTATTAGAAAACGTTGACTTGATGATAATTTTAAGTAAACTTATCAAATAAACTTGATAAGTCAGCATTAGTGAAGATTATTGTTGGTAGTGATCTGTGAGGATCCCGAGGAAAAATGTCACTCAAAAGTATGGAAGGCGGTTGAAACGGCGAGACCAAACCATGGATTCGCAAGATGAGCTTAAATGTGTTTGAAGATCAAGATGAACCTGTAATAGAATGTAAGAGGTGTGATGAGTATCTGTGTTAAAAATGACTGAACATGGACAATGCTGTTTACTATCTGTTGTCCCTGGCAAACCTTCACTTTTTCTGTGATGACTGTGACGTCATTGCTGATGTGACAGCCGAAAAGGATGCAAATATAGAAGCTAAATGCAAAATATGTGCAAAAGTTGAGGAACAACAATCAAATTAAAAAAAACAATCAATATCTCAAAAAGCTGATAAAGCGGCAATGGACATCTTGGGTGTGAAACTCAAAAAACTCTGAACCAATATTGAAGGTGTTTCCTTCGATGTTGCCGAAATGAACGAAAAGGTCGGGCTTGTTTGGTCAGAGAGAGAGAGAGAGAGAGAGAGAGAGAGAGAGAGAGAGAGAGAGAGAGAGAGAGAGGGGGGTGTTTCTAGTAATTGAAGAGAAGATGTGGAAGACAAAGTATTTGTAGAAACTGTTTTAAACGCAATTGAATGTCTTAAAGGAGTTATCAAGGTTATCTCAACTGACCGCCCCGACCCAAAGAAGAAAGAAGACATACCAACCAAACAGAAAAAGCTGAGTCCCAACAACCCACAACACCTTCCCACCGTTCATTAAGTATCAAATTAGAAAACGCAGAATGCAAGAAAATGTTATTCCCTAACGCTCCTAAAATAAGAAGCCAACAAAACTCTATAATGTGTGTATTCGACTTCCAACCGATCTTAATTGTACCTAACAGCACGTAAATGGAAAGAGAAGCAAATGTTAAACCCAGAGCTGACCTTATAGCAAACAGAATTTACCCTTGGAGAGGTGGAAAATCTTCCGATGGAGAGTAATAAAGAATTTGTCAAACTTTCATCTAAAAAAAAAAAAAAAAAGTTATCAAGAATTAATATGAATACTTGCCACTAAATTTGTAAAATTATAAATGCAAATTTAAGTAACCGACTTTATTGACAACAAAGACTGATGCTGTCGCTATCACTGAAACTTCGTTAAATGAAAGTATCAATGCTAAAAAAAATGCCTACATAACTACAAATATTACAGGAGATATAAGAAATTATGGTACTTCCCAGCAGGTTCACATGCAAACACTAACATATCTTACTTCTAAAAGGATCGCTAAATCCTGGCCCGGAATTAAAAGGTGATATTGACGCAAAAATTGTATGGATTACGATTAATCCGATTCCGGAACCTCTCCTGGGTTGTCGGTTGCTATTACAGATAAGAGATGATAGAAAAAGTTAAGTTGCAGAAAATATGCTATTCGCTTGATATAGTTATGGATATTAAAAAAATGTTTTACTTCTTAGTGACTAACTTCAGCGGGATTGATTGGCAAAAATTATTATCATCGAAGGCTACCGACAATTCATTTTTGAACACTATCATGGACAATATGCTTATTCAAGTGGTTGATAAAGCAACTTTAGGTGACGATATTTCAGATCTAGTCTTTGTTGGTGACACTTCTACACTGTTCTAGTTGATCATGCGTTCGGTTCCAGCGACCAAAAAATAATACCTTTTTCTATTCGTTGCCAAGTTGCCAAAATCAAGAAAGCACCCAGATTGATACTTAGTAAAGGTGATGAAAGGGATTCAAAGAAAAAATAACTGAAACAAAGCTTTTTTGAACAGCAAATGTATTGTAAGTAATTGGAGTAGAAACAAAAGACGATATAGATTTTGATAAATACATTCCTGCTGACTAAGTGAAACCTAAGCAAGCGTACAAAACTGCTTGGTTGAATTGTAGGTCCATTTCAAAAGATAAAATAGACAGAAGGCAAAATGAAATATCAACAGATACAAATGGTCTATAAGCAGATGAAATTCTCTACGAAAAATTTCTACAAATCATAAATGAAGAAAATACTGATACAAAAGCTCCACACGAAGACTAGTTGATTGTTCGGGTGATAATCCCAAAAGATTCCGGAACTATGCGAGACATTTTACGAAATTGAGTTGTTCTATAGACTTTTTCATAGAAGATCACGCTGAAGCTGAAACGTTGAAGTACTTGATATCAATTTTAACAGATGAACCTCCAATTGACAAATCCCCATTACTTCATCGGAATGAATATGTTAAGAACACTGTGAGATATAACAATAGAATCATCAAGGGTGCTCGAAATTCTCTTTAAGCCGAAGGCCAATAAAACCTCCTGTCCAGTTTTAGATATTGTTAATGTCCCTCCCATGTGTCTTGCTTTCGGTGTTCCATTATGTATTTCATACAGTTAATCAATACAAATGGGTGTAACACTCCAAGAATGGAGAGATAGAAACATATCTGTTACAAAAAGAAGATTCGCGATCCCTAAAAGATAACTACAGACCGGCATCACTAACGAGTGAAGTGGTCTAGTTGCTGAAGCGAACCATCTAAGACAGTATCTTCGACTTTTTAACATTTCAACCATTAGCTTCCATCGGTTCGGTTTCCTAGCGAAATGCATTTGCATAAATCAACATTTAGAACGACTTCAAATACTTGACGGGCAATTGTGACAAGTTTATTGAAACTAATGCCATTTATTTAGAAACCAATCGATACGACACCTCATCAGCGACCTTTATTTAAACTCAGACAAGTAATCATCTGTGAGAAGGTTCTCAATTGGACTTCGTCATTCCTACATTTACGAAGACAAAAAGTTCTACTGCAGAATAGAATCTCCCCCCAGGCGAAAGTCATATGTGTTTCAAAAGCTTCTACATGGGACTCATCATATTCTTGATTTATGTTGATGATATATCTGACTTAGTTTTATCTACCACACAATTATTTATCGATGATACCAAGATATCGAAACATTACGTCTTATAGAGTCTGTTTTGAGTTGCAAGGAGATCTGAACACCTCATCATCATAGAGCTCTATGTGGTTATTAAATTTCAATACCTGTAAGTGTATCGTAGGTAAGATGAGAACTCATTTCAACAATACTCATACTATTTATGATATGTACTTGGATCAAGTGTGTTGTCAGAAGGACTCTGGTATTCTCGACTCAAATAATTTGTCACTGAGAGTGCATATCACAGGAATTATGAAAAAAGGCTAACCAGATAGGTATGATCAAACGCTTCGTCACAAATTTGACATTGGTAAGAACGTGATATATAACCTGAATCAGATCAATTCTTGAATGTGGGGTTCTGATATGGAATCTTTAACACAAAAAAGGTTTTCGCATTTTGGGATCCGTACAGTATAGGTGTTTAAGCCAGGCTCTAGGCAAAATTGATCATCTACGATTCCAATGGTGACATCAGTTTTTTAACATTTGTGTGATGTATATTAAAATCTCGATGGTTATTGGAGACTTGATGTTGAAAATTCCTTCACTTTTGCTTCAATGCAGATGAGAAGATGCCCAGCCAAATTACAAAAAAAAATACGCGAGAACATTTGTTAGGTCAGACTTTTTTCCATTGAGAATGATATACAGTTGGAATGAGCTTCCCTGCAAAATTGCTCAAGCAACAACACTGGTTATTACAACAAGAAACTTGAGTATCCTACTTGAAAGAGAATAAGGACCATTATCTAAGTAACTAACTATGAATCTGCTCAGTTTTAAGAACATCTCAAAATGAAATATTTTCATTTCTATATTGTTTGCACGAATAAGTTTTGTATCAAAAATATTTACAATCACTGATGACACAAAGATTATCATGATAACATCAAGACGTCCCATGTTTTGGACGTTTTACAGACACGTCACCTTGTTAAAACTCTGTGATGAATCCTAACATAAAGGCAGAAAATTAATGAATACATTTTCACTAAAAACCGAATTATCAAAATTCAAAATTCATTGTAATTTAACCGTATCACCTGATTATGACGATGAATTTGAAATTAAATTTCCTAACATTGATTAATAAAATCTAATCAGGAGCATCTACTGCTTGTGAATTTGGTGGTAATATTTTTTGGGGGAGGGAGTATGGCAGAAACAGAGTGGGAAAATCCATGTGCCTAAACAATTAGAATATTTAATTGTAATATTGAAAGAATTGAATCCATGGTAGAATTAAAAAAATAATGAAAAAAAATTAAAGATAGCCAGTCCATGGTGGGAACACAGAGATTGGGTCCTTTGGTCAAACACATATATGTTTGTGTGAGTTTTCTACTGTTGTTGTTGTTGCTGGTGATGATGTGGTGTATGTAATTGTTCATGTGTTTGTGCACACGCGTGGATGTGCGTGTTTGTGTACGTATGTGCTTGCGTGCGTGCAAATAAGTCACATGAGTGTAACACCCAGAATTTTATTTTTGCCGTAATGGTTGTCAAAAGTAAAAAGAAATAATTCAATATTATATTCGTCTCCATCTGATTAGCTTTGGCTGCGGGAAAGATGTCACGTTTCAAATTGGAAAATACACTGACGTTAAAAAGATGTAAAACACACAAGTAAATTTCCTGACGTATTTTTATGAATTTGATTAGTAAACATTTACCAAATTAAATTTTCTCATCGATTTTTTCGTAAGTATTCAGGAAAGAAAAAAATGCTCCTATCGTTTTTTGTTATTTTCCAACATTCGTCTTCGATTTGGAAAGAGCATTAACATTTCGTTAATTTAGAATTTTCTAAATTTGTTTTTGAAAAGATCAATTGTTTAAAATGAGCACATCGAGTACAGTTTGCTTAAGAAGATTGAACAAACCATTCACACCCCAGTTAGTGACTTCCACCAAAGCCGGCGTATACTTTCTATATGGAAGTTTCACTTGCATATTACCAAATTTATCTAACAAAAGATATTTTTAACGTCAGAGTATTTTTCAATTTGAAACTTAACGATTTTTCCTTCAGCAAAGGCTAATCCGATTGAAACGAGGAATTTATTCAATTATTTCTTTTTACTTTTGATAAAGTGTCTGTAGCATGAAGGCAAGCCAGGTACCACAAGCAAGATACTTTCCCTGTAAAGAGCGTGCGGTACAGGGAATGCGTGCAATAGCCTGACACTTTTTCTTACTTACAATTAGCAATTAACTGAGATGTTACTCTTTTTATGTATAACAAATAATTTTATGTGTAATCAAATTTCATCTTGATGCTGGCAAAAATTCTAAAGTTAAAAATTTCGGGTGAATTAAACACATAAGTAAATAAAATTGTACTTTGTTGTCAAGAAACATGAACGAACTTGACTTATTAATCAGTAACCAGAAAATATTGAGAGGTATCAAAACTTGAAAAGTATTTCAGTAGAATAATTAGATTTGACAGAATATACATTTTTTCATTATTCCAGGTATACATCTTGAATGTAGATAATTATATGTTTTGCGTCTTTCTAGCCCTCTTCTCCTTGAGAAGGTATCGTTTTAACGTCATCAGCTGCATTAAAAAAATGATACTGTTAATAAAGCGTTGACTGCATGATGCACTAAACACCAGCGTGCAGTTGCCAGCATTATAACAATTTTTTGCTTGTACTACTAATCGCGTGTGCTAGTATGGCGAGCAGTACTAGACTTGCATGTATTTCCAAAGTCATCCTACAAAATATTTTCTAATGTAGTGAGTTCGATCTTAACGAATGACCCAACAAGTATAGCTTTGAATCAGACAAAGTTGAGCTTTGAAAATATAGAGGGCACCAACGTGGAGGGGTCCTAAGCTGTCAAATCTTGCCAGTCATTCGAGAGTATTGTGAATTCGATCTTCAGAGGGGATCCCCCGAAACATCCTAAATTAAGTGGGTGCCAACGAAGAGGGGTATTTAGCTGCCAGCATACTTCATCATCGTTGGGTGTTCACTCGTTTCTGTGTGGCACCATGCCTCTAGATGCCTGAGGCTAGCTGAGAATATGATTCGTTGTTTTGGGCAGGTACGTATCTTAGGTGCCTGAGCGTAGACCCACCCTGATCCCAGAGTTCAGTGCTCCGTTTTGGACACAGACCCTATTGAGTTGAAAGTTAGTTCAAATGTGATAGTTTCTATTGAATGACTAACCAGACCAATTTTAAATCCTTTTACAAAGATCGATCGTGTAAGATGACCACATCGAATCCTCTTACCCGACTTTCCGCTCCATTTGACTTTGTGCCGTACCAAGCTAAGCTTAATGCACCTATGTAATACTATAAAATCTAAATTTGTTCATCTGTCTGTGACCTCTAATTATCCGAAACGGTACATAGTAGCTAGATGTTCTGGATTAAGGTATCCCCAAAATGTACGAACTTAATGAATGCAAAAAACAAAAGAAGAAATCTCGGTGATTTGAAACCCAATATTGGTGTCAGACTTCCATTACTCTGATCATTTAGCACGTGACTCATCTGATGTTTCACATGGCATTACGATGTTATCAGGGCATCACGTTTATGTTTATGTTTACTCCCATTTCCCCCGGTCAGTTTTGTGAAAAGTGCATTCAAGGCTCACTGTAAATAGTTTAAGCAAAATTTCATCACTGTGTTTCACTCATTTTCAAATATTCATCCTATTTATATCTTGATTATATTCATAATCATTGCAATGTTATTTCCGTATATATTCTCAATAACCTTTATACACATCTGGTTAATATCTTTAACTTCCTTAAGGTGGAGACTACTGTCTTTTACCGAGTCAAATACCTTTCCATATTAAACTAAAGCCAAACAGTGATTTTTTTGTATCGTGTTGTCTTTTCACTCAGCTGATTTACTGAAAATACATGGTCTGCTCTTGAGAAACTGCTTGCTCGAAAGTTTGATTTTCATCGAGCGTATTTATTAGTGTGTGTGGGGGTATTTTCCATAGTTCATAGATGTTAGAAAGTAATGTAATTTCCAGGATATTTATTACCCCTTTTTTGTGAAGTTAGATTATTATTTTCAGACAGAAGTTTTGAGGGACCTCCTTTTCTTGTATATTCTGTGTAAATAGCTGTGTTGGTCCCTTGTGAAAGATCTGTCTTGTATTTTTCAAAGCGTCTACCGTCATGCCTTTTCCATCTGGGGCTTTTTTGCGTTTCATATTACCGAGCACAAACATTATATCCTCTTTTGATATAGTTTGAGCATCACGAATGTATGCCATCACTAATGATACTTTTACTTTCGAAGCATATAAATTCTCATAAAATTCTTCGGTTATTTTCATCATCTTATCCCTCCCTACATATGGTAATATATATATATATATATATATATATATATATATATATATATATATATATATATATATATATATATATATATAGTCTAGAAAGCTTTACTGCTTTAAACACCATGTGTATACATAAAATTATAAATGCGTTATTTTATTTGAAACTCTACTTGAACTGACATCCTGTTATTACACGTTGGATTGAGTTGGCGTGAACAGCGTAAATTGTATAAACAATTAAAGAAATGGGCGACGCCACTCCTACCATTGAGCTAAGTAAGAGGCTGAAATAACTTCTTTATACCCTGATCTTGTCTTGTTCATTCGCTGCCCAAATCTGCTCTATTCTCAATGCAGACATTTATGTTATAAAGAAATTGATATATTTTATCCGACAGAATAATTATATATGCATCATTTTTATTCGGAACTCTATTTGAACTGACACATTTACCGTGAAATATCGGGATGTCAGTTCAAAGAGTGTTTAAAATAAGAATAGCTCATTTATAATCATTCTGATAGATCATATATAGATTTATATTTATAATAATTTATATAATATGAATTTATAAAGAGAGGGAGAGAATTTCCTAAATTTCAATACGATCACTACTGATGCTGACTGAGTAGTTTTGGCAGGGCGATAATGTTGATGAAAGGAGAGATATTGAAAGTGATGTGTATATTCTTTATTATTGCAATTAAATATATATTTAATCTTCTATGGAAACCGATTCATCTCCGTCTGAGTCACCGAAATGAGGATCAGTGTCGTACTAGCTGTCCAAATATATCTCTCTAATTATTTTCATCTAAGATCAATTCTGATTAAATCGTCAGCAGTATATTAGATATCAGATCGATAACATTTCAATCATCGTGACATGAGATCAAAGGATTGAAAATAAACGAAAAAACAAACATTTATTGTGAAAATGATCTGGCTGGAAGGGTTCTGTAGGATGATTATATATAAATACATTTATCGATTGTACTTTTTTACGAATGGATAGATCAAAGGATTGATTACTTGATAGTTCAAATGCACCCATCCACCTCAGATAGTGTAATGGTTTGCACATCTACCTCACACACAGAAGGTCCTGGGTTCGTTTCGTGCGGAAAACTCTTCAATAGGAAAAATCAGCCGCTAAGTGAGCACACTAAGCTGTGTGATTAGGGTGGAGGTATCCTTTCGGTAGACTTGCATCCCGTCAAGGGGATAATGAAAAAAAATCTAGGAATAAAGTCTTGGACCAAACTTGAGACTTGCAAGCAGCCCTGAGTTAACCAGGAAGTAAAATAAGCACGTACTTGGGGTATCAAGCGAAGGGGAGACACTACAGTATTTTTTTACCATGAACCTTGGTGCAATTTGTATATTTTTGTATTTGCGTTGTTTTTCATAACAATTTCTCTGAGAAATGAAAATGAAAGAGTGTTCACTACGTTCGCTTGGATAAGTTTTGTTCATTGTATATATATATATATATATATATATATATATATATATATATATATATATATATATATATAATGATCTTTTGTAATGATCTACTCTGCGTTCATTGATATTCAATTCTCGTGCAGTAATACTGAATGACTGACCCTTCATTAGATTTAAAGCTGTCGTTATATTCTCATTCTTATGTCACATTTTTCTAAGCAATGTGATACTGATGCCGTAGCGTTTATGGTCACTGTAAATGAATCTTACTTCGGGTTTTCTTTCATTTCAAGAGATAAAAGTATTTAAAGATAAAAGATATTTATTTGAATTAAACATACATGTAGGCACCATAATATTTTCAGTGCTTGGGTACTGAAACGGTCTTAATCCATCCCTGCTTGCAAGGATCTCTCAAATAATGCAGGCAACGGAAATCGAGGCTTTTTCGCTGCCTCCATACTCCATTTAGAGTTGCCTCTTTTTCGTATTTCTTGCTTGTACAAATGTACAACTATTATGCTGTATCGGTGTATCTATTTGTACCTATGAATGAATTATTCATTCGATCGATCTATCAATAATACAAATGTACTGAAATAGCTTGATAATAAATAAGGCAAACGACACGAATAGTTTGGGATACATACAAATAAACTGAGGTGTGACTTACTGATCATGAGGCACTTGAGACACAGGCCTCGGGCAGAATCTGAGGGGCCTTTAGGCCAAGTTGTGTGGAGGTGCACGTATGCCATGGTCCTGAATTCGTTTTACATTAACCCTTTGTTTATCGGTAGATTGAGAAACGGTATGTGTTTTGCAGATCTTGTATTTCGTGTAGATTTCATCAAAGTTCGTTCGCACCTTCTTTTGCATGTGATTTTCCAAACTTTGGAACCAACATTAACAGCCAGGTTCTTGGCTTATATACCTAGTTTTATGCTGACTTGTAACAATCTATTCGTTTTTTTGTTCTTGACTTGTTTGAATAGAGGGATAGACTACTAGCTAGTAAGATACGCATATACTCAATTAGATATGGACACAATTAGTTGAATACTAACAAAATGAGATGTACCAGATACTACCAAATAGTGCAGTAATTTAAACTGAGCCAGTCTATACAAATCCAAATCGGCTATTTGGAGGGAAATGGTGGAAGACAGATTTTTTCCGAAAGTTTGGGTAACACTTCGTGTGTGCAGATAAATATAAACAAGGTAACACGTAGGTATGTATACATATATATATATATATATATATATATATATATATATATATATATATATGAGCAGAAAAGAACAGGCCAGTAAGTATCGACAGAAAGAGATTAATATTTATATAGATATGGAGATAAGTATAGAGATTAATAGATTAATCAATGGATAGATAGTTATTAATAGAATGAAGTGATTAAGAGATAGATCAATAGATGATTGATCGAATGAGATAAATATAGAGATTAATTGATGTATAAATAGATAGATAGTTATTGAAAGAATGATATAAATATAGTGATTGATATTAATAGATTGAGATAGACACAGGGATACAGAGAACTGAATGATTCCTTTGTAACCAGTAATTTTATTTTGTATTCGTTTTCAATAATTCGTTTCTGTCAATCCGGTGTATAGGTTTTCTTTCCGTAAAATTATTTTGCAATTCTGTTGTTTGTACATATAAATGAAAAAAAAA
>OY735229.1:29314456-29336956 GCA_963457665.1 Thysanoteuthis rhombus | reverse complement strand
CATTAGCGCAGCCAGTACGCGTGATTCATACATGCATTGATAGCCAACTAGACTGACTTGAAAATAGAAGAAACCTAAGTTGACAATTTTGAAGACTGTCTTATTTGACGACTTCTGATAATTCATTAAAAGTCAAGGGCACCAGATATTGCTTGTGTGAATTAATGGACCTAATTCGATGAAAATCTATACGGTTATGAAAGTATTCATTGCTGTTATTTTGTTCTGTTCAAATTACAGTTATTCTATTCTGTTCTAAAATACTAAAAAAACAGATTAAATGCAATTTTTTCAATTGTTTTTTTTTTCTGTTGAAAAGACAAAGCAAAACAAAACGAAGAAAGACAGTATCCAACATCCGGACACATCTCGGTCAGTTTTTTGTTCAACCAAAGACAACTTTAATTGAAAAAATCAATAATCGGTTAGATTTCCTAACGAAAACAGAGAATGCAAAATATGCTGATTTACTTATGCAAAATTTTTAGTTTGGCAAAAAATTACATGCTGAAAAGAACATCAAAAAAATCAAATTTCTCAAGCATCAACACTATTGTATCAAGTAGCCAATTCTCGTCAGCTTGAACTTCACTTCTCAACTTTTTGTAGCCTGCAACAATGTTTCGCTTAGCGTTCTGTTCGCTTCTTCTACCGGTTCATATGCTGTTTGTCGACACCTGATTGTTGATTACCAGATTAAACTATTGAAATTTCTAAATTTTCTTTTGCCATGATTTCGGGTGAAAATAATGGAAATTGCAAAATTAATGGTTTTGGCCATTTTGATTTTTTTTTCTTTTTCAAATTTAGCCCTTTTTAGCATTTTATGTCACAAATTAACGTGATAACAGTTTTGAGTTGGCAACACAGTCTGCATGTATAGAGACCAACTTGAAATTGAATAAGTATTTTCGATATACTCATTAGGAAGTACTCATCACTTTACTGACGAGCAACAATAATCAGATATATAGAAACGCCTGCAACTTTGAAGATAGTAGACTTTCATCGGATGAAAGATGATATAAAAACAAAAGAGTAAATATTCAATCAAAATATGACACATTTGTAACGATAGATTTTTCATACAGTCCTCCAATGATAATATGCCATCTCTTCTTCTTTCAAGTGTAGTGGTCAGATATTCAGTAAAAGTGTTATTAAAAATTTCATTACGGATATGAAGTTCAAAATGCTTGAGATGATATCATCTCTAGGAGAAATGCTTAGTGGATGTGTAGGGTACCGTAAAACTTCATAGCCCAATCGCCTAAGCTTGGACACAGTTAACTGGGGGGCTTACTGTTGTTGAGCATTTCATTCAGATCTATTTTCAATTTTTTTTTATTGCCTCCAGATGACATGTTCGGGTCACTGTTCAGAGTCTCCAAAAATTGCTGGGGCCGTTATTCGTTGGCCACAGTTGTTGATATATCTTTATCATTAAGGCAAAGTTTGGGCAAGGTTAATTATTAGTACCCATATTTCCAAACCTAAATCTACTGAACCAACGCAGAACAGTTCATACAATATAAAAGTGCTCCATCCGAATGATTTTCTGGTGTTATCAGCAGCTTGAGCAGTATTGTATCCTAATTTGAAATTGTCCTTAAAATTAATCCGACTTCTTGAATTATCACAATTGCCCTTAAGAGCTCAAGAACTCCAATTTAAAGATGCATCCACCATCCTTAGGTTCATATCTGTTAATATGGACATAATGATTCTGATGATTTTGACCGTTGACTCTCTCTTCTCTCTCTCTCTCTCTCTCTCTAAGGCTGCAGGAAGAAGAGAGAAGAATAGAACACCCGATTGACCCAAAGGTCTGACCTAGAAATCAAATTGAAATCTAAACAGTCAAAAAAGTCGCAAATCTTCCTTTGTTCTCTGAGAAATAGAAGGAAGAGAAGTAGGAGAAACTGTGCATGATTGTTTCTCGATAAAGAAATTCGATTTCAAATGAATTTTAAACGTAGTAGTAGAAGTAATAATCGTAGTAGTAGCAGCAGCACTAATAGTTGTGGTAGTAAGGTCATTGTAGTAATGATAATAGTAGTTGTAGCTACACTAATTGTTTTGGTGGTAAGGAAGACCTTATTACCTCAAGTATTAGTCTGTTACTACGACGATACTCACTACCTCAACGTTTGAAATGAGAGGGATCAAGATTAAAAGTATTGTGCGTGGGTGCGTGGACACTTCTAAAAACTGTATACCGGCAGAAGAAATAGATGTTTCATATTTGTACAGACTTATCAAATACCTAACTCCTACATCATATGGGTTAGGACACCTTCCCTATTCGAAAATTTGTAGCTTAAAAGAATAGATGATGATTCAAGTTTATCAATGGAAGGACAGCAGCGGGTATATTTGAACTGATACGACTTGTTGGAGCATTATGTCGCAGTCGCTGCTGATCTTTAGTGTGTGGTGGGGTTTGAACTTTTGTTGGCAGAGCCACGCGTTTGAAAACAACGCTTCGTTCATTGCATTTAAAGCGGAACAGATTGATCGTCGGTAGATTAAGAATTGATTTTGTAATAAATCCGAGTCTTCCGTTTTCGCTGTGTATTAGTGACCGAAAAAGATTGCACGAGGATAACAATGATATATGCGAGTACTTATGTACTCTTCAATCATGAGTACATGTTGGTACGTAACTGGTACTCACTCTACGTTGGCGAGCTTTCGGTGGAGCAAGCCGAACCCCCAAGAACAAGAAAAAATCATTATTCCTAAAAAGACAACAATCTATCTTCGCGATTGTCACGTATGGAGCTGAGACATGGAACCTCCTGCTCTTCAATTTGAGAACCATACAACGTGCACTAGAGAGAATCATGCTCAACATAACATTGAGAGACAATAAAACGGCACAGTATATCAGAAAAAAACAGGAGTGATATAGAATCAATTACAAAACTCAAAGGGCAATAGGTTGGTCATGTAGCAAGAATATCAGTCAACCGATGGACATCACAACTCACAACATGGATTCCAAGAGTTCATACCCGAAACTATGAGCAGCAATATATTAGATGACCAGAGTGAATTCGGATTTTTTTACGCATTTTCAAAAAGATAAATAGATAACTAAATGAATAGGGAAGAGATACTACATGATGATTAGCATTTAATATTTATCTCCCTTGGTCTCTCTCTCTCTCTCTCTATATATATATATATGTGTGTGTGTGTGTGTGTGTGTGTGTGTGTGTGTGTTAGTGCAAGCGTGTGTGTTTAATGCCTGTTTTTGTTTTATTAAATAATGGGAGGGAATATTCATAACGTGGAGGATCTTCAAATGGAAAATACAGAATTGTACGGGTTCCTATATGTGACCAATACCATAACAACAACTATAATGATTATCGATTAGAAAAGACGCACACTCACACACAAAAATATATTCAGAATAAATAGTATCTATAACATTACCGATTTTTTCACCTAAAAAGTATCTAAAATAGAGTAAAAAACAAGTTTTAGAAACATTTACACTCCAGAGAATGTTATAAATAAACTCGTCACAATAAGTCCCCAAAACGGTAAAAAAAAAAAAACTTTAGAAAAAAAGAAGCATTTTCAGGAGAATTTTAGTGGAGTATTGGTGCCACTTTTTAAGTCTGTACAAAAGCGTATTACCGGAAGTACTGAAACATGTAAATGAATAAATAAATCCATCAATAAGGTTCCCAAAATGTTAAAAAAACCCAAACGTTTTTAGACAGTGCCCGGTGATGATGTACTTGTGCTAATCTTCAAGGTTGTGGCTCTCAAAATGTGACCAGGAACGAGCCACAGTCATACACCCCCAGACACTCAAAGAGAGAAGAATCTGTAACCTACTCGGTTGGTTAGTCAGGCAGGCCGTTTGTTGATAGAATTGTGGAAAGAAATGTAATTCGACATGATTCCTATTACTCTTTGTTTCTTTTTATAATAGAAATGATTTTATTTGTTCAGCCTCGAGGTTAAATAAAAATAAGACTATACATCCGAACAGATTTACTTGATGACCTTTTAACGACAATAAATGAATATAAACGTCAGAATAACAATAGAATCAACCGGAATCGTAAGAACAATAAAGACTAATAACACATTCAGCGAAAAAATTGCCAACACACAATGGATGAGAGGAGAGAGAGAGAGAGAGAGAGAGAGAGAGAGAGAGAGAGAGAGAGAGAGAGAGAGAGAGAGAGAGAGAGAGAGAGAGAGAGAGAGAATATGTAAAGGCGTCGGGAGACGGGAGACGGAGGGGCACAAATCAATAAATCTTTGTTTTCCTGTATTATTTTCACTTGTCATCAATTTTTGTTCGTTTTCTTTTCGTAAATCTTCTGCTCTTCCGCCCGGTCGAGCTTTTGTTTGACATTTTGATTTAACGCCATTTTTTTTCAACTTTTTGAATATTTATAACTCGAAAGTTTCGCAATCTTTCTCTTCAAGGTATTTACCAATCTTAGCTTAGTGTGACACAAGGACGTACAGTATTCGCTCGCATATAAGTAATAAGGAAAAATTATAGCTTCGTTGGAACGGTCTGTATGCCTGATACATTCACTCTTAGTCAACCGGTCGGACCAACTTGAAAACCATAGAAACATTTGTTGACAGTTTTGGTTGACGGTTTCTGATATTATAATCAGCGCCAAATCAAAGCGCCTGGGGACACTGGGCTAGGACATGGCTTTCCGAAGTAGGGGTAGGACCTCTCCGGAGATATGCACTAAGGTTATGGATGATTGCTCGAATATCTGAAAATCATTTTTAAAGAATAATTATGTAGTATTACATTTACCTGAATCTCAGATTTGTATCTAATCATCATTTGGTCTAGGCACATTTACGTTGATATCCTTTTTCAAGGATATCAACGTAAATTGTGTCAGTTGGAGTTTGAAGAAGGTTAACCGATTCCAGTGTCCATCCCATCAACCGTTAGGCTGCTGGCACCTACTACTTTCCAGATGCCACCTCATCCACTAACTTCAGACTCGAGGTAAATTTTTTGACCAAAAAAGAATCTTGATAAGTTGAATCAATACAATTATATTCCAATGAAGGCAGATAAAAGGCTATCCACATTACTCTCCTTCGACCACATTCAATTATTTAAATTTTTTCGGCATAGTAAATGTCATTCAAATATATATGTAGTCAATTATTTCATTTATTATAGCATTCCCATTTTTATATAGGCATCTTCTTTCTAATTCCTTTCAATTAGATGATGTATGAATTAACTTCTAACTTTTTTTTTCTTCCATCTTAATTTTCGTTGCTTTTCATCGCAACTGCAAGGCACCGTTAGTTTAACGACTGTGAGTAAACAGCACATACTGGAAATAAAGAATAAGCTGCTGGCAGTTTCTCGTCTCCTTTTTGGTATAAAAAAGATTTAGGTTCGAGTCATACTTCCAGCTTATTCTTTTCAGGAAAGAAAATTACACAACATTCACAAATCACCATGCAGATGCTTGGATATGAAAACCCTTCGTGTGGATGACCACTCTTGAAAACGTTCAGAGTAGAAATGACTCAGTTTGGGCAAATAAACTAGAAACTCCAGTCAGGGCCGACTTTAGGGTTCCTGGCGCCCCAGACAAGCTGATCTTCAGCAACCTTTAATACCTGACTGAACTTGTCCTCACCTATAACAGTTTCTTTTGTCAATTGTCTTTCATATTTTCACTACAACAGAAAATATTTAAATGTCGGATATTAATGAAATACTGACTTCTGAATTTTCGCATGCTGACTTTTAATTCTGTTTAATTTATCAATTTTCCCAATTTCTATTTGAACCGGAAAAGTCCCACAGTCTCAGACATCTGACTAGCCAACACTTGGTGTGCTGTTGGGGCAGTCTATTTTGCCAGTGTTTGGGATTGGCTCTTTTACCAGTCTTTGACCATTCTTTTCTTTCCATTGCGACCGATTTCTGATTCTTGTTATACCCCCACAGACAGATTAATAATAAAATCGTAGAATCAAAAACTGAAGACGTTTGGAAGATTTCTAGAAAAGATATCAAATCTAACCGAAAAAATGTTCTCTCCAGACGCACAAACAATCAAACTGACAAAAATAAAGACAAGAAATAAATGATAAAAAGCCGAAAAATTGACGAAAAAAATCTTATTCCTTGATTCTCGTTCTATCACGTTTTAATTTTCATTTATATTCATTTCTTTTCTTTTTTCTCCGTCTGTCTTCATTTCTACATTTCGTTTCGCTTCTTTCCTGGACTCGCTTTTTTTGTGGTGACCATTTTTAAAAGCTTCCGTGTTGTGTCAGACTGATTGGATAATGTCGATCGTTACGGTTTGAAGTTGGTACTCGGTTTTTGGATGTCATTTTATTTCTGTCGACATAAATAGATACAAGTCTATGCATGTGAGTAACGAACAAAAAGGAAAGCCAATAAAAATGTTCTAAAAACAAATGCCTATTCCCAAGGCGAAAAAGCACCGGCATATAAATAACAGATTGATAAATAAAGAGAGGGAAATAGAAATGAGAGACTGACAGAAAGTAAAAAAAATGTGGACAGAAAAAAAAGGGGGAATTACTAAAAAGGAAGAAGTCTGGCTGCTGCAGGGCCAGACTCCACTCTATAGATGAATACAGCAACTTTTATATCATATATGATTTAAAAAAATGGCAGTTATTTAAGACTTTTCAGTTTAGCTCGATTGGTAAAAGAACCACCTTCTAATCACATCATTAAGATTTCAACACACGGCTGGGAAATATAAATTCTATATATAGGTTTGATTTAACTCAACGTGATAGGCAAACAGTGAGTTTACACATCTATATTTGATGAGGGTTGCTCTTATTGTTGTTACGGGGAAAACAAAGTCAGCCTCAACTTGGACGGGAGTTTCACGAAAGAAAGAAAGAAAGAAATGAAGGAAGATAAAAAAGAAAAGAAAAAAAGAAAGAAGAGTGAAAACAAAACGTGAGAAAAAAAGTGAAAGAAAGGAAGAATGAAAGAGAGAAAAATGTGAGAAAGAAAAGAAGGTTAGACAACAATACAATAACAGAAAAATCAAAAGAAATGCGAAAGTCGTTCAAAATGTCGTTTCTGAATAAAGAAACTTCAAATGTAAAAATGAATAAACAATCCTGAATATTTTTTATATTTATAGATCTGTTTACCAATACGACAAATAAAGTAAGAAAACTTTACCCACAAATAAATCCACTAACGGAAATCAATCGTAAGCCCCGAAAGTTTTAGATAATCATCCAGAATATCGATACATAAGTTTTGAATGCTTTGTGTACAACTTTCTGAACAATAGAAATGAAAAAGAATAAAGATTCAAGCCATATAGAACCTATAATAACATGTCAGGACATATTTTCATGGAACAAGTCGAAAAAAAAACAAAAACTAGAACAGAAATACCAACACACACGCACACACACACACACACACACACACATGCACACACGCACGCTTAAATGAGCACAAACAGGAATACAGGTATCCCTTAATTAGTACAATTTTCTATTTAAGTTATTATTATAATTTAACATTTTTTTCAGCTTATACTTAGTAATATTAATTTGTACTACAATACCATTATCATGTGTTTCATGTAACTTCGCAGTGGATAACATCTGCTAAGGAAATCAGCATTGGAAGTATGTTGTTTTATCTGTGCTCGCACACAAAATACCTATTTAAGCCACGAAGAAGGTTATTTATGATCATTGCTGTTGTTTTATTCCTAGTTACGAATAACCTGTTAGAAACAAAATGCATTCCGATAAAAACCTTTAGTAAACTGAAATGGCGTAAAGCCAAGGAACAATTACCATCAATTTACATACGGAATTTCTTCCAGATTCCCAGACCCCCCTCCTCACCAACTGGTGATATGTTCGGCTGAGGTAACGTTGGTATAGATGAGAGAGGGAGAGAACGTGTAGCTCATGCAAATCAAATACTGAATGGAATCTTTGATTTTCGCCTTTTTTTGTATAAGTGGAAGAGTGGCGTAGAGCAAACTTTCTGAAAGCCAGGGATACCTGTATATGCATTGATTATTATTTCAGCTACACAATGGTTTTATTAGGGCACTTTTCTGAGGTACGTTCAAAAGGTCAAATTACGATAAAATAGTTACGAAATGTTATTTTGCTTACACAGGAAAAATGTACTGGATAGATAAAACCAAATACAGTTATGTCCCGCTCTACAAACGTTTGCTCTATGTTACTTCACTTTTACGAAAGACTTCCAGCCACCATAGCTTTGAACTGTATCTCATCTGCGTTTTAGCTTGCTTAATTTTATGAATCCATCGTCAAGATCTGCCGAAAGGTATAAAAAAAAGGTAAGGAAGCTCGTTGATGTATTACGCTTAGTGTAAAACTAGTAGACGCAGGACAAAATCTTCAGGTTGAAAATATTTTCCCATATAGATTAATGAGAATCGCTTCTTCGTTTTTCGCTTTTTGGGCTTACGGAGGGTTTCAGAAAGATTATCTATTTTCAGATTGTAGAGAAAAGCTGTATTGATGATCGGGCAAACTTGGAGCGGCTTTACTTGATCATATATTGGATTTTGGACTTTCATCTTGTAATATATAGTCTTATTTTTCTTGTAGCCGCATTTCCATCCGCGAATCTATTCTTTCATCGGGATAATGCACCCACCCTTAAAGGCGAAGATATTCAGCCATAGCTCTCGGATTATAAAAGCGAATTCCGTATAGCTCTTCTTATCAATCCCTATCATGCCTACTAAGCCGTCCATCTTAAATTCAATCGAGAGTCTCTGAGAGAAGATAAGGCATTCAATTTGGGAAGGAGTAGGGTAGATTAGCCATCAGACAATTTACGACAGATCTCGGAGAAGTGGCTCCACCAATACTGACCAAAATAGACCGCAAGAAGATTTTATTCGAACAATATAGACGTTTCTTAATCTACTGACATGAAAAAATGAAAGAAAGAAAAAGGCCTGTTGTAAGCTGTAGATTCTTTAAAATTTGAGGCAGGTATCAATATGTCGAAGAAACCAGTCCGTCAAAAGTTTCTCAGATGGAAATAGATGGATGCATAGATAGATACATAGAAATATTTGAACAGATTGATTGATAAGTAGATAGATAAATAGAAACGAATGGACTGCGATGTATAGATAGATAGATATGGGTAGACTAATTCCGATATATAGACAGAAAATTATTCAAACAGGAAAAAACTGAGATAGAAAGTTAGATGGATAGGTAAATAGATAAATAGATATGAAAAGATTGAGATGAATAGATAGGGATGAAGGCAGGAAGGGTGTTTATCCGTCAAATCATGATTAAAACCAACCACGTAGACTAGTGAGTTCGATCCTTACTGGGTGTCTACACTTGTAGCATTTTTCTAGATGGAGATGAACTTAATAAATTGAAACAATAATACACGAACGAAAAGAAAAGGCTCGAGAGGAAAAAAGATGATTTAAAAAAAATTCAAGAAGAAACAGGATATTAAATAAAGGACGCACGTTGGCTGTTAGAAAAAACGAGAAAATTAGGAGAAAGTCCCTTATTATCTCGACAGACATTTAAACAACACTAAAGTGACCCCTCTATGGTGCAAAACTGGGTGGAGCATATTGAGATCCCACGCTGCTCAGTCGGCAGTCCTCCTCTCGGCCTCGCTGAAGTCATCTAAATTAAGCAGGACGTGATATGTTTGGCACTATTTTGGTGGCAGGGATTATCAGAAGGACGACAAAGGACTAATAAATCTATACCTTAAAGGTGGCTTCACACCCTTGTTTGGGATCAGAGTTGTCCTTCTCCTAGACTGGTTGCCTACCCAAGGCTATAGAGCCCAGTCTGCCCTGCAATTTTGTCAATATTTAGGGTGAGAGGATAAAGGAAGGATTCATGACTTATCCGAGGGCATTATATAATGTATAGAAAATTGTGTGAAGGCAATGAATAGTGTGAGACGATAGGGCAAAACATTTAAGGAACGATATTAGGCAATTCATATCTGTAAACTACATTTTGGCGTCAATGAGCTTTCGGCAGAACAAGCTCAACCTTTCAGAACAAGGAAATCCTATCGGTCCTAAAAATAGAGTAAATAACCAATGTATCCTCCCGATAGTCACCTATGGAGCTGAAACATGCAAACCAATCAAGAGACTGACTTTCAAACTGAGAACCATGCAACATACACATGGAAGAATAATACTCAACATCACGCGGAGAGATCATAAGACAACACCGTATATTAGGGAAAGAATAGGGGTCCGAGATATCATAGAATCCATTAAAAAACTCAAATTGTAATGGGCTGGACATCTTGCAGGAATGGCAGACAACCGATGGACATTGCAACTCACAACATGGATCGCCAGAGATCACACACCAAACCAAGGCCGACAGAATACAAGATGGAGAGACGAACAAGACAGGTTCAGAAAGTACTGGCAATGCAACGCCCATGAAAGAGAAGTCAGACGAATTCTGGGGAACGACGGACGATAAAAGACTGATGATGATGATTGCTACATATTGGCTCTAAATTTGTCCATTGCATTCGTGGAGCACTTCTCTTTCTGTTACATACAACTCAATCTCTTGCCAATTCTGAGTAAGAGCATGAGGATATCCAATCTGATGGTTTTAGAGGCCTGGGGTCCTAAGACGGACACACATACACACGTACACGATTGATGTTTCCTGTAGGATACTCATATACAAGTACACACATACACACACGTACACCTGCAAGAGATTTTACACACGAGTACGTACACGCAAACACGCATACTCATACGTACACATACATATACATTCACTTTTGCGACTATGTACATGTACGTGCACACATTCAGACGAGTATACACGTAAATGCGCTCCTACACACACGCGATCTTATTCACACATAAACTATATTAATTTTTGATTATTTATTTAATCTTCATTTTAGTGGCTTTTTATCGCAGCAACCCAGACTTGAGAAGTGAAAACGTAGTGCCTTGACGCTGGCAACGGCTACAGCCATTCCTGTCCGAGCTCTACATAAAATAATAATCTTCTTCGAGGTTCGCAATATGTGAAATAGACTAAGAGACGACAAGCATTCAAAGTGGTGCCGCTCACTCTTCAAACCATACTTAAGGGAGAGATGAAATGGATTCATGTCCTCCCCAAGGCTATTGTTGTGCAGTGAATGCAGAACCTAGTCGGAGTTTGAACTCAGATAGCTGATACAATTTTCATTGCTGCTAACCACTGGCACTTCGTGAACCACTTCAGTCTGACGAAATATCTAATGTGAGAAACTTTTAGTAATACGAGTGCTGGATTATCGGCGTTAGTTGCTTTCCAATTTTTTTTTTAAGCCGGTTTCATTCATGACATGTAGAAAAATGTAGTGACTGCAGAGAGTAGCACGAATTTGTGTGGCACCAAATTTCTTGTTTTCAAAATCAGCATTTGTGCGGATATCGAACACTGAGAAGAGATGCCAATGTAAAATACACAACCATCATAGCCACTGAGCATACCAAGATAGATTTGAAGTAGGACAGATACGGATGCACTTGGATTGTTCCTACGTGTGCACGTGTATCTGTCTGTATGATATAACTTACTTGATATATAGTGACGTACGGATAGAGTTTACTATTTTGACCCAATTAGAAATAGAATAATGTATAAAAGGTATCTCGTGCTTTTGATAATCGTCTTTGGTTCGTAATGTCGTCTGTTAATTTGGTTCACTCAAGTTCAGTCCCAAGAAAGTTGAAGAAGTGAAAGTTAACACAGGTGTTTCTTTCAAGTTAATCAAGGTACTGCTAATTTTTTTCAGATTTTCTCGGTATCTACCTATCTGTATGCATATATGCATGTATGTATATCTCCCCAACTCTCTCTCTATATCTGTTTCTCTCACTATTTATCTATCCAAATGAGTCTATCCGTATCTGCCCTACTTGGTTCAAATGTATCTTGTCATGCTTAGTGGCTCTGATGGTTGCTTTTTTTCAATCTGGTACCCCTTCTTTGTGTTCGAATCCTGGCAGAAGCAAAGGTTTCAAATGTAGATTTTATCAAACAAGATATTTGGCTGAACACAAATTGTGCTGCCCTCAGCAGTCACTAAATCTGTTTATATATAAAATCTGCAGTACTTGCACGATATGGATAATAATCTAAAGATCTATGCTTGGATGGTCTGCAGTTGTGCTGTAGTTGAGACAGGAGCGGGAAATTTGTTCCTTGCCAGAATCCTTAGAAAAGCGAGCTTGTAAATCTATACCTTTTATAGTGATATTTGTGTAAGTAGTTTTTCTTTTCTATAGATGCTTACTATTGGCACTCAGACTAAGACGTGTACAAAAGAGGATTACGCTCAGCATAACATAAAGAGACCGCAATACAACACAGTATATTTGAGGGGGGATGAGAGCAGAAGAAGTGACACTACTCTTCGTGTTCTTCTTTACGCAGCCTAAACCAAGAGTTGTTTCGCTTCCTTCTCTTCTTTTATTTCAGGGTGCTTGCAGCAGCTCAGCAGTGCCCATATCTTCTCCAAGCTCTTGACCAACAGCTGGATACCACGGATTACGGTCGGGATTGCTCTTGGTTTTTACATATTACTTCTCTCTGGTGACTCTTTCGTCTTGGCTGCTGGCTGCTGTCGCAGCTCTTCCGTTCAATAGTAAATTCCACACATAAAGATTACAATAAGCGTCGTTATCTTAGAGATTAAAAAAGACGTCTGTTTTCATTATTTCTCAGACTCCAAGTCGCATTCAGTAAAAACGAATACTTGAAAATCTGTGATGCCCACATTATCTAATTATGTGCAAACACCAATAGTACAGCCAGGGTTGGTGAGCTAGTATCACACGCCATGGCTTGTAATTTTGAGATTTATCTAATGCTCCGTAGTTGCAGTTATATGTAAGAGTGACATCGTTACTTGAGCATTCCCTGTATTAACAAAAACATATGCGTAGAAGACTGTAGAAGACGAATTTGAACTTGATGACAAACACTAGCGACACTGCCACACTATATTATGCGAATTCAAATGATTAAAAGATGTGTTTATCAAAACATTGGGATGTCATCCAGAACGATAGTGGATACCTCCTTCTATCTTGGTAGACAATAAAATGACACAGGGCGCAAGCATAGGTGATGCATATGGAGATCCTAGGGTGCCCAATTAACAGAATCCCCCTCTCCACCTCGCTGATGTTTTCCAAAGGGAGGCGGGCATGATGCGCTTGGCATTAGTTTGCCGCAACGTCTACCAGAAAGATGTCAATATTAACATCCAGTCCCCCCCCAATGGATTTGTGCCTTTCCTAATGTCAGTGCAGTGTGCACACACTGTCTCAGCTGAGTTGTTAACCGATAGGCCATTGCACCTACCAGAATAATAATACACGTTCGTTTTTCCATTCAAGCTAAGAAGTTTCAGATAATTCTAATCTACTGATGATTTGTAGGACTTCCCTTCTATGGAAGCCGCAGTAATATTTTTCTCGAATTATGGTTGATGAGAATGTCGTCCGAATTCATAGAATCCTTTACACGTTTTCTTATCTTCAGAAGCCGAATAAAAATGTGTTCCACACATCCGATGCCTTTCAGGCTTTTTTTTCTGCAAAAGTTAAAAAAGATGTAAGTATATACGTCCTTTGTAGACGATAGGGTCGAAAACGTATATATTCCAGAAATGTTTTTTGATGAATGAAAATATGTGATATCTTATTAATTTAACTTTTTACCTTCATCTTATTTTGCAAAAATTTTTTTATCCAAGCGAGCGAGTGAAATAAAGATTGGATAATGATACAGGCCTATTCATTACTATGATAAAACGATGTCCGTTGCAAGTCGATGCACGGCTAATACACAGATATAAAGATTACAAAAATATTCATGCAAATTGAACAAAATCCAATGGATGTTATGAGAACCCCTACAAAGATCTCCCCATTTTGCTAAAAAAAGAAAATTCAGTCAAATCGTAAAAAGAGAATTCAGTTATGAAATGGCGGCTATAGCAAAATAATAATTTCAGACGCATTTGATTTAAAAAAAATACCACCATAAATATCCGGATAGAATAGAATACGATATATTTTACTTCACCTGAAAAATAATAACAAATCAATAATAAGCCAATTTTCATCTTCTTAAATTCCTCTATTGTGACTATTGACGCCATGTTTGTTGTTTCCGCAAGAGAACTAGTAGACTTAATAAAGCAATTTACATAATTTATTCTTCTTAGATTAAATATTGTAACCAAATATCTTAATAATTTTGACTACTTTTTACCTTAATCAGAATTTTTAGTTGTTTTTATCACGACTTTGACATAGAATTAATAAATGAAATATTGGGGTACGAAATTTTATCTAATAATGAAAATAAATGAAGGGGGAGATTACGCCCTTCTTCTCCAATACTCGATGCAGATGTCCCAAACCTGGGAGCCACTTACACCATGAGCAGAACTTAAGATAACTTACTTGTTTGATCAAGGCGTTTTGATGCGAAAATTTGAATCGTTAAATACGACAGCTGCCGTTGATTTTAAGCTAAAAGTTTTTTGTGCGAAAATTTAAATCGTAAACTACGACTGCTGGTGATGATCTCCAGCGAAAAAGAGTATAGTTTTCAATCGTAGTCGTGACGTTGCAGGTAGAGTTTTTTTCAAGCTCATCTGTTATTAATTAATAAAATCAGTGATGTTGCCGGATATCCGGGGGTCTTGGTTACTTCAAGGCCCCCTACGACATTTACTGAGATTTGTTCTTGTGTAATGTTAGTCAGTAAAATACTATCCATGAAACTTTTGCCCCTCCCCTCCATATGTGTAGTGAGTTTGATCCTCACGGAGGACATCTCTGTTTCGGTGAATTGAAGATTGAGCAAGGGTCAATAAATCTAGTAAATTCTCATGATATCGACTATCGTTCTCTCAGCACAATTTCATGACGCGCTGTAATAGTGAATTCGTTAATATATTATTGTAAGATTATTGTCCGAAATTAAACCTTTTCCCCAAGCAAATAAAATGTAAAAAAATTACTTGCTGTATTTCTAAATCTTGTATGCCGAATATACATATGCATATAAGTAAAATTAACAAAATACATATGTGATTATAAATTGCAGTGTATCATATAAAAAACTTGTTTGAAATGATCTCCTGTTATACACGCTTAATGTGTCTCTTAACAGAGATAACGTAAACAGAATGGAGCTACTGTAGGAATCGAAACTGCTACAGTAGCCGCTTCAATGTAGCGATACTATAACCATTGAGTTAAATAGCTGACTGTGAAAAACAGCTCCAAATCACAGTAGAAAAGAAACGAATAGACCGAGAATTAACGTGAAACTAGTTATTTGGGCTTTTGCATTACCGGCGGATGTTTTGCTCAATGCTACGTTGAAGCAGCTACCCTATCGGTCGTAGGTTCGTTTCCTGCAGCGGTGCTATTTTCTTTAATCGTTCGTTCTTTTTATGTTGTCTATGTTAGGAGATACATTAACTGGAAAATCATTTCAAATAAGTTTCTATATTATATAATGCAATTTCTAATAATTCTGTCGGGTTTGTTTATGTTATATATATATATATATATATATATATATATATATATATATAGAGAGAGAGAGAGAGAGAGAGAGAGAGAGAGAGAGTAAGCATTAGAAAGATACTCTCACTATACCATTGTTAGTGTATTGGGTTCGATCGTCACTGGCTATCCAACTACTTTGGGCCTGTTTCCGACCAAGCGAAGGTTAATAGACCGATGAAAAATGGTATCTATTAAAATTACCGGAAGTGCCAAAAGTCAGGAAATCAGAATGAATTTACGTTTACGATCTCATCATTGTAACTGTCCATTGTCACAAATAATAGTTAATAGAGTAGATTTCAGAAACTTTCTTTCCTTCATGTCTTTCCTTTTTCCCTTTTATTCCTCACAATGCTTTAGCCGATTTTTCCCTCTTCCTCTAATAACGATATAAGGAAGATGTAATGACGCCATTATCCATATAGTATTGTGAACGGCCAATTTGACCCTTACCTGACCAACGTCCATACCCGATTTCTCATTCTGATCATTCTCCCTAAAGCAATGTGCATCCAATTGAAGACAGGAATTGATAAGCCAAACTGACCCTTTAGTAATGCTATAACATCTTTCTATATTTCCATCTCTGGTAATAACATTTGTCATATCCAGAAGACAACTGAACCTTTACCGGTCGACAATACAACTTTTTCAGAAGTGTTCGTCGTAGTGCCCTTTCATATCCAAAAGCCTTCCAGCGTTTCATCTATATACAAATTTAACTCTATTGTCTTATTTTCTTCCCGTTTATTACTGTTGTTTCTTTCTAGAGTTTAATTCCCCCGCCATTGTTTCAGTTACCATCATGCCTTTCCAGCCATTTCTCTTTCGTTCTTTTATTCATTTCCTCTTGTTCTATATCTTTTTCACCGTTCTTCATTTTCTTTTTTCGATTTTTTTTTTTTAAAGTCCTTTTCTTTTTTTCTTTCTGTGAGGTTCAACTTCCCGCTTTTTTCCATTGTTGCATCTTGTTTGGTTCTCATTTTTATTTATTTATCTTTTTTCAAAGTTCATAAATTCTTGGACTCTTTTGGTATTATCACATTTTGTTTCCTTCCTTAGTTCTTCCTTCCATTCTTTTTTTCCTTCCTTTTTTCCTTCGATCCTTCATTCACCCCCTCCCTTCCTTCCCTCTTCACTCCCTTCATTCTTTCCATCCCCCTCATTCATTCCTTTCATTTTTACATCCTTCTTTTTCAAGCCTTTTTTCGCTTTTTGGCATCTTCTTCCCTTTCTTTCTTTCTTTCTTTTTTTCTTTCAAAATCTCATTTTTTGTTTTTTTTCCTAATTCATACATTTCTTTCCCGAAATTTCGTTTCATTTTTGTTGTATTTTCCTTAATTTCTTCTCTTTCCCATTTCATTTTCTTTTCTTGTCGATTTTTTATGCTTCCTGATTTTAAAATTTCCACCATTTTCTTTTTTCATCCATTCACTTCTTCTTCTTCTTCTTCTTCTTTTTCTTCTTCTTCACCCTTTAGATATTCCCTTCCGCACTTTCACCACCCCTTTTTGTCACACACTGCTTCCAGTCGTCTTCTGTCATTTCATTCTCTTCATTCTTGTCTCTAATTCTTCTTCCTTACGTCTTCCAGTTTCTGCTTTCCGAAACAAATTTCCCGGCCCATTTCCGTCTCCCTTTATTCGTCTAAATTGTGGTCATACAACTGTCAGATTGATATTGATTGACTTGCCAACGACTCACCTGGACAGATCGCATCGTTTAAATCAGGTGACTAATACAAATGCCGGACAATCACGGCCAAACCAATCATATCATTCTCGCCACAATTGGGCCAGTAGAGTTCACTTCGCAGGCGAAGAGCAAATTTTGTATGGTGTCCGCTGGTCAACGCACAAACGAATAACCGTACTCCATTTATAACTCACTTGTTATTAGCGAATCGGACAATGGTCATTCATCGCAACTTATCAGGGTCGAAGGAAAGGTGAAAAGAGATTGTGCTGAACATAAGGTAAGAGATTAATCTTGAATGATTAGAGGCTAGCAAAAATGATGACATGATTATCTGAATTCAAAATAACTGGAAGTACGAACTCAATTGAATGCTAAATCCAGGCAACACGCAAATCAATTTTACAAGATGATTCAAATTTTTTTTTATACGTATGTATGAGCTTTAATTCAAATTACGATTGAATCCCTTTATTGCGGCGCCCATAGAGAGTGCCGTAATAACGAAGTGACGTAATAAAAGTTTCAAAAATACGCCATGCAAATGAGAAAATAGGGCATGCAAATTTCAAATACACGGTAAATAATTTACCTTGTATTTTATTTGAGATAAGGTATAATCGCCGACCTTATTCTTGCGAGAATACAGAACAAATATGCCGTTAGAACGCGCGCGTCATGAAATCGCACCGTTAAAACGAATGGCTTCTCAACGAGAGTTTACCGTAATGTAACTTCATTCAAAGCTAAAGAACTTTAATTCAAATTCACAAATTTAAAAGTACCTATATTCAAGGGATAAGTATAGGTATTCCCACTTTATGAAAGTTCGTTTCACATCACTTTGCTTCTATTAAAGAGCTTAAGCCGCTATAACTTTGAAGTGTGTCTCTGAGCAACTGTGCTTTAGCACGATTTATTTTGTGCATCCGTGAGCAATATGTTTCCTCAGGCATTAGAAAAAAAAACAAGAAATAGATAAAAATGAAACATTTGAAATCATTTATAAAAATCTAACATACTAAGCCACTTATAAAACTAACAAAAAAATACTAAACCACCTACTTGGGACTTATTCTCTCACAACATGACAGGCTGAGGATTTCGTTGCCAGCGTGTGGTTCTTACTTTTAAAATACACTTTCAAACATTCTACTCTTCTCTTCCTTCTAACCCAGTTAAAAAGTTCTTTTTTGCAAGTCAATCCACCGAGTGCAATTTACTGCAGTTATTTCAATAAACAAATAAAAACCAAACATACAAAATAAGTTATAAAAATACTTCAAACTAAGCATTAAGAGTAATACATATATTTTATTTTGAAAGCAAGAGTTGCGCACTGGAAACGAAATCATCTGCTTGTCATGTTGTGAGAAAAAGACAACTTTCTACAAGTAGGTAGTTTTGTATTTTTTAGTTTTGTAAGTGGTTAAGTATTTTTTTCTAGTTTTATAAGTGGTTTAGTATGCTAAATTCTTATAAGTGATTTTGTATGTTTGATTTTCATTTATTTCTTGAAATAACAGCGATAATTTCCACTTTGACGTCTCACGAGCGAGAAGAACTTTCTAACGGAGCAAGTAGGCGGGGCAAGAATATTACTACAGACGAAAGACAATTTCCGAGTAGGTGGTTATGTATTTTCTGTAAAAGTTTTATGATTGCTTTAGCATCAGAAACCAATAACCAAAACTGTCACTTAAACTGCAAACATAGATTTCCTAATTTTCAAGTGAGTCTGCCTGTCTGTCTGGCTATCTATGGATTTTTCGTGCGTGTAGGCTGTACCAATGGAGCTAATGGGCTGGAAAACTACATCTACGCTTTATGAGATCTAGGGAAAAACTACTTTTTTTTTTGGAACTATTGGCCCCCAGTAAGTTTCCAGTGGATAGTTCAATTTATTATGAAAGTTTATGGTAGATTAATAATAATAATAATAATAATGATAATAATAATGATAATAATAATAATAATAATAATTATCATTATAATTATTATTATTATTATTATTATTATTATTATTTGGATTATTATTATTATTATTCAATGCATTTTCGTGTTCAAATCAGGCGATTGAATGATAATGTTTGTCACTGAGGGTCAAATGACAGTAAGTTTTCTCAAATCCCCCAAATCTCTAGCAATTTCCTCAACCCTCGAATTCAACACTTCTGAGTCCGAACAGTTTCAACCCTTCAGTGATTTTCCAATTTCTCCCTCAGTATCTTGAGGGGGTGGTTGGGTGATCAGCAAATCTCAGTAGACATGAGTCTTGATTCATATTCCTCGGTTTCTTGAGTTACCGGCGACGTCCTGACATTTTTCTGTTTATCCACTTTCAGATACCGTAAACCAAAACTGTCAACAAGGCCTTTGCAGTTTTCAAGCCGGTCCGGCTGGCTATTCATTGATCACCCCCGTTTCAAATTTTCTAATTGATCATCCTCAACATAGCATGGTGCCAAAAAACGTTGATCACGTGATGGGTCCTATTTAGTGACTACGCAGAACTGTTTTTTGATCCTAGAGAGAGAGAGAGAGAGAGAGAGAGAGAGAGAGAGAGAGAGAGAGAGAGAGAGTGAGGGGTGAAGGGTGTGTGAGAGAGGAGAGAGAGAGAGTTCAATGGTAATGCATGCATATCATAATAAGAAATGTGTTTTTGTCCTCAGTCACGCCAAGTAACTCAGCTGACGTTGTAAAATAGCATAATGTAAAAATGCTGAATATATGAAAATAAAAAGTAATAAAAGCAAAAAGAAAATTCTGGTGGATTTAAATGCCATCAATAAATCCATCAGAATAAGGCCTAAAAAGGCCAGAAAAATATTTTTATAAGGAGTCTAGTTAGGCATTAATGCCGATTTTCTTGACAGTAGACAAAACGGTATGGCCAAGATCGATGGAACACACAAACATACACATATATAAAAAAAGGATAAAACCCTTTCTAACCTTTAGTGGCTACGGTTGTTCGATTTTAAAATGATAAATCACTGCTAGTTACACCAACAATAACGTCTATAGCAACATTTATACATTTTCAAAGCTCTTGAGAAAAAATGTTTTTCCACCGATGTAATTATATGTTTATTTATCTATAATTGATTTCGAGTCTGGAGACGTGTCCTGACAATCATAGAAAACGGACATCATTTTTGAAGCTCTAAGAAAACAACGGATTAAAAACAAAAACAACTATAAAATGGATTATTAAAGTTGTAGCAACTCAATTTAACTTTCGTATAACTTTTCACTCTGTTCCATAATGACATCTTGTTTTATACAACGTTGTACATTTTCCATTACGAGTGGAACAATGAAACTTACACAGTTAAAAAAAATCAAATGCGAAGACATTTTCTCACCAATTTATATCTTGATAGCCTCTATAATAAGCTCACACGAGTTAAAATAAAATTAGAATAAAACACAAAATTTAGAACCGTTGGCAAAATTTTGTGTACGAAAAGATTACTTATTACTATGTCACCATCTCTATATCTAAGGAAATAAAATCAGAGTTAACTTATCCATCATAGTTTGTAGTCCCTTTATATGATAGAGGTAAAAATCCTTTTCTCAATGTGTACATCCTATTCTTTCAATCTTTCAACAAGCTTAGCATATTTTACTATTCGCTGAAATATACTACATTATATTTTTTCTGTATCTAAATACGTTTACTCAAATACTGACGACTCACTAATTCGTAATTACCGTATATGTCGACGAATAAAGCGAATAAAACTTCCCGAGATCCAAATCTTGTCTAAATTTCATGGGTTCAACTCACGGCTTAGTCACCGTTTCTGTACCTTGCTTATAAGATGACCCCATTTTGGGAGTGTTTTTAGGTTTTCCTAGCGTCTACATCCGCCGAAATATACTCGAATGTATCTGCTTTTTTTTCGTTTCTCTCCTTCATGTATTTTCTATTATATTTAACGAAGGCAATATTAAAGTCACAAACAATATGCATACAAACTTACAAAGAACACTGTAGCTCTCTGTATAAATTCTTGTACATAACTAAATGGCAATCAAATATCTTCCAAAAAAAACACTATTCCATTTGTGACTATGCAATTTCTACAACTGAAAATCAGTCAGTGAGTTGATCTTTTAAATCTATTTAAGAGCAACTGTACATTCCTTAACCAAACAGTGATCTCAAAAATCGTGATTTAAAAAAAATGAATAGTCAATATAGCAGATACATCAACGTCAATCGTCTTGGTTACCTTGCTATTGAAATCATTTGATAGGTTTGTGTAGAATTGTTGGCTTCTAGGAGTGCAACAACAAGTACTGGTCTCTCTCTCTCTCTCTCACACACACACAGAGTGTGTGATGTAGACTTTTATCTTTGACCTCGAGGAATAGCCACGACTATATAAAAACATAATTAGAATTTGTTTTACTTAAGAGAGAAAATGCACTTTTGATCAACTTTGTCCGTAAGGAAATTCTAAAACATCAGAAATAAATGTAAGTCTGAAAAACATGCCCGTTAGGTAATTGATTATCATCAAGAACCGTTGTCGATCTTGTGTGTGTGCGTTATCAGTACTAAATTAATTACGTAGTGAGTATAGCATATGTTACGGTACCTGCAATTTCAAGAACTCCGTTCAAATCCTAATAATTCCGATTTAGTAAGTCTGCATTTGTTCTATTCCTATAGTACTACACTGATCTCAGCCTTGTTGGACCATTGAGTGTTTAAGGTCAACGATTTTAACCAATTATCACCTTTAATTGGAGTTATGGTTTTCGTACAGTAATCAATAAAAGTGTGGTATCTGTTTGATACATACACGGCTCATAAATACAAAAGTATTTGAAAGTGAAGTTTTGGCCTTTGTACAAAAATCTGGACAAAAACAAAGAAATCACTCTCGCTGATATGTCAGACGTATTTTTGTATTACCTGGATGGTAACAAATGAAAAGAAATTGCTTTTAGAGAAGAGTATATGTTTTAATATTCATATGTATTTTCTTAATTTGGACCCCTTTTATAACCTCACCACCATACTTAGATGTATTTGTTTTTTTTCTCTCCTTCATGAATTTTCTGGTATATTTTACGAAGGCAATATCAAACAGTCATAAGCAATACGCACTCAAACTTTCAAAGA
>OY735229.1:29294456-29309456 GCA_963457665.1 Thysanoteuthis rhombus | reverse complement strand
AAAATAACAAACATCAAGTTACACCAGGGCAAGAAAAAACAAACAAAACAAAACAAACAAAACTATACGTGTTAGCAACTCCTATGCATTTTAACATTTCTTTAAAGGTTTATTGCAAAATTCGTATACCTTCTTTAAAATTTTAATTTTGATTATAAGCAAATAGAAAAATAATGCTTCCCTTTTTTCCTGGAGATATAGGTTGTGATGAATACTAAAGTAGTCACGAGAGGTCAAGTAGTCTCTAGTGCTGGAGATGTGCCTCAAAAATCATTCATCTTATGAAAATTAGCAAACTAAGAATTATTCCCATCATATTAATCGATGGGTGACTGATTTCCTCGCTGTACCCCCGCCTCCCATCTTGGCAACGAAGAAAGAATGTGACTGAATGTATCAAGAACTGCATTAATTGGAAAGGACCAGTTCTTCTTGATGACAACGCCCGATTTCATGTCACACGATTGACCATGCAGAAGTTAGGCTACGAAACTCTACCTCATACAACTTACTCACCAGACACCCCTAGAGCCTAAACGAGAACTGACTAACGGAAAATTAAAATCCTTACTTCCAAGTTTGGTTCGCCTAAACTATCGGTTCTTTGTTTGGAAAGCCCCCCCCGCCCCAATCAAAGGAGAGAGAAGTTTTGAAGCCGTTCGCTGGTTAACGAAGCAACTTAAATAAGCAAGATGTCTTTTGATTGGCTGAGCAAGGTGTGCAGAGCTCACAACCTAGTGCATTTTTGTATCCATGACATTGGTCAATCACTCTCCTTCTCTTACACCTATCTTCCAGGCCTCGGCCAAATCTTGCTTTGACCCACATTACAATTCTACCCATCGCTGCGAAAGTTTAAAATGGAAAGTGACTTTTGTTCTACACTGATGAAAGAACTCAGGAAATGAATACCTGCCTAATTCACAGTTACTAAAGAATCAACCAGTTGACATCTAGCAATAATGTAGGGTGAAAAAATTCTGTACCGAAAAAAAACCAAACAAACCCCGATTTGCCCCCAAATTTAAACAATTCTCCCTTAGCCATTGCCTACCCCCTGATTCGAAATTCATTGAAAACTCTTGGGGATATTGTTTTGATATATTGCTACGATGTAGAGATTGCCACTTTGAAAATTACTGGATCAACTCCAAATTTAATTGATTTACTCTGCAGACAAACACGCCATCAACGTATAAAAACTTGCAGAAATTAGTTCGCATTACATTGACTGACGAGGGAAAACGCGTAGGCGAAATGGTCTGTTAATTTTTTCTTTTTCATCTGGCACTGAAATGTCTAATGTGACAAATATATCTCTAACATGATTTTGCTTTTTAGAATATAGAATTTTTTGATTAACCAAGATTAAAGAACAGTTTTCTTTGACCATTAAAGAGATTTAGACATTTTTGGCTTTCAAGAAAGAAAACCCTTTAAAAATTCAGTCAATACACACTTATTGCATCAGTCTTGAAAGGGTTAAATTATGAGGCAGAAAGCAGATAAACCGTTCTTTTTGTGATTGACTCTCATGAGTCCTTATATTTGCTGTAAGAGAAAAGAAAAAAAAAGCAGCTGAAACTATATGGCTTTGTGTTTTCATGCAACAATTAATGTCGGAAGAGAATGAATTTCCCCGGGGAATATTCCAGTTCTATCCAAACTAAAAATTTCAACCGGCTAAAAAGAAAGAAAAATCAGTTCAGGAAAAATATAAATAGAAAGTCATAAATTCATTTTTGAATAAAATTTTAACAGGTCTGCTTAGTCACAAGGTAAAAAACGTTATGTCACCAATATCTTTTGGCAGCACGCCTTGTTAGGGCAGATCAATTAGAAAAAAGAATTCAACAAAATAAGCATGAAACTGCCGGACACCGGCTAAAGGACTTGTTTACATTGTAAATTGAAGCTCCACTAAAAACCTATTCAGGAGTGAAGATGAAAAAAAAACCCAAACAATCTGGTCATATTAAGGAATGAATGTTCATATTTTCAGCCCTCTAGCTCCATTAGAGCTGCCTGTGTTCGAGATGCATACATTAGTCAGACAAACGTGAAAACTAAAGAAACCTATGTTTACAGTTTCCGTTGACGCTTTCTAATGAAAAAAAAAAAGAGCAGTCGCTACAAAGAAATGCTCTAATATTTTATGGATGAGATTCCAGGCTTGTATTAATGGTTAACTTTCTTATGCGAACAGAGACCATTTAAAATATTTCATGTATGAATGCAAAACAGGTTCTTATCTTTCAGCGTTTTTCGATAATCGAGCCAGTATAATCAATACAGCACTGGGCGTATAGTTACTCCTCTCTCTCTCTCACACACACACACACGTGCACATCCATGCGCGCACATCCATGTACACATACAGACACACACACGCTCGTGCGTGAACGCTTTAATACACAGCTGAACAAATTTGAGACTCCATTCCTACTTCCACTCCGAATGAAGATGATTATTACAATGTGTATTGTATGTATGATAAATGAATTCACAAATAGGTGAGACTCATTAGTTTAGCTTAGTTGGTAAGAGTGCAGCCTATAATTGACTAGGTCGGGATTTTCAAATCACGGTAGAAGAATGTTATATATATATATATATATATATATATATATATATATATATATATATATATATATATTAATGCTCCTCTATTCAGGGTTGAGCACTCTTTAAGTGAGGTAACTCATCCATTGTAAGCTTATACAATGCTCTTCCATAGGATTAGAGCACTCTGGTGGATGAGGAGTTTCTGCTTAAATGAATATATCGCTCAAATTCAGCCTCATTCACCACCCAGAGGTAGGATATCCGTCTCCAGGTCCGATGTGAGGGTTTCAATTCAGCTTCGCGGTACTGGATGGGATAAAGTTTATAGCCACACTGTAGAGATGTGATACATCGAAACAGCTGTCCGTGGATGACACAATAATATATATATATATATATATATATATATATATATATATATATATATATACATATATATATATATATATATATATATATATATATATATATCAGAAATGTTGTGAAATCACTTCCATTCATCTTCAATAAAGCAAATATGGCGACATCGTGAGTAAAGTAATTTTTTTTGTTTCCTTGTTCATTTAAAAATTATGTTGATACTATACTATGTAGTAGTATGAAATGACCTTGTTGTATATAAATGAGATTTTTTTTCCCATTTTGCCATTCACCCTGGCTTCTTTATATTAAAGTGATGGAATTCAAGGATCTGTCTGTTACATAGGGTCCATGTCTAGTTATGGTGTGGTGATGAATAATTGAATCAAGATGATATTGTGTTTTAAATAGCAGAAATTCGAATAATGAGTCTTAAAAATGCAGTGTTTATTTTTCAAGTGTTCAAAAGTTCTTTGTATCCACTTGATTCCATTATTAATTACTGGACCTGCTTACAAGCAGTCATAGAATGTATATCAAAGACGATTTATTGTATTTCCATCAGCATTTTCTGAAGAAGTTAGGATGAACTGTGTAAGCGTAAAAATAAACAAAGAAATCCCATTTGTGTACAAGAAAGTAATTTGAATTGTCATTTTAATCTTATATCGTCAGATGAATTATAATTCACATAAATACCGTGGTCACTATACTGGATTTTATAAAGTGCGCAAAAGCATAAATTCTAGAAAAAAAGCAGAAAAAAATAAACAAGAACCTCCCCAAAAGAGGAAAAACCCCAAACACACCCTAGCTAAAAGTGGTGCAGGGGACTCCAAGTGAGTAAATGTGTTTGGTAAAAACATATTTATCTTGTTTCATTGTGATAAACAAGTCTTTATCTCAAAGCTGATAGATTATTTCAAAAACATTGATAATCTTCTTACGAATACTCAACAATCACTACGGGAAAAAAATATTGAAGTTGTTATCTCCCTTTGACTTGAAATTACCTCCCTTGATGTCAATTATTTCCCTTCTTTTCTGAAGCCAATTAAAGAATCTTATCGGAGGATTTCAAAATGCTATCATTCCTTGTAGCATTATCACCCATCCTATCAATACCAATTCTTCTTTCCTGCAACCGACAAAGGAAAAATTCATTCTCATAAAAAGAGAGTCGTAGATTTACATTAATAGATCCAATGTGAATGATATTTTTCAAACATCTCTTGAGTTGGTTTTAGGTTTTTTGAATATATATATATTCTAAGTTAATGTTTCAGTGCACCTGATGTTTACTAAGAATAAGTTTAATCCACCAAAAACATACCTCATAGCAGGGCATGCCATTCCTATCAACTGCAATAGTAAGAGTCAGACAGGAGAATGAATTTCCGTTGCGATTAAGAGTTCTTGATTATACTCTACGGTAGGGGTCCCCAAAAGGGGCTTGATATCGATCCCTGGGGTCGATGAGACCATCAGAGGGATCTATGAATGTTTGTGGATCGAGATAGGGTCGATGAACGCCAGGGTCGGTTGACTATTTTGGGTCGGAAGCTGATACCTGAAGAAGAAGCAACAATAGAATAAAAACTCGCTGATACATATTTCAGATTTACATATAATAAGTTTTTATTGTCTATTTATCATGAATCGTATTTTCAGAAATCTAATAACTATAGTATAGTTATCAGAAATAATTTCGTTTCGTAAAAGTTTTAACTTTGTTTTGTCAACAAATTTCCATATATTCATGTCTTCATGTCGTTCCGCTACGAAAAGAAAATAGTTTAGTTCATTTTCGTACGATTTCCTTGTTTTTTTTTTAGTAATAAAAAGACGAACTAAATGAACCAATAATAAACGAAACCATGTCTAAGACAGCACGTCTACGTATCTTATTCATTCAGTTAGTTTTTACATTCCTGGTGGTCGATGATAGATCAAGAATACGATGCAGGGGTCAATGGTCTAAAAAGTTACAGCAACCCTGATCCACAGGAAGAAGGAAACAGGTGTCAAATGAATTAGTCTATCAGATCATTGCAGCCTCATTGGTTGCCACGCAGTTGTAGCCTTACGCTGAACTAAAGTAAGTAAATACTTATATTGAACGGGAAGTGCAGTCAGTCGTTGATCACAAGAATGATTTTTATTCCTGTCTTTATTATATTATTTGTAAACTGATAAAGAAATGAACTAATCGACTATTTTCTTATTTGTCTTGCAGAGGTGAGTGAGAAGCTATCGATCATCAAGACCTGTTCTGTAAATGCCTCCTGTCACACCCAAATTCAAGAGAATCAAGACCTTCCGTGTGACAAACGACGGAGCAGTTGGGTGTGTACGAGCTGCTGTCACGAGGATGGCTGTAATCTCAGTGGTCAGGATCGGGTGCAGCCTCTGTCGACGTTTTGGCTGACCCTGTTATCCGTGGCAGGGGCAGTACAATTCAACATTCAACATCTGCAGTACACACGATCGACAGAGAAAAGATGAAACATGAAACAAGATAGTTCTTTAGTTTTCAGAAGGGTCATTAACATTCAAAGTTTTTCGAATGATTGAAATCATTTTTGTTCGTTCATGTTGTTAACACGACAGTTCGACCGATCCGTTCCAGGGCCTTCTTCAGGTATACTATCCGAATCTGATGGTGTTGAATAAATATTTCTCTCCAGTGGTGATTGAAATCCAGGACCATGAAGGAAAGGAAAGGGAAACACTTGAATCCTACGTTATGAGAATGGCTATCAATGGAGAAAACATTTCCCACCATCATATTCTGATTGTACACCTGAAAAAGCCCGTAAAATGCCGTGTTAACAACACAAACAAAAAGGAGAACAATCGCTTGAGAAACTCTTTGAATGAAGGTCTTTCTTTTAGTAAAATTCTGCAGTCTAAACAACAACAAAAAACAACAACAGCAACTACAACAACAACAACAACAATGAGACTGTCAGTAAGGATCGATCTCACACAGGTCGCTGAAGGACTGTAAGACTAACCATGCCCATTTCTGTACAGTAAGCGCTCAACTCAAAATAAAACAATAAAGAAAAAGAAAACGAATTGCAACAGATGAAACACGATAATAAAGTGTAAAACTTATACTTCAAAAATGAATTATTTCCCCTGTGATAGATACACACACTCACAAACACACACAAATTTAAAAGTATAGCCCAGTCAAGATTACTAAATTACCTACTTATATTTATATACATGCTTAAATGCATATTCACCAGTAACACAAAAGTTTCCTAAAAAAGCTATCATTAAAAGCGTTTGATGCACCACTGAGTTCTCTCCCTTGTGTGATGGGAGTCTCATCTCTGAGGTATACATTATGCAAAACATATCTGCATTGAACTAAGTATGCATTTATAAACAGCATGTTATATACATTCATGTGATAAAATCTAATCTAAAGTGATTCTTCTGAAGAAAAAAACACAAAAACAATTACAAAACGTTGATAACAAATACAAAACGAAGAATACAAAATCTCTTTGATGAAAGAGTAATTTTCTTGCAGAAACAGATTCATTGTTCTCTAGTTCTTTGATAAAATACAGTTACATATGCATGCGTGTGTACATATTAACATTTCTCAAGGAAATGTGCGGAAAGTTTTATAAGAGATCTCAGAAGGAAGAAGGAAAAGAAAGGAGCAAAAACTATATATATATATATATATATATATATATATATATATATATATATATATATATATATAGTGATTTATTACATATGTATGTGTGCATATATGTATAAATGTATGTGTATATAAGTATACATACATATGAATATATATGCACATATATATGTATTTATACGTATATATATATATATATATATATATATGTATATGCATGTATATATATTAAGTTTTTGTTCCTACACAATAGAACGTCATATTTCACTAATGATCAAATAAAATGCACCATGGTTAACATGATTGATGATGCACACACACACACACACACACACACATATATATATATATATATATATATATATATAAAAGGAAGTGCACTCCAAGAGACTGGTAAAAACAAACCCTGTTCTTGTAAAATGTTTATGTTTTGACGAATAAAATTATAATTTTCAAATATTCCTTTGTTGAATCATTAGAAGATCGAAAAGAAACGTCCGACATGATCCTTCATATACATCAGAGACCGTCGACCAATGCTGTCATCAAAATTGTCGAAATTGGTTTCTTTAGTTTTTAAGTGAATTTAGTTTGCAACGTATGCATACATATTTGTATGTGTCGTGCAAATGGGCTGCAGAATGGAGCTATAGAGCTGAAAATTTAATCATTAACCCCTTATTATGTACAGGCTATTTTTTAAAATGTCATTTTCCACAATACATGTTTCTTGATTGAGGATTCAATTTACAACGTATGTTTATGCTAAACCACAACATTCGTTGGTTCTGGCAGCGTTCATACTTGTTTTTTCAGACTTTTTTTTCAGTTATCACCGTCCAACTAAAGGTGAGAGAAATAATTTATTCATTGATCACCCCTTCACAGTTTCTAATGAGTGACTAGCCAGACCTGTTTTCCATAGGCCAATATGTATACGTAGAGCTATCCAAAGATTCAGGGAATATGAACTAAATGTAGAATGGGTCTTCGCTGCTAATCTTTGTAAGCTTGAGTGCAAGCAGCAGACCCAGGAACATCTCTGAGAGAGTTTGCGCTAGGGTGAGTAATTTTCAAAAATTGCGAAATTTCATCAAATTATATATACATATATATATATATATATATATATATATATATATATATATATATATATATATATATGTGTGTGTGTTTGTGTGTGTGTGTGTGTGTGTGCACGCGTGTAAGTATCAAATAAATAGTTTTAAAACATTTTTATCTCGGATCAATCATATCTCATGGAAACAGAAAACAAATAAAAACAAACCAAAACCTAATCAAAAGAATTACAGATAATCATCGATTTTATTTCTAAATCTTCCCACGCTACTTGTTATCACAATCCACCTTTGTGAAATATATAAAGAAGTAAGTTGGGTTCATCTACTTCAATACTGAATCTTCATTTACCACCACAATCCACTTCGTTGTCTTTTATGTAGAACCGAGCGTGGCATCCATCGCAATAATCAGCTCTGAAAGAATAAAAAGCAAATTAATTAACGAAAGACAGTAAGCAATATATTTCATTTTGACAAAGATTATTCTAATAAGGCATAATGGCAAACCAAGAGAAATGAAGAAAATCATATAATAAATTAGATTGTGTAATATCATAAATACCCAATAGTCTCTTGTCGTTGATCATGTGATAAATTCACACACATACACATACACACACACACACACACATATATATATATATATATATATATATATATATATATATATATATATATATATATATATATATATATATATTACGCTCTAATTTTGACCAGTCAACTTCTTAATAATGTTTTTGTAGTAGTTCAATACATTTTGTTAGCAATTGTTTCCTCTTCTTCATGCCGAACAATAGGCATATCCACATCCCGAATCCTATGACCTTATCTTCAGGCTATTTCAACTGTTTGGCTTTTTGCGTTTTTAGATTAGTTCTTTACTCGTTGAATGGACCACAGCATCTACTTAGGACAACGAATATCCTTGAAATTCTGAAAAGTTTCCTGATATCATGTCCAACAGAATGATGGCGCAGATAAACTGTATTTGGATGTTATTTACGCTGTCGAAAAGTCTTGAATACATTGAATCAACTCATCAAATTAAGACAATAAACTGATCACTTACATAACACTCTAATCAGGTTGACACTAAAGAGAAAAACATTCAACGAGTAAAAAAGAATCACAGAACTTATCAATTTGTTACTTGAAAGATTTTTCATGTCAAACATTTGACGCTCTACGGAAAAAGAATCAAAATGCTATTAATTCCCTTTATTACAATACCTTGTAAGAGTGTCATTATAGCGGATTTGTCGATGTGATAGGTAGATAAAAATTGTCTTGAACAATAATATTACTGTATTTGAAATCATTCTTATAAAGAGTTTAATAAGATGTGGTGCGGTTGATAATTTGAAATTCAATTATTTTTGGTAAATTGAAAATACTTGATATATCAATAATACAATATGCAGCAATATTAACGTAAGATTAGAGAGAAAAAAACTGACACGTATTTCTTGGTGGATTAAGAATAGTGGAATATTTTTAGTTTCAATTCAAATTACTTTGAAAATGTCAGTTAGAATGCAGTATTTAAATCAGGTTTCGGGAAATCATCACAAGGCAAGCCTTGAAGAGTTTGGGTAAGCTGGTATTATCTTGTCCTACCCTTTTTTGAACTGAAAGGGCTCAGAGTCCTTATGTAGCCCGATGAAGAAACTGTTTTGTTGGCAGATATGTTGCAGCCAGCTTACATTCACAGGGTCTACGCCTTGTTGAAGTTGATTAACTTCTCTTGGAGCCCGCTTGTTCCCATCACTGATTTTCATTTGGTCTTCCAATTAATGATTACTTAGGTTAAATGCTTATTGATGAAGTTGAGTAGGCTTATTGGCTTGTAGTTGTTCAGTTCGTCTGGCTTCTCTTGAGAAAGTAGACCGACCACTACATCTACCTAGGCCAACGAATCTCCATGAGATCCTCAAAGGAACGAGAAATCAAGGAAAGAATCATTCAAGGTTGGTAGGATTTCGGAAGAGCAAGCTTAACTTTTAATGACGTGAAACATCCCATTAGCCCTAAAGATAAGGGTATACAACCAATGCATTTTCACCAATGGAACTGAAGCATGGAACCTAACCAAAAGATTGACCCTCAAACTGAGAGCCAAGCAACGTACACTGGAGAGAATCATGCTCACAATCTCATGGAAATATCACAAAGCAGCATAGTATACTAGAAGACGAATGGGAGTCAGCGATATAGAATCCATTAAGACACAAATGGCGGTAGACTGGTAATGTAACAAGAATGTTAGACAACTGCTGGACTCTCAGTTGGATCATAAAGATTATGTGTGAAACTACAGTCGGCAGAAAATAAGATGAAGTGACGAACTAAATGCGTTTAGGAAGTACTGACTGCATGACGCCCACGATAGATAGGTATGGTAAATCTTGGGGAAGGTCTATGTCCAACGACGGACGCTAAAACGCTGATGATGGTGATGATTTAATATCAACCAAAACAGATTTTATTGCCTAGGTTTTGCTCAAAAGTGTGTGTGTATATATGCGGATGTGAGTTGATTCAACAGAATGTTGATGGAAGTGACAATTGGAAAGTAAAGAGAAAACTTAGAGAGAAAATGTGTTACATCTCGAAAATTTTCATTATCACGTTGGCATATTTCGATGCGTTTCGATGGTTGCTGCCATCTTTTTCATGAAAAAAAACTTGTAGAGAAAACTGTGTGCATTTTACTCGTTTGAGACTTGAAAAAAAATTGGATATTTCTGTGCTGTGAGTTATTTAGTGGGTGTACGATAGGAGATATTTGTATCTGTGTAGGTAAGAGTCACGTTTGGTCAGAGATATGAAGTGTATGAAAGAGGAAAGGTCTTGGGGTGTTCGTATCTGTGTCAGTGAGAATCAGGCTAGTCTGAGATAATAAAGTCAGTGGGAGGATGGGTTAAGATGAAACTGGTCAGTTTTTACTGAAAGTTTGTATGGCCGAAATGGCAAAATTTTCAAGAAATTAAAAAAGATATGTTCAGTGTTTAAAGCTGTAAAGCTTTCTAAACTATATATATATATATATATATATATATATATATATATATATATATATATATATATATAACCGTAAAGTTTTCTAGGCGATATATATATATATATATATATATATATATATATATATATATATATATATATATATATATATACTTAAAGCTTATATAAATATATATATACACTCTGTCGTCATTTGAAAAATATCAGTTGAGTGGAACAAAGTGACCTGCACTGTAGTAAGCTGATAATTTCTTTGTAAAATATGAAGATACTTTTTAAAATTATAACAGATACTTTATACTTACATGCACTTGGCTTTGGGGAAAAGATGACACTCTGTATAAACACACGGATCAATTTTGCAAGAATTTTCTACACAGCCACGTGCTTCTGTGAAAGAAGTTGAATAAAAGGAATAGTGAACGGAAAAAAGACAAACACGGAGAATACTAGGGCAAAGAGTGATAGAATCAAAGGGAAGACATAGAAAAAGGATAAAAGAAATAAAGAGAGAGGGAAAAGAGAGATGACTATGATACACACACACACATATTGATATGGAAGAGACAAGGAATAGGAGACGAGGGGGAAGTGATCAGGATATGGTTCAAGGATAAACAAAGATTGAGGTAATGACAGGAAGAAAAAGATACAAGAAAAGAAAATCTATCGGAAAAAGACGTAGACACACGCATATGTATACACGTAATACAAATCAGGAATACAATATAATATAATACAATATCCAATAGGTTTATTTCATAATATTTCAACATAGAGCAGCAACTATCACGGCACAAAGTTCCCATCTCTCGCTAAGATGCTATCTCTCATCTTCCCATCTTTCCACTTCACGATAGTATCCATATTGCCACATATGTATTTCTATTTCAGTCATGTATCATCATAAATGTTCATGAATTGAATTAACGTTTTATTTGTTCTTTCTACTACTTGTATGTGTCTTTTCACTATTTTAACCTCTGCGTCCACAATCATACTTGGCCCGCATATTCGACCTGCTGTCATGATGACCAAACATCCCCTTTCTTCTCCAACATTTCCAGTGACGCCAGCGTGTGATGCTAACACTAAAACACGCGAAGACATAATACTTTGTCAACTGCATCTTCTCACCACACACAACCAACGGCTATTTAGTACCCCCCACACTATTCAGGAATCATCTAATCTATAGATGGTGAATTCCTAACTTTTCTAGATGCAATAGATCCGTCAGTCTTAATATTTTTCATTTTACTGTGAGTTTGTGTTTGCTATCGTTTAGTATCCAATAATTTGTCAATAATAATGTACTGTTTTTTTTATATATTTCGTTTGTAGATGATGATATATGGTTGGCTAATCTTAGTCTAAAGAATGTCTACAATATTCCTATGTAATATCTTACTTCTAAGGGTTCTTTTTTGATTGCTATTTCAGCTATTTCAACATTCGAGTAGAGACATTTGTTTTGCAAAGGGCATTTGTATCTGTTTGTACCATTGCAATCTGGCCAATTTTCATTTTTCTCCATTAGTATTATTTCTAACTAATTCATTGTAATATCTTGTCATGAATTTATTCAAATTATCCGTACAACTATGGCTAATTTTCAGTTTGATCTTGTCAAATATTCTTCTCAGTGGGTTGATTGCTGCGAAGTATTTTTCTATTAATTGGATAATCATATATATGTTAAAAAGGAAAAAATATATGCACCTATATGAAGGTATGTATGTATTTATGCATACACACATATGCACACATTTATATATATAGATAGTCTGTCTGGAATTAGATTTTAGAGATAATTTGGAAAGCTGGAGTTGAAGTTTTAAATGCGATTCCTTTATTCGATCGGGCCGTTGAATTTGGTGCTCTACTCTTTATTAGAATAAGTTGAGTTTCCATACAAATCGACGACTTCAATTTCGTAGTAACTTTTGTAAAACTCAACCAATTTTAATAAAATGCAAAGCTGGAGTTGAAGTTTTAAATGCGATTCCTTTATTCGATCGGGCCGTTGAATTTGGTGCTCTACTCTTTATTAGAATAAGTTGAGTTTCCATACAAATCGACGACTTCAATTTCGTAGTAACTTTTGTAAAACTCAACCAATTTTAATAAAATGCATGTCATTTTGGAGATACCTTTATTGTGAGAAACTTCTGTAATTACACCGTTCACGAAAATTGCTACATATTACATATTTATTGGGATTTTTTTAAACTTTAAATTTGATATAACTCTATGCACATCCGAACAATAGATGTTTGTATTGCACCAAACTTTCCTTATATACGGAAAATCTCTAATAAAAAATCCAACTCTCCAAATTATGAACATATAGCCAGAATTCCAGAGTTGGAAAAGAGGAATATTTCGAAAGTCAGGCAGAAATGATTTAAATAAAAAAATAGCCGGTACATATGACTCCATGGCAAAAATGGTTACTGTATTCATTCTGAAATTGAGAGATTGATCATTCGAATCCACCCAGGAACTACTTTTATACTGTTAAGCACATCGTGTCTACAAGTTATGAACAAGAAATAGTCTTTGAAATAAGTAATATTTGTTCATTCTGGAATCTCAACAAGAAATAATGGACTACAATTAAAATATGGTCTTGCACTCACCACGGAATGGAAACGCATTGGCTGACACTAACAAAAGCAGGAGACACCCAAAAGAAAGCTTCATGTTGACTTGGAAGGCGATTTCTGATATGCGTTTATTTGTTCGAGCGATCGCCTTTTCATTCATGTACTTCACATAAGCGAATTCAGAGTAGGTATTATCATCTAAGGATGTCTTTGTTGGCGACAAAGCTCTTTTCACAAATATTCACTGGATATATATATATATATATATATATATATATATATATATATATATATATATATATATATATATAATATATATATATATATATATATATATATATATATATATAAACTTTATTACGTACCTATACAGTGTCTCCTCAAAAGCAGCCATACCCTCTGATTCCCATGAACCTTTTAAGCAGGATGTATACATCAAATACGTATTTTGATATTCATTAGTAAGGATAAACAGCCACAGCTGGTTTTTCAGAAGCAATTCATGTATACTTTCCTTAGAATTACAATGCTCTGCCCCATTTCGACTTTGACGGCTGCGAAATCAATACATCTATCGAGACAATGTATATGCAATAATGAATCTCACTTTTCTATCATTAGGGGAAGATATGCTTGGTGGATGAGGTTGTTGTATATTATCCATCGATTACAGTTTGCTGTTATTCAATCCAGGTGAAAGCAAATATCTTAGGCGCCTTCTCTATTTCTTCGTATTTCTCGCATCTCTTTTATTGTATTTAGCACTCTTTCCCCCCTCTCTCTCTATTCATATATATGTTTGTATGTGAGTATAGTCAATCATGTTTAATTCATACACATATCATTTTCTTTCTAATATCCAGCGTAAATCACGTTACATTGTTTTGAAACTCTATTTGAAATAATCCTCTGTCATCACATGGTGAATATATCATTTGGCCGAAACAATATAAATAGAATGAACATTTAAAGAAAAATGGGGCTGCTACAGGAATCAACCTGCCATCGATAGGGTAGCTGCATGTGATGGCCTCTGGCGACCTTGCTAATAATCTTTGCCATTGGAAAATGTATCCATTTGCCAAATTTCAGCATCTTTGGTGCAAAATTATGGCCAAACATTCCTGAAAATTGGCTAGAAATTACCAAGAAAACCCCATTTGTGTCCTCAAATGACATTCAAGGTCAACTTCAGATAGCGTATATGCATTATATGATATTTCGATTACAAGAGGCACGAATAAAACTTTTTGAACATCAGTATATATATATATATATATATATATAGAGAGAGAGAGAGAGAGAGAGAGTATATGTGGTACAAATCAGGCTAGCAGTATAACATAATATAATGATATATCAATAATATAAAGCCATGGATTTATTTCATAGAGTGCTCGATACATACAACATTTTACTCATAGAGTTGAGTTGTTTTAGAGTAGAGCTGGAAATAAATAGTAAATTGTGGATTTGTTTAACAAACTAGCTCATGTTTCGGCCCTCTCTGGGCCTCATCAGGCGAATGATTGTCTATGTCTTTTTTGGTCTATTTATTGGGAATATGGTGAAAATGTTGTGAGTGTGGTAGTGGGTGGTGTGGGGATATGTGGGGATATTCATTTTGTCAAAGGGGTTTGAACTCCATATAGGGGTCATTCCTGCAAGGATGTTTAGTAGTGGTCTGAGAGTA